>JASPKZ010003449.1:1660000-1747500 GCA_030220185.1 Diploptera punctata | reverse complement strand
TTGTGAATACCAAGTTATGATTCTCTGAAACAGGAATTAGATGATAATGAATGTTAACTCACATGTTTGCCAAGTGATTTATTTGTGCAAAATTACAATAATATGAAGCACTAAATAATGTTACAATCCTAAATATTGATGCATCTTCAGATTTTGTACTTGGGTGAGGGCTGAGGTTGACATCCAGTTCTGTAACATTTTTACACAACACTGTTACATTAAATAATAGTATATTACAATGCGAGGTTGGGAAGTGGTTTTTACAGAAGCGAGAAAATTGTTAAAAACTGAGCGATAGCCGGGTTTTTAATTTCCGAGTTTCTGTAAAACACTTGAAAAACGTGTGTTGTACATTATTTCTTGCACGATGATGTTTTCAAAATAATAAATAATAGTAAGATAACATATTCGTTGGAAATATTTGCGTTCATTATAAACAACTGACTGACGTTAACAGTTTGGCCGATGTTTATACGGTAAATGCTGAAAATAACTTAGTTGAGACTACAGTAGGCGTGACACCAATCAGAAATAAAATGGCGGCAAGTACGAATTTCTTGTTTTATTGTTTCAAATAAAGTTCAGTTCATTTAAAATGCAGTGATTTGTTTCGCATAATGTATATTAACACTACCTTTCGGATATATTTTTTGTATACATTGTACGTAGTATACATAAAGAGCAGTGGTTTTAGTTCCCCCTAAGTAGGTAATTTGTAATACTACGGTACAGTTATTTACAGGTTGGCAACCCGAAATATAGGAAATTGAACTTACAATCGTAGCCGACATTCCTGTAAGTACGACAAAACACACTATTGTGCAAAATAGTATATTACGATGCGATTTTGGAAAGTGGTTTTTACAGAAGCGAAGAAATGTTTAAAAATCGAGCGATAGCGAGGTTTTTATTTCAGAGATCCTGTAAAACACTTCACAATCGTGCGCTGTACATTTTGTTTTTGCGCGATGGTGTTTTCAAAATAATAAATAATAGTAAAATAATATAATTGTTGGAAATATTTACGTTCATTATAAACAACTGCCTAACGTTAACAGTGTGAGCAATGCTTATTAGTTGAGACTACAGCAGGCCGTGACACCAGTCAGACAATAAATGGCAGTAAGTACGTATTTACTGTTTATATTGTTCCCTCGCAGCAGGAAGTAAAACCACTGCCCTTTATGTATACTACGTACAATGTATATACAAAAATACATCCAAAAGGTAGTGTTAATATAATTATACGAAACAAATCACAGCATTTTAAATTAACTGAACTTTATTTGAAACAATATAAAACAATAAATACGTATTTACCGCCATTTTATTACTGATTGGTGTCACAGACTGCTGTAGCCGCGAGGAGGTTTACGGCCAAGTGTGGAATGTCAACCAAAACTTTTCAAGCTCTATACATCGATTTCTGCGAACTGGATTATAATTTATTTCAATATCAAGTAAATCAAATTATTTCAAATAAATAAATAAATTATATTTCAATTGAACATACTGGCGGCCGAATTTTAATAGGCAACTCGGTAAAAATGTATTCAGTAATTCACAATTTTATGAAAAAAAAATTGATTTTGTCATACACTCGATGAACGTAGTAATCTTGCAGCCGAATCTTGGATTATAAAGTCTGTCCGTAGAATATGTTGAGAAGCTGTTCGAAAATAAGCTATCTATGCAGGAGACGGGCAAAAGTGCTCGGTCAATGAGGCTGCGGAAGGAAATGTAGGAGGCAGAACAGATCACGTGACATTATTCATTTTGCTCCTGAGTTTGAAGCGAATAAGATGTCTAATCGGAAATCTGGCGAATTTCTCTACAGATTCCACGGACAGACTTTACTGTATCGTAAAACATCGTAAAATAATGCGGAACCACAAGATCTATTAAGCACTGTTTTCGCGAAAAAAAAAATGTACGTCAGAGGGTTAATTGTTATAGTTTTCATTTATTGCACGCGAAGAGATAAACATTGAGAATATGGTGTCTGTTAAAAAATTATACAGGGTGAACGGTAATTACACCGACAAACTACAGGGACTTATTCCTGGCTGGAAATGAAGGAAAAAAGGTCCTACAAACATGTGTCCGAAAATGAACGATGTGCGTGCAACGACAACAAATCGTAGTACATAGCATAATCGCAACAGATGTTCAAAGTGGCCTCCATGGGATGCAATGCACGCGCTCGCACGTCATATCATGGATTACCTCACTCTTTCGCATGTTCCGACCTTTCTCCGAATAGCGTCAAAGGCGACGTGGAAACGCTGTTGAAGGGTATGCACATAAGGAACTGGTTCAGCATACACAACGCTTTTCAGATGGCTCCAGAGGTAAAAATCCGGGGAGTTTAAGTCCAGTGATCTAGCAGGCCATGCAACAGGGCCGAGAGAATAATGTCATTCGTCAGTGCCGTGTAACATGGCAACGATGAATTTATGGACACTTATTCATAGGACATTTTTTCCTCTATTTCCAGCCAGGAACCAGTCCCTGCAGTTTGTCGGTATAATTAAAATTCACTCTGTATTGCATTAAAAGTGTGGAAAGGCTCTTCTCTGCCAATAAAAACTCATCACGCAGGATATTTGAAGGTGTGTAAATACATCCCTTAGGCAAAAAGTTAAAATCCTGAGTATATGTGCTTATTTGGAAAGGGTGAAAACATAGAAATAAATAACGACATAAAAATTTTAGCTTGCATTCATAGCACATAGGGACAACTTAAATTATAGATTTCCATTTAAGATATTAGCCTCTCCATACCTCATGTTGGCATTAGTGATAAAATTATACTAACATGAGTTCTATGTAATCAAATACAATGTATCAGTACCATACAGCATAATGGAAATAAAAAAACTATCGGTTAATTTGCCAAAGATAATTAGACATACTGCTAACAGATACTGTGACCAGGTAGCACACTCACCAAAACATCAGACTTTAAGTCGGGTTTCTTTCTAGCAGCACAGAGACCTAATTGTATTTTAATTATTTACTCATGTCTAAATTTGATTCTAGACCTCACCAACACTCCAATAAAATGAACATTCCTGGGACAAAGTCTTCCGAAGCATAGGCTAGTGATTGGCTAAGAACAATTTATCCTTGCGTCCCTATGGGCTTACAGTATACTTATCTTTTTATATATATTCCAGTGGCGTGCATTCAACCCCAGCTATCCCAGCACTGCTGGGGTAATTAGTATATTAATTTTGAATTAAGAAAATAATACATTTGCCAGATTCCATTCATAAAAATCCAAAATTCCCGCCGCGCCAGCAGATATGTATCGCATTCGGTTTGACGGAGCCTTATGCGTATCACATTATCTCCATACAGAAACACATGGAGTGTTTCCTCTATGTTATCCCCACGAAACACAACTATTGCGCTGCAGATGAATCCGTGCAAGTGAATTACATCACTGCTTGCTACGCCCGGCGATAAGTAACACTTGACCAGCGATAATCCACTATAGGAAGCTTGTGTCTTATTCCATCGACTTTTTATTGAATACCAGCTAGCTGTGCCCAGTTAACGTCACAACTCGAGTAAGTATACAGAAGGCGAATGACGTATCGACCTATCGATTCATGAAACATTAATTTGATGAAGAAATATGATTGTCTGATTTGGGAAGCTCCAATTCCTCAATAATAGAATTTTTCGAAATAACATTTCTTAATTTATAATATTTAATTTATGCTAGTTACATTTTTTCAAAATACAACAAAAAAATTATGCAGTACGTTTTGTCAGCGATAGCAACCTGTTAATTTAAGAAGCTTTATTTATATCGTATAACTGAATAACAACAATTGAATTATTATGAACATGTATATATTATTTGTGGAAAGCAACAGTTGAATTTAATATCGACACTGAGTTCGTCCAAACGCGTTATTAACACGTTTTTACGAGTTTTAAAGTGTTACTGATAAATATGATTTGTCAATTTAGTAAAAACGAATGAAAGTGACCTTTCAACGAGAAAAATTACCTCATACAACAAGGTAGGCCAACTCCAGATTTATCGGATCTAACAAAGGAAAAAAATACAAGGCATTTTAGTATCATACTATTTGTAAACTGAATAATTCGGAATAAAAGTATTTATAAACTAAGTCACGTGTTCGTCATACAGCTGCGGTAATCGCATTTCACTGATATTTTCTTATGTAGCCCCACTGTTTTAATATCGTAAAACATCACTGACACAAACCTATATAATTGAAGGGCTTAGGGCAGTAACATGATAAGCCACATTCTGTTAAGAAATGTCATTTATTACAATGATAGCAAATAAATGTATTGAAATATCCATAAAATAATTTGTAGTGGCCAGTGATGAGTTAAAACATAGACACACAATGTATTAACAATAGTCTAATACTGCCCAATTAGTATTTATAATGTTTTGAAATTTTTAAATCTTTATATCTCAGAAAGAACAATGCGTGGCTTATCATCTTATTACACTAAGTGCTTCAATTATAGAACGTGGATATGTCCTCTGTGAAAATTAAGTATGTAGTTGGTAAAATACTTCATAATTGACTTATACTCTCACCTCTATGCCGCAGCAATAGACTCCCAGTGGTGCAGAATTCGTCTGTACAGCTGGAAAGAAGAGCGATTTCTTAATTAATATTATTTCTGTCTCAGCAATTTTAAATACATGTATATATTTCACCTACTTTTTCAGAAAGGAACTGATGATTTTGGTAATTTTTGGTAGAATATATTGAAGTGCAAGTATAAAAAGAGAATTCTCAGTCACTCAGATTTTATTTCCGACACCAATGATTATATATATAATTCTTGCGTGTGTGTTTGTCACTGTGTGTGTGTTTGTTCAGGGAATCGAACCTGGGAGCTCATGAACAGTAATCAGAAACACTGACCACCAGTCCTTGAGGCTGGTCGATTCGTAGAGTATATTTGTTATTATTTGTGAACTAACATGCTTCCCTGCCCAATTATCATAAGTAATGTCACGAGTGATTTCCAATTTATGTAGAGAATTTGGAAATCAAGAGTGGCATTTGTTAGGACTATTTAACGAATAAAATTAAGCTGTTTACTCACAAATCATTATTCAAATATAGTTATTTTAAAATATTTATATATTTAATGTAAACGGCGATGTTTGAAAACAAATTAGAAACGTTACGTTTCACTTGTTTATCACTGCAACCAGATCATATTATTTATTGACAAAGGATCGCAATATTGTAAGAATAGTGGAGAAAAAATGAAACACATCAAACTGTATATTATATAATTTCTGATGTCCTATGATGTAATATGTCAATTATATTTTTCTGGAACGTTATTATCTGGGAAAACCAGTGGTTTCTTTTTTCTTTTTCTTTTTTTTGTGGTATAATCAATTGCTACAAATATTTATATATTATCTCCCGCATGTACTGTGTGTTAACATTCGTGCACTATAGATATGCAAATCGAGATGAAAAACGACTGTGATTGGATGTAAATAAAAAATTATTGAAATGTATATATATATATATATATATATATATATATATATATATATATGTATGTATGTATATTGGAATTTTCAATTTTTAACACCTCAATTTTTTCTACATCAGTTAAAATGAAGTACGCCCATTAGCTTGTTTTGACAAGTTTTTTTCTTTTGTTATATCTGTAAACGATACTCTTAATCATTGTTATTAACTCGCCTATTTTCCATTTTATTTCTCGTTGCATTTCGTATTTCCTCCATAACAGTTCAATACTTTTGGATCCCATGTTCATTTCAGCAACCCGTAAACCACCAGCACACGGATACCAATTGAACAAAAGGTGTATAATCTTATTGAGGTGGGTTCATTACTTCTATACACTTGTTTGATACTAGAACATATGTATTTCAGTGTATGCTTTAACTATAAAAAAAAGGAAATATTATCCGACACAACGGAAGATTGACCTGCTTCGTTTGTGAATCATAATGACGTGTCATCCCACGGACACCCGCTTCATGTCAGTCTGTGAGTTTCAATTAATGTTTGTTTGCGAGAATACTACGAGTAGCAATGATGAACAATATAAGTGCTTCATTTGCTATTTGTTATTGACTATACATGGTTAGTACATACGTCCGTGCGACGCATCAACAATGCTGCTGGAGTTAATCGTTCCGTTGTGTCGAATAATACTAATTTATATTTAGCCTATTTTAGAAGAAATAATGCTAATGTCATAACCTACTTCGTCCTTGTGTAATGTAAACATATTACTTAGTTAGACTGGTAGAATGAATACTTTCTTGTATGATGAAGAAGGATTTTAATGTGGGTTCTTCTTCTTCTTTTGATTTGGGGTAATGAAAAGAATTGTTTTTTAGCGCCGGGATAATGATAGGATTTCTCAGCGCTTGAGAAATTAAGTAGCTCAGGTTTGTTTTTCGTAGAGTTGAGATTCTTTCTCTGGGATGACAAGAGATGCTAGCGGACACAATGCTGTGTTAGATGAATTTACTATTATAATGATTTATTCTTTCAATGGATTTCACTGATACGCTTTGCACAGTTGTAATAGTTGAATATAAGCAGTACTCATCATAATAATTAAGGATATGTTCCCAAATGTATGATCATATTAACCGTCGGTCTACAATTTCTAATTCCAAAATCTCGATGTTACAAATTAAGTTTAGGTCCATAAATCAGACTTTAAAACTTTGTTTATCTATCCATGATAAGTAGCTTTGAGTCTGGCCAGACGTGATGTTATATTATACGTTGACTTAAGACTTCATACGTCAGACTTCATACGTCAGACTTCATACTTCAGACTGACTTTCGTTCGTAATTTTACCTCTGAGGAAAACTATTCTTCCCTCTCCCGTTGCCTTAACTTGCTTGTGACCATTACTTTATTCTTAAATAACAAATAATTAAATTGATGGGTCACACTTTTCGTCATTGAAAGAAGGGATCGCTCTTTCCTGAGTGGGTACGAAATCACCAAGTATTTCTCGGTTTACGCCCTCTAAACGAGTACACAGCTAAGATCATGAGTTTTCATATAGTTTTAATCTGGTATTTCTGACCTAAGTCCCCCATGCTCCTTCTCAAATGTTTAGTATGTCCACTAGTGCGTTGACCTACCTTTCGCGCCTTTAGCTGGCTTTAAGTTCTCATATCTTTGTCTATTCGTCTTTACTGGCGTTGTTTGCGTTATTCCCGACCATATATCAATCCTTTGTTTCTAACTGTCAGCGAGACCGAGTTTAAGCTGGTTAGCTTTTTGGCTCACAAAGAAAAGTCTCTTAAGCTGCTAGTACAATACATCTTGCCAAGTTTTTAACTTCTTTGTCTGTGCTTCAAGTATCTGTCGCCATACAATAGCGATTCTGTGTACTCATTAAACGTCTTCCGCAATAAAATGACTGATCGTTTATTCATAATTCTATCAACTTCTTTGTATCATATTATTCATATGCGATCAGATCATATTTGAATTGCGTTTGATTCCCTGTTTAAATTGAATATACATATCGTATATGTCCGATGATTCTTTCGTCTACCCCTATACTAATCTAATTAGAATTTTATTTCATTTATCATCATAATCCAGGGATTAAGCCTGTTGGCTCGTTCCGGTTTCATGAAAGCTAGAATTGTTAAAATTGTTCAGACCATCTTCTGTGTGGGCGTCCAACATTTCTTCCTCCTTCCCTGCGATTTATAATTTAGCAATAATTTTGGAAATCTTTCTTCTTTATTTCATTTATCGCTCCTTAATTCTTTAATTGTTCATTTGTGAAGAGGCTGAATGAAAGATCCGCTTCAATGAATGTAAATGATTTATCCAGTTAGTCTGACAGTGCTTTAAGTGCTACATTATTAGTTTTGGATCTATAGCGTTAAAAATTGTCGAATCTAGTTTCATTGAATCTACTTCTTTAATTACTTCCTCCGTTTTATTTCTGCAGCCTTGAACTAAAACCTAGTGTTGAATGCACTTATTTACGAACAAAATTAGACCGTTCAGGCGATAACACAATGAAAATTAAAAATACAATCGCACAAACAAAACATGCAATAAATGCTTTTAACTCTATCTGATGGAATAAAAATATTACAAAAAATATAAAATTAAAAATGTATCAAACCATAGTTCAAAGTATTTTAACATATTATACTGACGTTTGTCAAGTTCCTATCAGCTGGAAAATCTAGAATGGATAGAATACGAAATAAAGAAATATGGGAAATTATGGTTGCACCACATGAGGATTCGGACATCATAGACATTATAGAAAATAAATATTACTGTGGTATGGCCATGTCAAAAGAATTCCAGAGCAAAGATTGCCTAAAATTGTTATGGAATGGATCCCAGTGGAAAGGAGGAAGACAAAAGAAAACCTGGATAGAAAGTGTGCAAGCGGTTATGATTGCCAAAGGATTGGAGGAAGATCAATGGATGGACATCTAGGAATGGTGTTTGGTTTCCGAAAGACGGCGGAAGCTGTCATGGTACCGGATGATGTTGATGATGATCTATAGTGATTTAATAATTAGACAAAATGTATCATAAAATGGAATATTTACTTACATCTGGGTTGGCGTCGTGGTAACACTTGTGAATCTGAAAAGCAGTATCACACGGATCGGCTCCAGCTAAAAATTAAATAATAAATGAAGATGTGTTAAAAGAAAGCAACATAGATTTCATACAATAACTTATTTGTAATTAATATTTCGCTATTTTTCATATCAAATACATGCTTAGCAGTATACCACTTAATAGATTATATAATTCATAGACACCCTATTATTTGCAGATGACATTGTGTTTATAGTGAATTCAGAAGATGACCTACAACGTCCAGTCCAGTGTTTATAGTGAATTCAGAAGATGACCTACAACGTCCAGTCCACTCTTTTCACCAAATTGCAATTAACTACAACATGCAAATATAAACAGAAACATCTAAAGTCGTGGATTTCCTAGGAAAAGACCCAGTTTGCAGTAAATTATTATTAAAAATAAGACATTGGAACAAACTTACACATTTGACCACCTCGTATACCAAGTTACATACGAAGAGGAAAAAGATTTTAGTCAAAAACTATAAAATTAACAGAGTAAGAGGAATTATAAATAATATGTTCAAGCCAAACACAGTAAAGCAACATACACGAACTAGAATTTATAAAACACTGGCCAGACCCATTATGTTACGGCAGTGAGGCCTGGACAATATGCAGTGTAGATGAACAAAGACCAACTGCAGCAGAAATTAAATTTATGAGATGAACTGCAGGTTACTCAAGAACAGACCATAAAAGGAATGCTGAGATTCTCAAAGAATTACAAACAGAATTAATCATGGAATATGAAAAAAACATAGAAACAGCTGGAAATGTCACATAAGAAGAATGAGCAGAACAAGAATACTATGTCAAATCTTAAATTACCAGCCACCAGGTAAGAGATCTTTGGGCAGACTCTTCAAACGTTGAATTGAGACCGTAACAGACCCCTAGGTCTATCATGTGAAAGGAAGACGAAGAAGAAGAAGAATACATGCTTAATCGTCATAAGGTTGTATCGATCCAGTCCTTGACACTATACTAAAAAACAAATATATGGTATAACCAGGAATCGAACCTTAGCCCCGAGCTACCAGCCAAACATATTAACCGTATTATCATGAACGTGCTCTATAAATCATTAGTTATATTTAAATATGAATGAATGAGTCACTTCTTATCTTACTTCAGTCGCCATTATGATGGTTCTTGAAAACTGCAGTTACCGTGTTTAAAGAAACATAAAGTATGTAGCGTGCCTTTGTTTATGCTACTTTGCTGCGGGTTAATTTCTTTCAGGTTAAGAGTTAGGGATCATTAATGCTGGACAGTTCAGGATAATTTTGCTTCGGACTAGGATTCTCAGGGTTTCTTGTTATCGGAGAGCAAAAGATCTTAATCATAGGTACAACAGAGGATTTTTGGAAGGTTGAGCGACACCAGGGATATTTAGGCAAAGATGGCACAACACAACACATGAAAATTTGAATATGATGATTTATTCACTGACGACACTTGCTGATACACTTTACACCTACTCCTGCGTTTTCTAACATGCTGACGGAGATGTTTTCCTTATGTAGGGTCTTCTAATTAAATAATTATATCTATATCGACCTGTATACCGCGGTCATCCGGTATCAATCACTGTTGACTTAGGCCAACACTTGAGACAGCATGTCTCATCTCCCTGCTTCCGACCCACTTGTTGACTAAGATTGACTGGCTTAAAGACTCCCTTTCTTCGCGGATCTTCACGCATACTTTTTATCAAAAATGGGCTACATAAAGCAAAGTTCTCCTTCCAGTTCACAGTTCATTTGAATAGACATTTTTATTGGTTCTTCTTTGTTACAAGGCGGGCTTTCGCCGCTGTCTCATCTTATCACAACAAATAAACTTAAGGACCTGAGTTTATGCTAACTCTTATTGGCTAAGTTCGCCGTCATTCCCCAAGAGGTGTTAAACACTATTTGTTCATTGGAGGAGTAGTGTTCCTGGACTTGTCACATGTCCCCAACAATGAATGGCCTCCTTTCGCCTCTCGTCTCGGTGGTAGGGTACTTTAGTTTCACGTAACATGAAGTCAACACTCATAGAATTTCTAAAGGCCGGATGTAGGCAATCAATCTGTCTGATAGGAGTAGATATCCAGTTCTTAGTTGCTTTATTTAAAATAAACTTGACACTAGCTTTTTTATAGGGATTCGCCCAGTCGCTAAATAGGAAGGTCTACGTTATTCTTCAGGGCTTGATGTTTTAATAAGGCAACTGATTATTCTCTTAATTTCACATAGAACAAGGGAATAAGATCGCCCAGGACTTCGGACGGTGGAGACCTCTTTGTCTCGACCTCTCTCTTGGGGTCGAGGATGAGACATGACCTACTTGCTCGTCCTGGTAGCGTGGGGATGTTTGGGGACATTGTTAAAGTCTATTGTGCATATCGAATCAACTTCCCTAAAATGATCAGTTGGCGACCAGTTTTAATGACTTTTCAAAACCCTCGCCTACTCTGTCATGGTCACTTGAGAAAAAAACAAGTTTTAAAATTTCAATAAATAATGTACAGTATCCCGACATATTGATATAAATTATTACGACTGGGAGGAGGGGGAATCTTGTTTCAAGTATGAGGTAAGATAAGAATGGCTCATTCTTTCATTGAATTAAGAACCTCATAATGTTATTTCCCATAATATTTAACTTTGTATATTTAAATAGGTTACGCATTTTGAATACGTTTACTTACTTGTATCTTTACATAGATTGACAATGCGATGACCTTCTTCATATATCTCTGGTGGTATGTTCTGTTTCTCCTCTTCAATATCGTACACTCCGTCGTGTGAAATCTACAAACACAAATAAATACTCATGTCTGTAAACAATAATATTATGGAAAAATTATCATAAGTAATGCCATGAACGATTTCCAATTTATCTAGAGGATTTGGAAAACAAGAGTGGCATTTGTTAGGAGTATTTAACGAATAAGGTTAACCTGTTTACTCAAAAATAACTATTTAAATAGTTACTGGTATTTTTAAATATTTATATATTTAATATAAACGCGGATGTTTGAATACAAATCAGAAATGTGAGGTTATGTTTACTATTCACTGCAACTTGATCATATTATTTATTGCCAAATAGGATCGCAATATTGTAAGAATTCACCCTAGTGGAGAAATAATGAACACGTCAAACTGTATATTATAACCAACATTATAGGTTCTCAATTTATTTTTTTTAGTAAACAACTCAGCAAAATCAGGGAATCTGTTCACTATTTGCTATATTCAGTGTATTTGTTGGAGAGTCTGTCACTGCATAATAATATTCTGACCTGTTCAGAATATTAAGAAGGTGGAGCTTTCTTTATCACAAAAGCAGAAGCTGATAAAGAGAAATCGATAAGAGCGAGGTGAAATACGACTGTCATTGGTTGTAAAACAAAATTCAAATAAACGTGATTGGTCATTGAGTTCCATTTGGGGCATAAGTTAAATAATCTGAAAAAATATGTATACTAATCTGGGATGAACCCAACTTCAAATCGTGTAAGCACATCAGTTGGTGAAATTAAAGTGGAATACTGTACAGACGATTTGAACCTGTCTCTGTTGACTCTTACTAACTCTCATTTTAGATACATTTTAGTAGCTCGAAGCTCATTAGCAGAAAATGATATAGTTATTGTGTGATTCCCGGACAAATTTCCCGACGCTTTTTCTCTAAAACCAATTTTTTCAAAATGTTTATTCCGTAAACATTATTTTCGCCTACAACAACTTTCATACGTAATGCCACGAGTGATTTCCAAATTATCGATAAATTCACGACTCACGAAGTGAAGAGTGGATTTATGTAGAAGATTTGGAAATCAAGAGTGGCATTTGTTAGGACTATTTAACGAATAAAATTAAGCTGTTTACTCATAAATCATTATTTAAATATAGTTATTTTAAAATATTTATATATTTAATGTAAACAGCGATGTTTGAAAACAAATGAGAAACGTTTGTTATGGTTTATTTGTTCATCACTGCAACAAGATATTATTTATTGACAAAGGATCGCTCTATTGTAAGAATGAACCCTAATGGAGAAAAAATGAAACACGTCAAACTGTTTATAACCAACATAGTGGGTTTTTAATTAGTTTCTGATGTTCTATGATGTAAATATGTCAATTATATTTTTCTGGAACGTTAATACCTGGAAATAATACGTTTAAGAAAGTACAAATAGTGGTTTCTTTTATTGTGGTATAATCAATTGCTAGAAATGTTTTTCTATTATATCCCGCAAGCAATTTTTGCTTACATTCGCGCACTATATATACAATCTGGGAACCATTTGAGTTCTAGGATTCTTGCTTGATTCCACATATTTCTTAGAGAGTCACTGCAAAATAATGCTCTGGGCTATTCGGAATGTTAAAAAGGAGGAGCTTTTCTTTAATATGATAAACTTATTTGATAAAATTTCAGGTGAAACACGACAGTGATTGGTTGTCAATCAAAATTCATTGAAACGCGATTGGTCATTGACTCCTATTTGGGGCATGTGTTAAATAGTCCCTGTAAATAGTTTCCCAACAACCATTTTCCCTTATAAAAATGTTGCCTTAGAACTACTTTCTTCATTGGCCTATAACAATTTCCCACTCTGTTATGTATAACGCTAAATTTAATTAGTGGATAGGGACAGAAGGATGTCGTTAATACATTCATGCGCGTCGCTAATTACAAGATGATGGTTTTACTTTCTGAGAAATGCCATATAACACCCGAAGCAACCCGAGGGAATTCTGTTCGAGTGAGATAAAACGGGGTTGCCCAGGATGCTCATTCTCTATTGTCTTCAGACTGTTAAAAATAACCTCGGTCAGAACTATTCCTTGGCCTGGAGCATGCAGAAGTTCAACTTCCTTTAATATATTGAACATCATCACCTTCATGGTAGGCCCCCGGCCTGTTCCGCTCTCAGAAGTCATCTTCACATTGTCTTCTAGGACGTCCCACATCTCTACAGCCTTGAGGTTGGTAAAACAGTGTTTGTTTTAGCTGATCTTGATGAAGATCCGTGAAAGTCTACGTGGATACATTAGTGCTTGTTTTGTCAGCCTAGAAGAGTCCATTCTTAAAATACATTCATGCCATTTGTATTTCTAGTTTTGTATTTTTTTTCATTTAGAGTAGAAATGTTTTACTACTTTCCTAATTGTTTCACTAGGAATGTGGTCTCTTAGAGTATATCCTACAAGTATCTGAGGAACTTCATCTCTGATGTTTCTAGTAATCTTCTGTTTCATCTATGCATGGCCCAATTCTCTAATCCATATGTCACAATGGGAACTACCATTACCTTATAAAATTTAAGCATTGTTTCTTTTGTGGTTTTTGTCTGTAGTGTTATTTTAGTAGTCCCACACATACTTTGAAATTTATAATTTTTTCATGCATATAATTTTCCCAATTGTAAGATATGTGACATCCTAAATATTTAAAACTCTTATTTAATCGTTCAAAACTATTTTCGATCGAACTGCATATTTTCCCCGAAAGGCCATTGTTTTTGTTTTCTTCGTTGAAATCTTGAAATTAAATTTCTCCACGGATTTCTTGAGCAGTAGTGTGGCTTTTTGTAATTGATTTTCTGATTATGCACATATGACCTGTTCGTCTGCAAACATAATTGTGTCTACAATGGTAGTTCCTAGTTTAAAATGTTTACTTAGCTGTGTTTGCCATTCTGTGACAGCTGCGTCCAAATATATATTAAATAAAGTCGGCTAGAGAGGATAACCCTGTCTTACTCCTAAATTTAATATATTTTTATGTATTATTATTAATGATGTCCCGCGCCGTAGCCGAGTGGTTAAGGCAGGAAACCTTGGCGCAGAGCTACGGGACTTGTGCTGGTTCGAGTCTTCATGGGGGAAGAAATTTTCTCATGATATTTCGGCCAGTATGGGACCGGTGCCCACCCAGCATCATGAGGCATTTGGGTAGCTACAATAAGTAGCGGTTCCAGGTTGAGAAAACCAGTTATAACGGCCGGGGGACCCGACATGCTGACCACATATCACCCCAACACTGGCTGGATGATCATCTACCACTGTGATTGACACATGTGGATGTGAGACCAGCAGCCGGATGGTAGTCTAAGGGCCTTCTAGCCTGTCGCGCCAGGAGTTTTAATTATTAATGGCATAGCCCAATGTTGAGCCATTAGCCTCTTCTATTTTAGGAGTTACTATACCAAGTTGTCCACCGCTGTGGTCTCGAGGTAGCGTGCTGCCTTGTCACGCAGCGGGCCCGGGTTTGATCCCCGGTCGGGGCAGTTTTTCTGGGTGAGGTTTTTATCGGGGTTTTTCCTCACCTGTAAGACAAATGTCAGGAAAACTTTAAGGCTCAAACGGTCCCCGAAATCATATGGCCATCATCCTTATCAGTATCATGATCATCATCCTTCACCGGTGTGGAAAGCAACGAGAAGCTACCACACCTACAATTCCCTACTAAAGCTGCAAAGCATAGCATGAAAATGCTATGATTGCAGTGAAAGACCTGCCCTCGGCAGAATTACTACGGATGGATGGATAGACTAAGTTAATTTTTAGTTACCCTTATTTTTCATAGATGTCATGAATGGAATGCGGTTAACACACCTACCCAATGAGACATCTAACAGACAACTAAGGTATTACTAGGACGTTGAGGTCGGTAAATTTTGCTTTGATGTATTTGTATTCAGGCTTAAGGATCTTTTACGAGTCTGGAAGTCTTCAGACTCGGGACCCACGGCTTAAAGTCCCTCCCGCAGGACTTGCTCCTTGGATTTTTCCGTCCTAAAAAAATCAATCGACTACGATTGGTTTGCACCCGCGACCCTCGGAACTAGGGGCAAGGAGCATAACCACTGATCCATCGCGACCGACCCTTCCCTTAATACCCTAATCAAATTTCCACTACCTTTTGACCGGGAGTTGCGCTACACTCTGATTTCTTGTGTCACGTCCATTACCCTTTCCCTTAACTGATGTCCAACCTGTGATATATGTAACCACTGTTGAGCAGCTTCTTACCTTCTCGCGCTGATGTGATAAGTCGTTTGATACAGTGAATTTATTTAATATAATATTTTACATATAATTAATTACTTGTACTTGATGGTAACTTGTGCATTTCCATATTAAATGTAAAAAGTATCACAGTTTACATGGTAACCGAAGTAATTGTTAACAGGGAATTGTAGTTGAAGGGAAACTAGTTGAGGGAAGAATAGATGTTAAGGGAAAATGATTTTGAGGAAAAAAGGCATAGTGATAATATATTGTAGGGAAATGCCAACGTCCGGAGACCACTTTGATATTAGTTTCATACTCTACCGCTTGAGTCAAGGCGCGCGGTCAGTTAATTTATATTGTTTATTACTATTTTACATTATTTTAATTTTTCTCTAATTTTCGTTTTAATTATTTTTATTTATTTTAAAATATTTATTATGTATAGTGGCTTTAACTACATTGATCATATCTCGATTTTGATGTGTCATCAGTGCAATTACGTCTGGTTCAGCATTCTCATCATCAGCATCAAGCATTAGACCTGCTGGTCTGTTCCGATCTCATGTTAGAATTGGTCCATCCATCTTTTACTGGGTCTTCCAACATTTCTTCGTCCTAGTGGTTTGTAATGAAGAATCTGTTTCGGAATTCTATTGTTATCCATTCTATTGATGTGGTCCGTCCATTCATCTCTGTATTGTGTAATTCTATCTAATAGTTTGGATATATTCAGTTCTCTTCGTATATCCTCACTTCGCCTTTGATCCATTATTGTATAGCCAGCTACACTCCTCAGAAACCTCATTTCTGACGATTCTATTCTTTGGTTTTTGGTTAAAACGCAATGTCCCGATCCATAGAGGATAGTAGTGTTGGAACCGCCATTGTTTTATAAAATTTTAAAAGTGTCTCCTTTCTAGTTCCTTTGAGACTTCGTTTTATGGCGCCACACATATAATTAAATTTATTTATTTTGTTTTCAATGTCTTCACTTTTTCTATATGATACATTGTGTCTCAGATAATTAAAATTGCTCACTTCTTCTATTACTTTGTCCCTGGTGTAAATGACATCCAGTAATTAACTTGAGCATTTTTATAGTCATATGTTTGTGGCTGTCGCTGCAACTACGTCTGGTTAGTAACACTTTGAATCAATAAATATAAATAAAGTTACGTTTATCGCTGCTCATAATTCATCATTAAATTATGCAGGAACTACCCACTGGCTCAACCTTAAAATCCGCACGCGTATTGCTTCAGTTCCGAATTTGTTTATATTGCACAGACGTTCAGTGCAGAGCAGCTAAGTTATGAATTAGAGTATCCGCCTACTCATATTCATCAGTGAAACATCTTTGAAACATCGGTTGTAAATTTAGGTATTGGCATTATTTTTCCATCGCAGAGTCGCTCAGGCAGTGCTATAACAGAGTTACCGATCAGAGCATCGGGGACCAGTCCTGCCCTCGCTGAATATCTTGAATTAGTTTGTACCGGAGCTCAATGGTAGGCAAAAGATCTCAGGGTTATGAAAAGCAAAAGAACAACGTATAAATGTACACTCAATTTTAACGAATCCAAGAACTCTTTATTTTCGGAGAAATACCCTTTTGTTAATACAGTTACAAGTTTTATCTAAGAGTGGAGTCGATGAAATACTTAGAGGTCCACGTGCTCGAGTCAATATTTTTAAAGTCCAAATGCTTAACGGACTATAACTTTAAATTTAACTATTTCTCGGACGAATCTAATACTAACACTGAATCGGAGATCGCGGTCTGCAGGTTTACGATGTTCCAACACTGAACACAGAGTCACTGAGAGTGATTGTCAGTGAATCGGAGATCGCGGTCCGCAGATCTACTATGTTTCAACACTGATCACAGAGTCACTGAGAGTGATTGTGAGTATTTTGATATAAGTTCTCGCTTATAAAGGCGGTGGCTCCTCCCACTTTTCTCGAATCCACTCCTTACAATTGAATATATATTTAGGTTTTATAATATTATTTACTAGTATGTATAACATTTCTAAGAACTGGGTAAATTGGTTCTTTGATATTTAATAGAAAAATGTTTATTAGTTTCTTTGTAAACTGTCAATGTTAAGAGATTATCTTTTCTAGAGGTGAATGAATGTCTTTTATTGTCTGTACTAGGCAGGTAGAAATTCTTTATCATCATTCCTTTGAATTGCTTAGTAGCGTTAATTGGTTTCTAAGAATTGGTCAATAGATTTTTAATATTTTTAATAGCTAACTAATGTTATCTTTTCTTATTAGTTGTATAGACTGCTAATTGGAATTCTTTTGACAATACCCTTTTTGTGTTCCTATATTATTTGTAAGTTGTGTAGTAGGTAGAGTTCTGACAATGCCTCTTTATTTGTCATTTGTATAGCAGGTAGCGTTTTACAGTATTTTATTCTAGACAAATGTAGGTGAAATTTTTACCTGGATATTTTTACTTTTCAACATACATATTTTATAGCGATATTAGTAATATATTCTATTTTCATTTTTTATAGATTTATTTAATTTTAATAACAATTTAATATATTTCGGAACATTTTAGCTTCAGCTCCATGCATATTAGAGTTGTATCTTAGTTTATATGTCTCCTTACATATTAATCGCTACAAGTTTAAATTTTGGATTTAATTTATGTTCAAAATAATTAGGCTCGGAGACGAATGTATATTTTGTTTCTGTAGTTGAATCTCTGTTAGGGATGGCTGTAGTAGAATGACTGTTTCGTGAAACTTGGAGCATTTTCATTTGTTGGTTTGCATTTAACATATCTGCATATATGTCAGTTATTTAGTTAGTGTCAGTATATTATAATGTTTAAGTAAACATTTTAAACTAGGAACTACCTAGACACAATTATGTTTGCAGACGATCAGGTAGTATGTGCAGAATCAGAAAATCAACTATGAAAAGCCACACTACTGCTCATGGAGAAATATAATCTCAAGAATTCAACAAAAAACAATGGCCTTTCGGGGAATATATGCAGTTCGATCGAAAATAGTTTTGAATGATGAAATTATCGAAAAAGTACAGAGTTTTAAATATTTAGGATATCACATATCTTACAATTGGGAAAATGATATACATGAAAAAAAATTATAAATTTGAAAGTATGTGTGGGACTATTAAAAGAACACTTCAAACAAAAACAACAAAAGAAACAATGCTAAAGTTTTATAAGGTAATGGCAGTTCCCATTGTCACATATGGATCAGAGAATTGGGCTATGAATAGATCAGACAGAAATTATTACTAGAAACACCAGAGACGAAGTACTTCAGATATGTTGCTGGATATACTCTAAGAGACCACATTCCTAGTGAACAATTAGGCAAGAACTCCGATCCGATTGAGGGTCTTTCCACTTTTCAGCGGTTGCCCTTTTACCAGCCGACTGCTGGCCCTTCACATCCACATGTGTCAATCACAGAGGTAGATGATCAACAGCCAGTGTAGGGGTGACATGTGGTTAGCATGTCGAGTCCCCCAGCCGTTATAGCTGGTTCCTCAACCTGGAGCCGTTACTTATTGTAGCTACCCAATTGCCTCACGATGCTGGGTGGGCACCGGTCCCATACTGGCCGAAATACCATGAGAAAATTTCTTCCCCCATGGAGACTCGAACCTGCGCAAGTCCCGTAGCTCTGCGCCAAGGTTTCCTACCTTAACCGCTCGGCTACGGCGCGGGACTGCAAGAACTCAAAAAATTAAATCCAAATGAAAAAATACAAAACTATAAACAAAAAAGACATGAACATATTTTAAGAACGGACTCTTCTAGGCTAAAAAAAAACAAGCACTGTTGTACCAACCTCAAGGCTATAGAGGTATGGGACGTCCTAGAAGACGATGGGAAGATGAATTCTGAGAGCGAAACAGGCCGACGGTCTACCATGAAGATGATGATGATGATAATGATATTATAATGTGATCAACAAACAAAAAACCGTACATACAATATAGATAGTAGTTGTATTTTTTTTTCAAGTGAAGAAAACTTACCGAATTCAGTCCATTCATCACACATTTCACGTAACACTGGAAATAAACAAAGCACACTGTTAGTGTACAAGTTTTAGTATATACATGGCAACAATAAATAACATTATTGTACAAGAAATATTAATAACTAGAAAAAATGTTTTTGTCATTTACTTTGCTTTTACAGGCAGAAACATTAAAACCTCTTGAGAACATAAACAAAAACCGGTGAATTGTATACCGGAAACATGGGTGTTTACATTTACCCTTTCTGGTAGATCTGAACTAACTACCTTCCGATCTAGTTTCTGACTTCAATTTACATTAAGTTATTGGTATCGATAAATTGGAAAAGTGCCAACGTAAACAGTTGTATAAATGTTAATGGATAAATAACTAGACTATTCCCTGTATTACAACGGCATCTATATGGAAGTATGTATTTTTATATTACTTAAAGACTTGTGTTGAACTAAACATAGGCCGGATTGTAAATAGGCACACAGTCCTATCTACATAAACTTCCGCATTTACAAATGTACAGTGATACCAGATACGAGAACCTTTAATATCTCTGGATGTACCTTAATTCAACCTATTCATAAATAAACATTACATTTTATAATTATTGCATACATAGTTTTTTTTTTAATCTTCACTTATTTTCATAACAAAAATGGATATATCAGTCTTTTAAAACTTTTTTCTTCGAACTAACCTATAAATACATTTTTAAAAAAACACATTTTGCTCACTCCCCTCCATGGTATCTTTACCTTGTCGTGGTGGAGTGGCTTGCGTGGCTTAAATGATCCCGAGAGCTATGCCAGCGGTAGCATTGCTGTCGATAGGGTTACCCATACCGGACTGGTCGAAGGTGATAAGCCAGATGAAAAAAGTACCTTGGTCGAAAGAGTGACGATCTTTCACCGTAAAAAATACAACCGTCAAGAAACGCGGACATAGGATCAACTGAGGTAAAATTTTCCGGAGGTAAAATAGTCCCCCATTCGGTTCACCGGGCGGGGACTACTTCAGGGAACCCATGCCAAAGGTTCAAACATAGGGACATGGAATGTTAGGACTTTATTTTCCATTTTGCGCACTCACAAGAAATGTGACAAATGTCTATTCTAGGTCTTGATTATTAAGGGTTTTGTACGCTTTCATAGGTAACAAGCTAAATTGCTGGCACTACCGTATCTAATCAGCAGATTCATGGCCGCGTTCGGACATAAGCTCTCCATACATGCCTATCCTAAGCTAATGTTTTCCAATCTCCCCTGTATAATCTACTCCCCTCAAATCATGGTTAATACTACTCTCCTATCTCATTCTTGGTCTGTCTACTGGGCGCTTTCCCTTTGGATTTCCGACAAGTCATTTCCATGTCCCTCTTTCATTCCCCATTTGAAATTCATCACATCAGATTATATTGGGAAATAAATAAAAATATATCTGCTTTAATGGAAAACCTATAAAATGTGGATAATTGAACGATATTATGCATCAGCTGGCTAAGCGCCATCTTTAAAAAAAATTATTTTTATGTAATCTGTTGCACTGGCTCATGAAGTAAGTGTACGGACACGTTTAGCACCAAATCATTAAACATAGCCTTATTATTAAAGAAAATGTAAACGTCATCAGTCCTACCAGAGATTCTGTGTTTTATAACAAACGAATATGAAACCAGATCTTCATAAATGCTAGTATGAATTTTGTATCATGCCGCTAAGCGCCAAATGTTCCCACTCTTAGATTGTTGATGCATAACCGCCAGATAAGGAAAATAACTTGTAATATCCAGTATTGTTAATTTGGCGCTACAATAAATAGTGAAGATTGACTTAAACTTTAAACTTATTTTTCTCGAAACTTACACAATGGCCCATAGTCAGTTGATGCATTACGCCGTCCAATTGCTATATTTAGCCTCTTTTAGGTTTCACCTCATTTTATCCGTTTTTTTTATCTAGGCCTATAAGATGAATATACTTGACACAGAAACTACTAAAACAAAAATATATGTTCCAATATTACTTTACGAATTAAGACACAAATTAGGTTAAAACCTAAGAATTCGGACTCTAATAATAACTAAAAAGAAATACATAAATAAGATAAAATATGACATCTTAAATTATTATTTTTAATTATAATTGAAGGCATGAGAATGAAAGTGGATAAAGACCAATTCACTACTTTTGAGAAAATCAAGAAAAACTATTTTAATCAATTTATTTCACCATTTAGTAATTTTTTTTGTAGTCACTGCAATGTTACCGATATCTTTCAACATCTTTTAGTATTAAAATAAATATTAAGTCATCCTAAAGTGAGTTATTAACAGAAAATGTCAATGGATTTATCCAGTTTTCATTCTCAATCAAAGTGGTGAATTTTTTCCAGCACAAAATCACTGATATGTGAACTGAAACACCACTCATCTGAATTGTGTAACTTACATCGTGTTATAATATGCATCAGATAATATTATTATAGAATAAAATATATTTATTTAGTCTGGTGGAGTTAAGGCCATGTGGCCTTCTCTTCCACTCACCAGAACAAGCATATGTTACATAAGAATACAAAAAAAAATTACAATAATAGTCATATTAAACAGGACAAACATATGTTACATATGAATACAAAAAAAAGTTACAATAATAGTCATTGAACAATTAATTATCTGTCATATTGAATAATAATGAAAATAATGTATAATAATACAATGAAACTAAATACAATTAAAATTAAATTAATGATACAATGAATAAAAAAAGGAATAACAGCTCGAATCTACAATACATAAAAGAACAGAAAAAATACAAAGAAAGTAATAAACTACAATGAATTAATCTATGCTTTTTATACAAGGCATTAGGTAAATATATTAACAAATCCTAAGTCTATTTTATTAAATAAACGCATTATTAATTCTTAAAAAGTAATATTAGTGAGTTGTTTCTGTTAGTGATTTTATTTTCAATTTATTTCTGAAAGATGGTAAAGTTTGGCAGTCTCTGACATAGGGTGGAAGTGAATTTCATGTTCTAGCAAGAGAAACTGTAAAAGATTTCGAATAATAGGTAGTATGATGAGGAGGGATATAAAGGACACTGTGCTCAAGGGATCGGGTATCTAGCTTTATGAAAAAAATTAACCAATTAATTAGAAAATATAACGTCACATTAATGTACATGATTGTCTTCACGTTCATTCTTTTCATTATCCGCACCAAGTTCATACCACTGCTTATACACTGGAGGAATAAACTTTCCCACCTTCATAATATCATCCAGTTTCTTCTGATTTATTGGCAATGGTGAAGTATTTTATTACCAATAGATGGAGCATGCATTCTAATTGTATTTTGTGCTAATAACTCAAATTCACAAAAAGTGGTCTTGGATATGTTGTATAGAATCGCAGTGCGCATGCGCTAGTGCTCCATGTAATCCCAGAAAGATAAATGCAACCTCCAGCAGTTGGCGGTATATGTATGTGAAATCAGTATGACCAACATTGACACAAAATTCCCAGAACTTGTCTAAAAATGTATAATTAACACGAAATAAACTAGTGGAAATATGATTTTATGTGGTAACCGTCCGATATTTTGAATTTTTCATAGAATAACAGATATGAAGAGGTAATTTATTTTACGTATCAAATCACATTTTAAAAGCAAGGAACCTAAAAGCTAACCAAACCTAAATAAATTACTGTAACACAAATCAATTACTCTAACGTAGGTGAAATCCAGGGAACGTGGAATCACA
Organism: Diploptera punctata; assembly: GCA_030220185.1. NCBI lineage: Eukaryota > Metazoa > Arthropoda > Insecta > Blattodea > Blaberidae > Diploptera > Diploptera punctata. The sequence goes on along the minus strand of JASPKZ010003449.1, from coordinate 1,724,020 downwards.
TTTAAAAAGCAAGGAACCTAAAAGCTAACCAAACCTAAATCAATTACTGTAACACAAATCAATTACTCTAACGTAGGTGAAATCCAGGGAACGTGGAAATGATGTTGGCAACATCTGGAGTATTTTGGGTTGTTGATGGTGGCAACGTTGGAACAACATAGGAAGAGGAGGGAAAATAGCAGAAAGTAGCAAGGAAGAACGTAAATATATAAATATAAAAAAAAAGATCGTTGCAACATTTGAAGATGTTTAAAACGTGTTTAAAAGTGTTGCAAAATGTTTTAAACGTGTTTAAAAGTGTTTAGTGCATCACTGGCATAATAAATTAAATTGAATTTTTTTTTTTTGCGACGTTAACCATACAACAGCCGTGGACTTTATCCACTTATCATTCACATGCCTTCAATTGTAATATTTCTGTTTTACAATATATAATACACCGTGTCCCATTCAAACCTCTCTCAAAGTATGCTGAATTATGAAATGAGGCTGGTACTAAAAGAAAGAGAAACACTAAGAATTGTTTTCATTGTTGTAGTTAATTCAACTGTGACATAAAACAAAATGGCGAGCACAACTGTTTTCTGGTATGCAGAGAACGAAGTCAATAATTACAGTGCAAAGAAATTACCAGAGAGAATATGGAAATGCGCCAGATGGGAAGATATGGCTTGAGATGTTTCTGGCGACTAGAAGCGTTAAAAAAAGAATCCTGATATTGTTCGTGCTACTAATGGTACACACATAGAGGTGTTTTAGTGTGTGACAATGAACATTCTTTGAGTTACTGTTTCGTTTAATACCGGTCTCATTTCATAATTCCGCATACTTTGTTAGTTATGATTAATTAAAATGTGGGAGGTTTGAATGGGACATCCTGTATAATATTGTTATAGTAAGTACAACCCTAACGTGCCTTTGTGGCGAAATAGGGTTTCAAAATGTTTGGAGATTTAATAATAATAATAATAATAATAATAATAATAATAATAATAATAATAATAATAATAATAATAATAATAATAATAATAATATAGGCCCTGATATTTACTTACTTACTCACTGGCACTATCGAACCCGTAGGTTCATGGCCGCGCGGACATAAGCTCTCCATACATCCCGATCCTGAGCTAATGCTTTCCAATCATTCGATGTATAATCTACTTCCCCCCAAATCATAGTTAATGTTATTCTCCCATTTCATTCTTGGTCTACCAACTGGGCGTCTTCCCGCTGGTTTTCCTACAAGAAACTTCCATGCACGTCTTTTATTCCCCATTCGTGCCACATGTCCTGCCCATCGCAGTCTACGAGACTTAACTGTTCTTATTATATCTGGCTTCCTATAAAGACCATGTAGTTCATTGTTATGTAGTCTTTTCCATTCACCTGTCTGATCATCTCTCTTTGGTCCAAAAATTTTCCTAAGTACTTTATTCTCAAATACTCGTAATCTCCTTTCCTCCCTTAAAGTAAGAATCCATGTTTCGCACCCATATAATATAACTGGTAGAATAATAGTTTTATATATTTTCAGTTTAACGTTTTTTTAAAGGAGTTGGGACATCAAATGTCTATGTAATGCATAATAGCACGCATTTCCAGAATTGAGCCTATGTTTAATTTCTTTGTGCACCTCATTCCTATTTGTGATTATTGTTCCTAAGTATTTGAATTCAGCTACTTCCTCAAAATTTCCCTCATTTATCAATAATAATAATAATAATAATAATAATAATAATAATAATAATAACAATAATAATAATAAATACCTTGTATGCTCCCATATTTTCTGCTTCTATTTCGCCCCTGAGAAATTTTCCAAAATAACCTGAAAAAAATCATAATTTTATTAGGACAGGTATTCGCTTTATGATATTACATGCGAATATAATACATTAAAAATCGACAAATAAATAGATTTCATTAATTTTTTGTATTCCGAGAAGTTACGAAGCCAACAGTTGGTGAATCTAACGGCTCCGCTGACCCCATAGAACGGAGAGGACCCGACCACTAGGGGCTCCTACAGCTCCAAAGGAAAATATTGTAAAGATGGTCGTTATTATAAAATTATTTAAAAATTCGTGTAGAACATAATGGCATAATTAATTAAGGAGCGAAAGTCTTAATCAATATGTATAATACATTTTTGCGCGATAGTGCGTTTTGTCGTACTTACAGCAGTGGCGACCATGATTGAAAGTTCAACTTCCTACATTTCGGGGTTGTCAACCTAATTAAGTATAGGCTACTGTAATATTACATATTACAAACCTCTTGCGGGAAGTAAAACCCTGCCCTTTATATAGCCTATACTACGTACAATGTATATCCAAAAGGTAGATCATACCAAACAAATCACTGCATTTTAAATGAATTGAACTTTATTTGAAACAATATAAAACAATAAATACGTACTTGCCGCCGTTTTATACTGATTGGTGTCACGGCCTGCTGTAGTCTCAACTAATAAACATTGCCCACACTGTTAACGTTAGTTAGTTGTTTATAATGAACGCAAATATTTCCAACAAAGATATTATTATACTATTATTTATTATTTTGAAAACACCATCGCACAAAAAATAATGTACAACGCACGTTTGTGAAGTGTTTTACAGAATCTCGGAAATAACAAACGTCGTTATCGCTCGGTTTTTAAACATTTTCTCGCTTCTGTAAAAACCACTTTCCAACATCGCATCGTAAAATACTAGAGCTTGAATTAAAAACATAAAACATGTATAAATTAAAACATCCCATAAAATACGCATCATCCAAAACCTGACAAAAATTATGAAATAATTTTAAAAAATTTAAATCTTCTTTTCATCCAACGTTCTCTACATTGAGGCGACTCCGTGGCGCAAGCGGTTAGATGCTCGAGTCTCGGTCACTCCATGTGGATTTCATGGTGGACGAAATGGAGCTTGGGCAGGTTTTTCTCGGGGTTTTCTCCCGTTTTCTCCTGCCACAATTCCATTCCACCATTTCTCCATACTCATTTCATCCATTTCGTTCATCTGCCCCCGTGATGGTGGTCGGCCGGCACTCTTGTCATTCACAGACCTCATCTCATCTGATCCCCCGACGCGACACTGAGTTGGACACGGGTTATTGATATTTGTTTTTATTTTATTCTCTATATTGAAAATCTAAGTTAGCATACGTTCTAATCTACCAATCTACTCTACCAATGTAAAACTCTCAAATGTTTTCTCTATATTGAAAATCTAAGTTAGCATATGTTCTAATCTACCAATCTACTCTACCAATGTAAAACTCGCAAATGTTTTCTCCATATTGAAAATCTAAGTTAGCATATGTTCTAATCTACCAATGTAAAACTCGCAAATGTTTTCTCTATATTGAAAATCTAAGTTAGCATACGTTCTAATCTACCAATCTACTCTACCAATGTAAAACTCGCAAATGTTTTCTCTATATTGAAAATCTAAGTTAGCATACGTTCTAATCTACCAATCTACTCTACCAATGTAAAACTCGCAAATGTTTTCTCTATATTGAAAATCTAAGTTAGCATACGTTCTAATCTACCAATCTACTCTACCAATGTAAAACTCGCAAATGTTTTCTCTATATTGAAAATCTAAGTTAGCATATGTTCTAATCTACCAATCTACTCTACCAATGTAAAACTCGCAAATGTTTTCTCTATATTGAAAATCTAAGTTAGCATATGTTCTAATCTACCAATCTACTCTACCAATGTAAAACTCGCAAATGTTTTAGAATGGAACTGTACGCTGAAGTGAACTTAATTCTTCCCAAGGCGAATATGATTGAAGATTATGACGACCGAAGATGTTCGGGGACTGTAAGTTTCCTCACATTTGTCTGACAGGTGAGGAACACACCCAGGAAACTTGTCTATAGTGGTGAGTCTTGTTGAACTATGTACTGTGTTTGGTGATATTTAAAGTTACATTTACAAATTTTCATTACCGGTATGTGAAATAAAATATAAAACTACAGTTTTTTTTTATCTGGGAGAAATTATTGTGAGAGAAATACAATTTTGGCATTTAAAAGACATGCATTAATGTTATTAATAGTATATTACAATGCCAGGTTGGAAACTGGTTTTTACAGAAGCTAGGAAATTATTAAAATTCGAGCGATAGCTAGGTTTTTAATTTCCGAGATTCTGTAAAACATTTTACAAACGTGCATTGTACATTATTTCTTGCACGATGGTGTTTTCAAAATAATAAATAATAGTAAATAATAATAATATCTTTGTTGGAAATATTTGCGTTCATTATAAACAACTGACTAACGTTAACAGTCTAGCCAATGTTTATACGGTAAATGCTCAAAATAATTTAGTTGAGACTACAGCAAGCCGTGACACCAATCAGCCATAAAATGGCGGCAAGTACGATTTTTTTTCTCCCCCCGAAATAAAGTTCAGTTCATTAAAATGCAGTGATTTGTTTTGTATAATGCATATTAACATTGTCCACCGCTGTGGTCTCGAGGTAGCGTGCTGCCTTGTCACGCAGCGGGCCCGGGTTTGTTCCCCGCTCGGGACAGTTTTTCTGTGTGATGTTTTTATCGGGTTTTTTCTTCACCTGTAAGACAGATGTCAGGAAAACTTTAAGGCCCAAACGGTCTCCAAAATCATATGACCATCATCATCCTTATCATTATCACCATCATCCCTCACCGGTGTGGAAAGCAACGGGAAGCTACCACACCTACAATTCCCTAGTAAAGCTGCAAGCATAGAATGAAAATGCTATGATTGCAGTGAAGGACCTGCCTTCGGGCAGAATTACTATGGATGGATATTAACACTAACTTTTAGATATATTTTTGTATATACATTGTACATAGTTTACATAAAGGGCAGTGGTTTGACTTCCTCCACTAGGTAGGTAATTTGTAATATTACAGTATAGTTATTTAGTTATTTATAGATTGGCCACCCCGAAATTTAGGAAATTTAACTTTCAATCACGATCGCCATTGCTGTAAGTACGACAGAACGCACTATCGTGCAAAAACACATATTTAAAAAATACAGCCATAAATTAAAATAATATTAATTATTTATTTGTACAAGATCATTTTATACCTTAAATTCAATAAATATATCCTATTTGGGACTGAATATGGACTTTCAGAAACACTAGCGTGCAGAATGGAAGTAATATCTTGTCAACGCAGCAGGCCCGGGTTCGATCCTCGATCGGGACAAGTTTCCTGGGTGATGGTTTTTTTCGGGGTTTTTCCTCGCCTGTAAGACTAACGTCAGGAAACTTTAAGGCCCAAACGGTCCCCGAACATCATGTGGACACCATTAACATATTCATTACGTTTAGGACTAAGGCTTCTCCTGGCGCATCATTACCATCATCATCACCTATCATAGGGGCAGCGTAACTCTGCCTTCCATGCGCCCCAACCTCAGAAGTGGGTTACAATAACGCCATGCCAGGAGAGAATACCGGAATGTTGAAATGACAACGTGGTGGCATTGAATAAAAAAACAAGTTTACAGATTTAAGTGCAATACAGGTATGAATGAATTACTAGGAGAAAATCTTGTACAATGAAGGTGCCCTATATATAGTGCAGTTCTAGTTTCTTTAGCAGCCTTTGAGGGGTATTTGGTGTATGGTGAAGTAAGAGGGGAGGACGAGTTACAGGTACTGCTAGCAACTATCCTCAGTTTTGAAAACAAAATAGTTGCTAGTTTTGTATCTTTCTTTGTCGTTTTTTCTTTTTGTTTACACTGTTGTTCCTTTTTGTTTTTACCTTTGTTAACCTTTTTATCTTATTCACACATACAAACACAAGACAGGACACACACCCAGACCCAAAGTGGAGATTTAAAATCCCCTACCCCGCCGGGAATCGAACCAGGGTCGCCGGACTGGAAGGTAGGGACTCTACCGACTACGCCACTGCGACGGACATTTTTCGTATCTACCAGTTTTGTGTTAGTGAATAGTTTTGATGCCTAATACGTGTGAAGTGTTCATTATAGAATAGCGTTGTTTTTGTAACAATTTAATTTATTGCGATTACTATTATTAAGATATATATTTTTTTTTGTTTTTTTTTTTTGCATGGCTGCTATACAGTTCCCTCCCCCACTCAGCAATGTTCCGTCCTGCCACGCGCCTTTGGTTTCACAAGACGGCTACAGTTACAGAACTGGACTGTATTATGCCACCCATAGAGGAACCAAATAGAGGGAAAACTGCGTACAGTGACATCTAAAAATTTACGATTAACTGCAATGAGCAAACTACATTCGTAACGCTGTTTCGTAGTAACAGAATATGTAACTAAATAAAACAAATGCACGGCGTGTTGACTCGGGATTATGGGAAATTAGTCATTTTGTAAATAGAAATTTTTAACTGCTATCCTTTCGTTCTATGTAGAAGGTAATGTAAAAATTATATATTATCGAAAGTTAAAAATCATTACGAAGATTTTATTTTACTCTAATTTGTAAGTAAATTCAAACTTGTTTACGTTTTTAATGTGAATCTATTATCAAAGATAAACCTACTAGAAGTGATAAAATTCTAAGATTTTTTTTTTTAGGTTAGGAAGAGTGATGTTAGCGTACAGCCATTTCTAATAAACATTTAAAACATGTGAGTTACTTTATAATGGATTTCAGATGTACGACATGGCTAAGGTCCATTAATAAATACTGTATACAACATAATATATATTGTATAAAATATGTATGTGAGAAGAAGGGATAGGTCAATTGTACATATTTAAAAGAACTCATAATGCACATTATTAAATTTTAATAAACGAAAAGAAATTAACATGTTTTATTTATTTCCATTCTTCCCTTCTGTTAAAATTTTAAAAAAATAGGTCTGAGAGGCTGGGTATAAATAATTCCATAATATAAGATAAATTAAAATGTTATTTATTCTTACAAAAGTTCAATTCCATGATTATTCACCAGATGGTGTTGTTTAATTATAATTCATAATTTTACCACCAGACGGTGTTCAATTTCATATTAGTACCAGAAAAAAATCGAAAAAATGTAGATGTCGTTAGTTCTTCTACACACTAGCGCCGCTTGTGGCATTACGCGAAACTTGTCCACATTCTCCTCTAGTTCCTCTGCGATGTCACCAAGTTATCTCCTCACGGGCGGAGGAGAAGAGTTTTAGCGCTAGTGTCGCCGAATTATTGATTCTATAGAAGGGATATAGGAGACGGCTTTACATCAGATCACGTACTGAAATGGTTCAACTTTAAGTGTGGGCGAATAATCCCTAAACACGTATGAAAGATCTTAACATGGTTGTCAAATTAGTAATTTAAGCACAGAACGCTCAAGCGGTCGGATCATTTAAAATCACAGTATTTGTCGAATACCTGCCTCACAATAAATCATAAGTGGCAACATGTAATAAGAAGGAACAGCCCATTCCTACACGTAACCCCACTAGCAACAGGAGTGTCAAATTAGTCAAAGAAAGACGTACCATTAAAATTCATAGTATTTGTCAGTTCTCTACCTGCCAGACAAAGAACATACAGAGGACAGGTAGTGTCAACATGGTAAGGAAGAGAAAGTGAAAGACAGCATGTTAGTTAACATATTTTCCGCCTGCACAGATTACTTAGTGGAGTAGTACTTTAAGTCGAAAGTGTATTTTTTATGCAAGTTTATTCATGTCTGACTTTTTAATGACTATGAAAATTGGCATGATTTTTCACACAATAATCCTACATAGGAAACAGCAAATGGCAGGTTTTTCCCTTTCTTATCTTTCTATTCCATTGTCGATTTAGCACAAACATAAATATATGAATATATGCCTTACGATCCGTGTGGGGATACGGGTGCTCCCTAGCGGGAGTTTAACTAAATTAATTTAGTTATGCTTATTTACCTACAGATGTCAACGAGTAGCATGTGGTTAGCACATCGCCTCAACGAGACATCGAGTAAACAACTAATATATTACTTGTTTGATAAAGGTCGGTTAAATTGTGCACAGAGGCATTTTTATTCAGGGTTGCTGTTCTTTTACGATCCTGAAAATCTTCAGACTCGGGACTGACGGCCTAAAGTCACTCCCGGAGGACTTGTTCATTGGATTCTTCCATCCTAAAAAACCATCGACTCCGGGTGGCACCATAGAACCCGTGGGTACATGGCCGCGCGGACATATACCCCTATCCTGAGCTAATGTTTTCCAATAACCTTCTGTAAAATCTACTTTCCACAAATCATGATTAATACTATTCTTCCACCTCATGCTTGGTCTACGAACTGGGCGTTTGCCCATTGATTTTCATACAAGAACTGTCCATGTCACTAATCAATTCACCATTCGTGCCACATGTCCTGCCCATCACAATCTACGAGACTTGATTGTTCTTATTATATCTGGCTTCCTATACATACCATGTAGCTCACTATTATGTAGTTTTCTGCATTCACCCGTCTCTTTTTGGCCCAAAATTGTTTCTAAGGACTTTATTCTCAAATATTCATAATCCTCTTCCCTCCCTTAAAGTAAGACTCCAAGTTTCGCATCCATATAATTCAATTAGGCCTATAATGACGAAGCTTTCATATCATATACAGTAATACTCGCCTGGTTCGGCACCTGTTTCTCCTCTGCATTTCGTATCAACTTGTTTAGCCATATCCATAGCTCTTCCAGTAAACTCCTGTAAACAAACCACAGGATTAGTACAATCCATTTATTTTTATATTCTACAATATATAATAAGTGCAAATAAAATTATGGTCTAAACTTTACAACATGTGACGCGACTTTTTTAATTCCTTCATAAATTCCTGTCAAATTGTATTCTTAGGGTTTCATTTTTCAAATTATTTCCCACCATTTACAATGATTTTTGCATTTATTCTAACGATTATATTCAATATATTTTTCTATGATATTTAACTACATACGTAGCATGAAGACGTGGCATCCATATTGATTTTAACGAATATTCTATGCAACAAGGAAATTCCAGGAGCGGGCAGAGGCTACTGTGAAGGAAGTAGAATAAGAGGAAGTGCAGACTGTTATCTTGTGACCTAGTGTCAACATAGTGGTAAGAGGATAACTTCTCAAATCTGGACGCCAGGTAAGTAGGAATGTAGGAATTCAGAAGCTTGAAAAGTAGTGAAAGAGAGTGCAATTTACGTCTGTCAGTAAGACGGAGCCAAGAATGTGGTTAGTATGGAGTAATCTATCATGTAGTCTACTCTATGGATGCAACACTCAGGTCAATTCAGTTTCTATATCGTTCTCTACTATTTTTGTTCAACGTGCACCACTCTACGGCCGGTATTCATAAACCAAACTTTCCGCGAAGAGCGACTCTCAGCCCGTCTCTCCTTGGTTAATTATGTGGGTCATGCAGAACCTATTCTAACTGGCTCACTCTATTCAACATCATATGCTAACAAGATATTTATTTTAAAAAGTTTCCGGAAGCCTCTGTTTGCGTAAGACGTAGATGGCATGGCATAGAGAATACTAGAATGAATACTTGAATACCGGCCTAATGCTACGGTTTATTATACAGCGTGTCGCGCCCGACGTGACGCGAATTCGCGTTTCGCTCGGCGTGATGCTGGTTTCGCATGGAGCGCACACGCTACAGCGCATATGTTTATAGAATTGTCGCCAGATGGCACCACATATATGGAAAATCAAAATGACCAACGTTCATAATAAATTTCCAAATGTGATTACAAAAACTAATGTATACAAACCTGTCCCTGCATAACCTAATAAAATAAATTACATACATACTATTTAGTAAACTATAAAATAATCTGATGTACCCTAAGCTGACCCATCGGAACCTAACAAAATGAAGTGATTGAACATTTATTTCTTAAAATATGGTTTGGAATTAAATGCAAATGTTGGTCATTCACACATATGTCCTGCCATCTGGTGGATTTAATTTTATGAGCGTTCACGTATGCCAACTTAAATTCTAATAAAGAATTTTGAAAATAAATTGAGAGGAAAAGTCATAATTTGTGTACATAGAAAAACATTAAAATTCTTCATAAAAAAAGTTTCAAGTGTCGTTGCAAAACGATTAAAATAGTTCGAAATATTAGTAAAGACAGAAAAAGTACCTAGAGCAACAGCATCATATGAATGTTGTATGGAAAATTATAGAATAAATGATTATTTAGTTCTTAAATAAACATATGGTTGATGAATATACCAAATTTTAGAATACTCAGATTTTCGCCTGAGCAGTTTTATCAGGTTTTGAATTTAATAGAAGGCGAAATTTATGCACATCCATAATATCCCCGAGATACAATATTTACAGCTTTTATTTATCTCTTGACTAAGTTCAAGCCACAATAACTTTTTTCTGTACATCTCTGTACTCCTTCATGCTCATATTGTATAAAAATGGTATAAAACATGTATAGAACTCGATGATTTGCAACAAAACTATCTAACTTTCGTCGTTAAAATTGGAAAGTTATAAAAAAGTACTGTATTTCCGACATTTTGTTATAAAATCTTAGTTTGTTTTTAGCAATTACACCAATGAGTACGGGTAATATCTTCTATATTCTTTGTTTGCGCTGGCAAATTGCGTCCTGGATTCAAGAGATTCCAAACACGACGCGACATGTCAGCGCAAATTTTTTTGCGCCAGCAATTTGCGTTGTAGATAAACCACTTCCATTTAAATACATGGGGAGCAATTTTTGCGCTGGCGCGTTGCGTCGTAGATAAACCACAGCATAAATGTCAGAAGTCACATCTTTCTTTACGATCACCATAAAAAATATATTTGTTATGCCCCTAAAAGATAGGCTTTATAAAGACATTGTTTATTGGGCACATAATTGATAGTGTGATAGCTCGGAAATTATAATTATAAAAAGGATATTATATATAGATCATCGGTTGATTAATGTCTTTGACATCGTCCGATTCCTAATAGCCAATTTTGTCGGTCCATCCAATCTCCTGGCTGTAGATGTTTCTCCTTCATGTATAAACATATCCCCTGACTCCAGGAGGTTTTAGGTCTTCCTCTGCCTCGTCTTCCCTCAGGTTTCCATTCCAAAACAGATTTTGGTAGTCGATCCTCTTCCATTCGCTGGACATGTCCGTACCATCTTAATTGCTGAGTTTTAATATAATCTAAAATAGTGTCTTCAAACTTCATTTCCTTCCTTATAACTGAGTTCCTAATTTTTCCCTACTCCTCCAGGTTGGGTGTTGATGCGGTAGGCCAGCTCCCTCCCGTCAGAAAAAAATTGCAATGCTAAAAAACCTAATAGAGATAAGCCGGTCAGATTAAAAGGAAGGACATTATTATATGTAATTATATCTCAATAAATATTTGATTGATATAGTATTTAAGGCATTTTAGGCAGTTTATTTAATAAAAATGCATATATATCCGGTTGCTTTGTACCAGGCACGTATCGTTACAAAAACATATTTTGCAGACATTTTCCCGTGAGGTTAATGCGACATACTTATAAGTATTAAACTCAGGGTTTCCTCCCAAAAGCAGATCTCGTCGGGGGTTGGAGAGAGTGCTCTAACCCGCCATGTAAGTCATCACAGCGACACGTCTTCACTCGGATGGACTATTATTTGATTGATATTGTTTGACAGTAAACTCAGCATACAACTTCGCAGTAAAGAAATGTAACTAAAAAATAAATAATAGTTTTAAAAAACTAAAACAACACGCTTTATTAGAAAACCGAACTAAAAAATGAAAAATAATTTTAGTTTCCAACACGCTTGGGATAAAATTAAAGTGGTCAACAAAAATATCATCTCCAACACATCTAGAATGAAACTAGAGTTATCTACAAAAAAATAATTTTACCATCAAAAGCGTGGGGTGCTCTATATCAATTAATATATTTGATAATAAACAGATATTGGTAAAAGTAAAGTCTCTAAGAAGAAAACGTAAAAACCATAAAAAGCACCCCGCGCTTTTGATGGTAAAATTATTTTTATTTTTTTTTTGTATATAACTCTAGTTTTATTCTAGATGTGTTGGAGATGATTGTTTTTGTGGACCACTTTAATTTTATCCCAAGCGTGTTGGAAATTAAAATGATTTTTTCATTTTTTAGTTCGGTTTTCTAATAAAGCGTGTTGTTTTAGTTCTTTAAACTATTATTTATTTTTTTTTATTTTTTGTTTGGTTTTGTAATAAAGAGTGTTGTTTTAGTTTTTTAAACTATTATTTATTTTTTAATTTTCAGTTTAATTGATTGTCATAAAACGGAATCCCATGAAAATTTAATTGCTTACGATATTTTTAGTGTCTAGGCACGAATATAATTATATATATTTTCAAATTATTATCTAACATTATTATAATATATTTTTAAAAAATCCTCCGGGCCGGATTTGAACCAGCGACCTATGGATTACTGAAATTGTATACCGCTACAGTCCACCACTCTACCAACTGAGCTACCAGAGAATATAATATTAATTTCTTACAACGATGAATTAAAAATTCAATAAGTCCGCAACCTATTATATATTATTTATGAAATTATTGTATTGTCATTAGTCCTTTATAAGTATACAAAGTTTCAAGTCGAGCCAATGTTTTTAAGTGGGTGAAAATTCTGTTGAAAGATTCTGTTACATATATAGATACAGGTCAAGCTAATATAAAGCGTGTAAAAAAAAGACGTAGTTAAGATATCGTTGCACCAGCTCACTTTATCAGTATTGTAGATTAATAACTTCTGTTTGCATTATGTTTCACTTTCCACTTGGTTTAATTTGTTAAATATATATTTGGCATCTCATATCATCTCTGAAACGTAGTAGACCTATACTCTCTTTTGAAATATATGTTAATCCTTAAATTAGCAAAACACACATTTCTTTTGTTAGTTATTTGAATGTGGCGAACCGCAGTGAAAACGGAATCTTGTATTACTGTTATTATTAGATACATTGTATAATTAAACACACATTTATGTGGTTTCTTTTTGTTCGCTTTCTACTGATTTATTTAAAATATTAAATTAAGTGAACCAACTGATGATCCAAAAGGATACATTACGAATTGAAGGGTTTCAAAAATAGCTTCTCTCCGACTTCTTAATTCTTAAAATACAAAGAGTTTGGATGATACTCACCCCCAGGACCAAGTGCTGCCCGATGAGGAAGATGATTGTAGTGAGAAGTTTGTCGGCCATGGTTGTGATTGTGAGGGTATAGGGGCCATCTAGCTACAATTTATACAATCAGGTAACCTTGATGTGTCGCGGAAGTTGAGGGGTTGATCTTTTATTCTACTTCATCCAACACAAATAACTGTATTTCACCTGCATAAATAACATGTTGCATTTCACGCAATTTAATCTCCATTCGTGCAATACGGACATCGGGTCAGCATAACGATAACATATGCATGTTTATGCTTATGTCTCAATAAGAATAACCTGCGAATTATTCTAATACTCTGGGTAAATCAGTGTAAATTATGTAACATATTATTCAACAGGAAAAATATATATAATTTTATTCAGTCTTGAACAGAGAGTCAACAGAATTTTATTATTTTTATTTATACACGCTTTAATATCTCAGGTCATATTACATCCATGTCCACCGCTATGGTCTCGAGGTAGCGTGCTGCCTTGTCACGCAGCGGGCCCGAGTTTGATCCCCGGTTGGGACAAGTTTCCTGGATGATGAGATTTTTTCGGGGTTTTTTCCTCACCTGTAAGACAAATGTCAGGAAACTTTAAGGCCTAAACGGTCCTCGAACATCATCTGGACGTCTTATCATTAACATATTCATTAAGTTTAGGATTAAGGCCTCTCCTGGCGAATCATTATCATCATCACCTATCATATATCATCGACACAGCGTAACTTCGCCTTCAAGGCGCCCCAAACTCAGAAGTGCATTACAGGCCATGCCAGGAGAGAATACCAGAATATAGGAATGACAACGTGGTTTCATTGTATAAAAAATATATTTTTAATTCCCCAGGTTGTCCTTTTTGGACATTTCTGGTGTTCTCTCCTGGCATTGGCGTAATTGTAACCCACATCTTAGATTGGAGCGCCTGGAAGGAGGAGTTACGTACATTGCTCCGATGATATGATAGGTGGTGATGATGATAATAATGGTGCGCCAGGAGAGTCCTTAATCCTAAGCTTAATCTAAGATGAATATGAATGATGATGATTGCGATGCTCATTTGATGTTCGGGGACCGTTTGGACCTTAAATTTTCCTGACATTTGTGTTACAGGTGAGGAAAAACCCCAATAAAACCTCACCTAGGAAACTGTGCCGACCGGGACTGAACCCGGGCCCGCTGCGTGAGAAGGCAAGCATGCTACCTCGAGACCACAGCGGTGGACTGTATAAAAAATATATTGCATCCATTATCTTTCACTTTAGCCAGCAGGCTGTTTATAGTGTTTGTCATTTGTTTTATGTAGAAGTTAACATATTTTGATATCAATGATATCCTGAAATAGTGATTGGTGAAATGAGCTCTGGTCTCGATCCGACTAACTGGAATTTTTTTAATGATTTTGTTCAGCTGTTAAGGTAAAAGCTGGATTTGGATATTTCAAAATAACAAAATAATTACAAAGAAATTATCTAAATTCTACTTACAACACACAATAAAACAATATAAAATACAGCCTTGTGCATGTTACCAAAGATTCTGAACTCGATATTACCTTAAATGGTTGAGTGTCTATAAATAAATACGGAATTGAAAAACTAAATACTTTACAGAAAAAATGACTACTAACAACAATACAAGAACCGCCGACTAGATGCAACCAATAGATTCCAGATTCTATTTTTATTATCTTCAATGTTAAAAAGTCTTTTTGCGCGATAGTGCGTCTTGTCGTACTTACAGCAATGGCGACCATGATTGAAAGTTCAACTTCATACATTTCGGGATTGCCATCCTAAATAACTATACTATAATAAAATAACTATACTGTAATATTACATATTACAAGCTACGTGTGGGAAGTAAAACCACTGCCCTCTATGTATGTATATACAAAAAAATACCCGAAAGGTTGTATTAATGTACATTATACAAAACAAATCACTGCATTTTAAATGAATTGAACTTTATTTGAAACAATATAAAACAATAAATATATACTTTTTATTACTAAATTTTCTCACGGCCTCCTGTTGTTTCAACTAATAAACATTGCCCACGCTGTTAACCTTAGTCAATTGTTTGTAATGAACACAAAAATGTTTCCAACAAAGATATTATTTTACTATTATTTATTATTTTGAAAACACCATCGCACAAAAAATAATGTACAACGCACGTTTGTGAAGTGTTTTACAGAATCTCGGAAATTAAAAACTTCGCTATCGCTCGGTTTTTAAACATTTTCCTCGATTTAGTAAAAACCACTTCCCAACCTCGCATCGTAATATACTATTAAAAATTGCGTTGAACTGGAAATCCACGGAGCAAGGAGAAGAGGAAGACTTACGATAACCTGGAAGAGAGAGCCCAGCATGGGGAAGAGCGGGAGAAAGAAAAGCACTTGTTAACAATACAATTATAGTGATGTGGAGAATTTTGTTGTTTTCATCTTTATATGATGATGATGCTGTAGAATTAATAACGTTTGGTATAGAGAGTGTACAAAATGAATTACACAACTGGTTTTAGAAGAAAAATGTTATAAAACATTGTGTCCTGTATCTAACAGGTCTTCAATTGTGCAATAATGAATAACAATTTGCATTTTCAAAACATCGGATGTGATGACACTGAATATTGTTTTAAAACAGTAAGTAAACTATGTCATTTAATATTAAACATCCGCGCATGCTCTTTTCTTTTGTGTGATGAACAATTTTTACTATCATTTGAGCCAAATGATACTTTTCATATATTTCCTTGTTATTAATATGTTTATATGACGAAATGGATTACCGACTATTGCACAAAATGTCTTATGAAAAAGATTATATATTTTTTATGTAAATGTTTCCTTGTTGTTAATATGTTCGTATTATGAAATGTATTAGCCTCTATTGCACAATATTTCTTATGAAAAAGACGAATAATTTTTATTTCAATTTCTATTGTGAAATGTATTAGCGAATTTTGTACAATATTTCTTATGGAGAAGATTACATTTTTTATTTAAGGTTTTACTTGTTATTAATACGATGATATCACAAAATAAATTGGTATCTATCGAATAATATTTCTTATGGATAAGAGAAAATTTATATTTCAATTTTTCATTATATTAATATATTTATATTACCATATAGATTAGCATCTTATTGAGAAGTCAGAATATCATCATCATCCTTCATGGATTAAGTCTTTGCCTGTTCCTATCTCAAATCTGTTCAGCCTAGCGTTTTCTTGGTCTTCCTACCGATCTTCGTCCTCCAGAATTATACATCAGTGCCATCTTTGGTATCCTACCCTCTGTCATTCTTTGCAGATGTTCTATCTAATTGTTCCTGTGTTCTATTTGTTCAAGAAGTGGTTGTACTTTTAGTTCCTCTCTAATATTCTCATTTATAACATGCTCTTATCTTGTACAACCTTCCACAAAAGTCTCACACGATTAAGCCGGACGGAAATATTAGCATTTCAATGTTATTTTAAAACTCCATATCTTTCATCGTGCGGATGCTGTAGCAAAATTCAGTTAACAATAATGCACTATCAATTATGAAGTTATTGATGTTTTTATGCATCGTGGTAATAAACTTTCAACGCAGCATGTCCCTTCACGACTGAAGGGACAAAAAAAGAAAAAAACTATAATGTCACATTTCTTAACACGTGTATTTGAACTCGATGCCTGATGAAAACTAGTAATAGTAACAGTTCAACAATAAATAAACATTTATAAAAATGAATAACATTGGCAACGAAAACGAATCCATATTTCTAAACAGCAGTATTATTTACGAGTAAAAATTCTAGATTCCTCAAACATAGGCGTTTTTAAATGATTCTATGTACTTTCTTAAGAAATATAGGCTACTGAACGATACAACTAGGGGGCATAATGCCGTAATCTGGTCATTCATATTCTATAGCCAGACCAGAATATCAATATCTGTTTTTTTAATTATGTAAGTAAAGATACTTAAATTATATTTGAAAAGAAATACGCCTAGACTGGAGTTTGAATCCAGGACCTTTGACTCTCTATGTCAGTGCTCTTCCAAGTGAGCTACCTAGGCCTCCAATCTAAACGCGTATTTTTCTCTTATACATAGTTAATTCCCTAACCCCAAATGCTACGAGCCGAGGTGTTTAAAAACGAATAATATGAACATTGAAAGAAGCACTACTGGCTTTATAAGTAATGTTTAAATTCCCAATAAAAAGTATTCTTAATAAAGAAGCCTCCATTTGCAAAAATCGTAGCAACGGCTCGTAGCATTTGGGGTTAGGGAATTAACTATGTATAAGAGAAAAATACGCGTTTAGATTGGAGGCCTAGGTAGCTCACTTGGAAGAGCATTGACATAGAGAGTCTAAGGTCCTGGGTTCAAACCCCAGTCTAGGCGTATATTTTTCTTTTCAAATATAATTTGTCCATCATTAAGATGTTTAAAAACGAATAATATGAACATTGAAAGAAACTTAAAGTTTAAAAAAGAATGTAATCCAAATGTAAGCTTCTCATAAACTACATTCTCCTATAAATGTTGAATTCCGAATAAAAAATATTTATGGAATTGTTTTATGTTACTTTGATTGCATTGAGACCCGTGAGTTGTAACAGCCGATAGCTTTTTAAGTTCGTATAAGTGAGGTACCGGTTCAAACTTGGGTACCGAGAACCTGACTGTTTTTTCTGGTTTTCCTTATTCGTCAATTCAACTGCTGGTTTGTAATTTCATTACAGGATATCTTCTTCCATTTCATCAAAATTAAATCAGTGATCTTCTATTCAAAACACGCAACAAGCAGAAATTCACAACATATTGATTGCAATCAAAAGATTCCGTATAACCTCATATGTTAAAGATTTTATAAAGGTAATTAAATTAAAAAAATGACATTTAGTCATTATTTCGATCCTTTGTGTGTAGGTCCATCCATAGTAATTCTGCCCAAGGGCAGGTCTTTCACTGCAATCATAGCATTTTCATGCTATGCTTTGCAACTTTACGGGGAATTATAGGTGTGATAGCTTCCCGTCGCTTTCCACATCGGTGAAGGATGATGATGATAATGATAAGGATGATGATGATGGCCGGATGATTTTCGGGGACCGTTGGGCCCTAAGCTTCTTGACATTCGTCTTACAGGTGATGAAAAACCCCGAAAGAAAACCTCACCCAGGAGCCTGTCCAGATCGGGAATTGAACCCGGGCCCGCTGCATGACAAGGCAGCACGCTACCTCGAGACTACAGCGGTGGACATCTGCATGAGCAGATAATAAAATGAAAAGTCGCAAAAATAATTGACAAAATTTAAATTAAATTTGAAAAAAAATGTATAATGTGAAGCCCTGTACTGCCATCTGCTATCTAGTGACAGTAACCATTTCATTTTATCTAGACTCTTCTAAGTTGTTATACGACGGATTTATTTAATTTGTTAGCATTATATATATATATATATATATATATATATATATATATATATATATACGTATAATTAACAGCAAAAAACAAATAAGTATCTTTTGGTAACGGAAATGGATTTTATATGAAGGGCAGCAAGAATTTCAAGAAGTGAAAAAATTAGAAACTCAGTTTTAAGGGAGAAAATGAAGATTGAAGACACTCTTTTAGATTATATTAAAACTCAGCAATTAAAATGGTACAAACATGTCCAGCGAATGCAAGAGGATCGGCTACCAAAATGTGTTTTGGAATGGAAACCTGAGGGAAGAAGAGGCAGAGGAAGACCTAAAGCCTCCCGGAGTCGGGAATCTATTTTAAAGTTAACCGGCAAAAACAAATAAGTATCTTATTGTAATCGGAAATGGTTTTTATATGATAGGGCTATTAAGCAAGAATGTCAAGAAGTTGAAAAAATTAGAAACTCAGTTTTAAGGGAGAAAATGAAGATTGAAGACACTCTTTTAGATTATATTAAAACTCAGCAATTAAAATGGTACAAACATGTCCAGCGAATGCAAGAGGATCGGCTACCAAAATGTGTTTTGGAATGGAAACCTGAGGGAAGAAGAGGCAGAGGAAGACCTAAAGCCTCCTGGAGTCAGGGAATATATTTATACATTAAGGAGAAACATCTACAACCAGGAGATTGGATGGACCGACAAAATTGGCTATTAGGAATCGGACGATGTCAAAGACATTAATCAACTCAGGATCTATCTATCTAGCCTTATTTATTTATTATTTTTATGGTCACTGAGTTATGTATTGTCTGGATCAGGAGTCAGGTGATAATAAATGTTAACCCTCATGTTGTGTCTGCCAAGTGCTTTATTTGTGTAAAACTATAACAACACTGGTCTACAAAAAATGAACTTTTTCCCTTTCACAAGAATAAAAATAATATATTCTGTAAGTATTTTTCATGCTGAATTCAAATATCATTTCAGTTTTTCCCGATCAGGCAGGAGTTTTGTGTAATATCCATTTGAATTTTTATAAATACTACTCATTCTGACTTACCTAGAAAGTGGTAGTTAGTGATTTTCGGGCATATTTTGCATCTGAAACATCTCTCTTCTTGGTCCAACAGTTGTCAACCTGCACATTAGAACTCCACTTGCCTTGGTACCTGTTTTACATTGTAGAAATTTGCTGATGATATTGCTCACCGTGCTCATCGCTGACAGCCCCAAGAATTTCTGGAATGAAGTCTAAGTGAGAGGAGTCCAAGAAGTGAATTTTTAAATACCGGTATATGTTGCTTTATTAGAATCCAGAAGATCAGCCACTAGGCCACGATAGTTTTCTGCTTTATGATTTCCAAGGAAATTGCAACATATATTTTTGAAAGACTGCCAGGCTGCTTTTTCAAGTGGATTTAACAATCCTCAGAATGTTCATCAGCCATTAATAATCATATTTGTGGTCCTATAAAAATTCCTTCTTTCAGTTTAGCCTCACTGACTGTAGGAAATTTTTCGATTTCAAGTACAAGAATCCTTCAGAGAGTTTATCCATAAACTTTGACGAAATTTTTCATTACTCCTAATTTAATATGCAATGGAGGTAAATATATTTTTTCAGGATTCACTAAAGGGACACGTGACACATTTTTCTGGCCAGGGATAAGAGATTCACGTTTAGGCCATTATTTTTTTAACGTAGTGAGACTGACACATCACAATGCCAGATTAACAGGTCTGAGCATATCAAAACATGAATGAACCTGAGCAGTCTTGTCTTTTGATGCTTCAGCATGACATTATATATAATTTCCTTGAATACAACTTGAATAAAATCGCTAAATATAGAGTAAAGATTCCTATGAAAGGTCAAAGAGAATGTTAAAATAAGATTTTAAAAAGTAGCTGTCACAAAAGAACTGTGCTTGATGGAAAAATTCTGACTACATTTCTAATTTCAGTATGAAAAATGCACTAGATTCACTAATCAGATTTTTTGTGAAGAAAACCTTGTTGACCAGTGTAATGTGAAGTTGTGAAGTAGTGTTACAATCCTGTATGTTGTGTGTCGGCACTGAGGTTGACATCCAGTTCTGCAACATATTTACACATCACAGTTACGTTTATATACAGGATGAAAATTATTTAAACCGACAAACTATGGGAGGTTGTAGGGGACACCAAAACAAATATTTTTCCCTAATGTCACTTTTTCCTATGAGGATTATTTAAACCGGTAGAGGGCGATTTATGCTCTTGAGTTGTCATGACTGCAACTGCTGTTGATGGTAGGAATTGTTTTGCCCACCAGTGTAGTAGTGAATTGTATCTGTTTACTAATGGAGCGATACACCTGGAGTGAGTACAATGATGTGGTTGGTGCGTACTACGTAGCGCACCACAACGGACGAGCTGCACAGCGGGTTTATCAACAACAATATCCTAATCGCCGTATCCCGCATCATATGACGTTTACTGCTGTGTACCAACGTCTGCGTGAGACCGGGTCATTTAGCAGATTACCTGGACAGGGACGCCATCGCACAGTAAGAATGTTGCGATTTGAGGAAGCTGTCCTGCAGCATGTGGAGCGAGATTCTTCAATCAGCACTCGTGCAATTGCGCGTAACATGGGGACGAATCAGACGAATGTAAGAAACGTCCTTCATGAGCAAATCTTACATCCATTTCACTTACAGCGTGTCCACAACCTGGAACCAGTTGATTATGCACCCAAAGCACAGTTTTCGCAGTGGTACCTGGAACAGTGTCAAATGCATCCTACATTTCCATCCTCTATGTTATTTACAGATGAAACAACGTTCGGGCGTGATGGAGTCTTCAACATGTACAATGCGCATGTTTGGAGTGAGGATAACCCACATGCCACAGTTACTCACGCACATCAAATGCGGTTCTTCATTAATGTGTGGGCCGGCGTTGTTGGGGACTGTTTAATTGGGCCATATCTCCTACCTAGGTCATTAAATGGTAGGCATTATTCCAATTTTCTCGCCAGAGCGTTGCCAGAATTGCTGAAAGACGCCCCTACAAGACAACGCATGTGGTTCCAACATGACGGGGCGCCGCGCCGGCACACTTCAGTCGTCGTGTGCGTCAATTCTTGAACCAACGGTCTCCAGAAAAGTGGATTGGCAGAGGTGGTCCTGTACCATGGCCTGCTCGATCCCTAGATTTGACCCCTCTGGATTTTTTGTGTGGGGAGAGATGCGCAACCTTGTTTACACAACTCCTGTTGCATCAGAAGAGGATCTGGTTGCCCGGATAGTAGCAGCAGCAGCAGGAGCAAATAATGATACTCCTGGGGTTTTTGCCCGTGTTAGAGAGCACATGATCTGCCGGTGTAACCTTTGTTTACATGTCAACGGAGGCATTTTTGAACCTCTACTGTAATTTAAGTAATTGCGTTGTATTAATGTGTTGTCTCTTGGTAATAAAAATGCAAAAGTGTTTGTTGGTTAAGTAGTTTGCCTCCAGAGAAATCTTCGTCTACCGGTTTAAATAATCTTCACAGGAAAAAATGACATTAGGAAAAAATATTTGTTTGGTATCCCCTACAACCTCCCAGAGTTTGTCGGTTTAAATCATTTTCACCCTCTATACATTATATTTACAAAAATATATAACCGTAATTATTTTAATGAAATACCAGCAAAAGAATAGAGAACAGTTTAAAGGTCTACGATTTAACTAAACAGTTATTGGACATCTGAAACATAAAGCTAAATCTGCTATTGCACTTTTATATCCATTTTTCAAGTCGCCTACGCTATCTACCAGGCTCAAGCTAACACTATATCAAGCTGTGATCCGCAGCATGTTGCTGTATGGATGTGAAGCCTGGAGTATCCTCGCCGCTAGCCATAAAAATAAAGTACAAATCATACAAAACAAGTTTCTGAAATTTATCTTTTCGGCACCGCTACGTACGAGGACCACAGCGCTTCACAATCTGGCACAGATGCCCTATATTGCTGACACAATTGAACATAGAGTGGATAATATGCTCCATCATATCATAAATCATGACAATCCAATTGTTCGCAATAAAGGGCGTATGCTACAGCGACGTGCTGTACACCGTAACATATTTACCAGACCCCCCCCCCCGATGATGGTCCACCACCATGATATGAGTGCTGGATTCCAGCTACAGTAGTGTGGCTCACTCCACGCCGCCGGCTTTCGGACTTACTCTTCTTGTCCGGCGACGTGGTTTATGATGACTCTGCTCTGGAGAGGAACCATCCTCATATCATCCATAACTGCTACGGTAATACGGCTAGACGCTTAAGCAGCGAGACACGCAAAGACTAAGCAATACTAAACCATTAATGAACAACACAATGGTATTCGGCCGCTAAGGGACCTCAACTGGTTACCGAAGAAGCGGCACACTGGGCAATGCTGGTCATTGCCACAACTCAGGACAGGTAAACAGTTAATCTGGAATAAATATACCGTATACCCATCAAGAGTAAAATGACAATGTATAAAACTTATTTCAAACCAGTTCTAACATATGCAGTTGAGATTTGGACATATACAAAGAAGGACTTGAGAAGAATCCAAGCTACATAAATTAAATTCTTACGTGGAATGGTACTGTACGTAAAACAAGGAGAGATAGAATAAGGAACGACAAAATCAGAGAGATATTAAATATTAAAAAATTAATAGATATAGAAAAAATAAACTAAAATTGGTCTGATCATTTAAAAAGAATGAAAAGAAAAGGAAATACTACTACAAAGAGTGTTAAATCTCAAGATACAAAGAAAACAACCACGAGGTTGGCCACGAGAAAGATGGGTTAACCAGGTGAAGAAAAGTTTACAAGAAAGAAGATTCGACTGGGAAGAACTAAAAGAAGCAAAGCATGGGAAGATAGAGATAGTTGGAGGCATATTTGGAATCGATCTTCCGAAAGGAGGACACGATAAGAGGATGATGATGATGATGATTAAATAAACTAATATTACTTAAGATTTTTTACATCATGTTAGGGAGTACCACAACACAATGTATACTAATAGCTTATATATTCTAAATATCTGTTTTCACACAATCATTTTAATAATAAAAATCTACTGAAATCAGTTGATTGAATTTTCATTTGAGTCCACCGCTGTGGTATCGAGGTAGCGTGCTGCCTTGTCACGCAGCGAGCCGGGTTCGATCCCCGGTCGGAACAGTTTGTCTTGTAAGACAAATGTCAGGAAACTTTAAGGCCCAAACGATCCCCGAACATCATATGGACATCGCAATCATCGTCATCATTCATATTCTCCTTAGATTAAGTTTAGGATTAAAGACTCTCCTGGCGCACCACTATCATCATCACCCATTATAACCCCGCCTTCCAGGCGCCCCAACCTCAGAAGTGGGTTACAAGTATGCCAATTCCAGGAGAGAACACCAGAAATGTCCAAAAGGACAACCTGGGGCATTAAAAAAATTATTTTGATAGGGCATAGTGTATCATTATATTGTTCCCTTTCGTCTCACTGTGGGGACATGGGTGTTTCCCAGTGGGAAGTTTCTTAACCAAGCTAAGTCAATGCGTTTATTTCTCTACAGATGTCATCGAGGGACATGTGATTAATGCTTCGCCTCGAGGCGACATGTAGTAGGAAACTAAAGTATTACTCGGATGGATGAAGATTGGTTCAATTTTGCTCAGAGGCTTTTTATTCAGACTTGCGGTTGTTTTACGAGACTGAAAATCAGATTGGATAAGTCACCTAAAGAAAGGAGGGGGAGTGAGAGCCTGACTTGGTTTGTTAAGAGCCATAGGAAGAAGACGAACTCGTATTGGCAATAATGATTTATCAGCTAAACAAGATTCTCATATATTAAAAAATAAGTAATATACAGTAAAAGTTCCTTATTCGCGGGGATATGTTCCGCAAATATGCCGCGAATACAGAACCCGCGAATATGGAATTGTAATTTGCATTGATATATAGGAGAATAAAATAAAAATTATCAAAATAAAGTAAATTAATGAGACATTTTGAACACTGTAAGGCTTGGGCAAGGACTTAAAGAATTTAGTTTTTTTTTTCTTGTTTTACCGCTTTTATAAGGTATTTCAATTCTGATTGATATTTAGCTGTGATTTCAGCGATATATTTCCTTATTTGTCTTCGGACTTCTTGATGAATCGTACAGTTGATTCATTAACATTGAAACAGCGTGATATAGATGCAAACGACTCGCAAACGCGTAAAAGTCTAATAGTTATGTTATTACTTTAAGCTGCAACACTACTTTTTTCCGCTTCGGAACTAATTTTCTTTCCTTTTACTCGACATTATAAATTGCCAACAAAGTAGTAGAGACACGTGTTATTCAATCAAAATTATTGCAACGAATGACAAGTATAAACAGTAAAACACCGATTGTGGCGAGGGTGGCATTTATCAACGAACATAGCGGTGCGTGAATTACGGCGACGCGGTGGTTTTTAACAACGAACTTCAGGTTTAGTGACAATAAGGTTTGTTTTACTTTGATATTAATTTGACATTTGGTTTGAATCGCTCCTTGTAAAAACTGCCTTGACACGTGCCTGCGGTAAAAAAAGTTGCCGATGCTTTAATAAAGAACACTAATCCTTTTAATATACGGACTGGATCCACGAATAAAGAAATTTTTACACGCGAATACAGGAACTGTGTCGCAATTTTTTAACCCGTGAATAGTGAAAACGCGAATAAGGGAACCACGAATTGGGAGTTTTTGCTGCACATTATAATGGTAATTTTTAACAAATATGTTGTGTGGTAAGTAGCAAGGCATCTAAGTGTGGATCGGATTTGTTTCCAGGCAGCAGAAGGGTGTACATTTTATTTACTCATTCGACTCCAGATTTTTTCCTAGGGCTCACTAATCCTCTTACAAAATGAAGGTATAGGAACATTCTTGGGAGTAAATTCAGAAAGTGAATAGGCTGGACATCTTACCAACATCTCACAGCATTGGGGAAAAATAATAATTTATGCTTTCATCTCTCGGATCTATAGGATCATTTATCTTTAACTTTTTATTTTATTGATTATATATATATATATTATATATATATATATATATATATATATATATAACGCCACCAGTTTTAAAACCAGCAGACGCCACTAACACAAAGCTGCATCCTAAATATACGAAGTTGGATCGCGTATGAAAGTCCGTCGCTATGGCGTAGTTGGTGGAGTCCCTACCTTCCATTCCGGAGAGTCGGGTTCCATTCCCGGCGGGGTAAAGGATTTTAAATCTCCGCCTTCGGACTGGGTGTGTGTCGTGTCCTTGTGTTTATATGTGTGAATATAGAAAAAAAAGTTTTTTAAAAAAAAAAAGCAAAACAAGAATGAAAAACAGTGTGAACGAGAGAAAACAACAAAGAAAGAAAGAAGTATGTATGTGAATTAAAGTTTTAAGAAATGTAAAAAATACCTTTTTTTTTTTATTTTCAAATACAATAGGAAGTAACATTAAGAGGTTTGTTTAATAATTAAAACATTTTGTCTGTTCATTCTTACGTCTTAGAGTTGTTTTTGTCGAACATATGTTTCAGAGGTTCTTAGCCTCATCGTGGCTGACGATGGAGCTAAGAAGCTCTGAAACATATGTTCGACAAAAACAACTCAAAGAGGTAAGATTGAACAGACAAAATGTTTTAATTATTAAATTACAGTACCTGATATCTCAGTCTTCCTCAATTATCAGCAGTGTAGTTTTGTAGGAGGCCTTTCGATAACATAAATATCATCTTCTGCTCTCCTACAAAACTACACTGCTGATTATTGAGGACGACTGAGATATCAGGTGCTGTTTTACATTTCTTAAAACTTTAACACAGTGATCTCGATGGAGTTTCGTAATGTATTTTAAAAATCTTGATGTGAACAAAAACAATGCTCCAATGCTTCACTTAAGTACTTGATAATATTTCCTCACCTCTACGATGCTGCAAGAGTCTCCCAATGATGCAGAATCCGTCGGTACAGCTGAAAACAAAGCCAATCTGTTACTGAATGAAATTTCTCTCTCATGATTTTTAAATATATATTATACATACATTTTCAGAAAGGAACTAGTGATTTAGGGCATTTTTCGTAGAATCTATTGAAGTTAAAAGTGGAAACAGGAGGATACAAGCAGAATTTATCAGTTATTCTTAGCTTTGATTTCCGATACAAAGTGTTAATTATTATCATAGTTAAATGAAATGGTCCACTTCAAAACAGGGTGCATTCCAAGTTAGGTTGTACCTACTTATAACCTCAAGGATGTATGGTATAAGGGGTTTTCATATTTTGTTTCACTTTCATTTCATATTTCTCTGCATGTATTCTGTTAGATAGATGTATTCTTAAATTATTTTGAGGTATTTAATAATTTTTTTAAATTATTTCGTAGAATTTTTAAGTATTTTAGCTAAGTAATGTTAATTTTCTACCTTTTTCTCGTAGGTTGCCAGGAGAGTCCCCAAATATCCAACATAGTGTCCTAATCATGGAGAGGGGACAACGGAAGTAGTAGATTGCCTGATTAGGTGAGATCTTTGAGTGCTTCTAAAATTCTAAGATAATCTCATAGGCGCCGGCAGGAGGATGCATTTGCAACCCCCTTTTGGGAAAGAAAATACGCAAAAAATAAGAAATATTCATGAAATTAAGATTTTTTATTAAGTCACTGTTTGAATAAAAATTGAAGGTGTCCAGGTTGCTGTCCAAATCTGTTCATCACCTTGTCAATGAATTTAGTATCCTCCTCTACTCTTTCCCTGTGAATACTGGTCATGTTGTCGCGCAATTTGAATTTGGCATTAACTTAATTGGCGTAACATGAATGTATTATTGATTTTATTTTATTAGTTAACTAGCTAATACCCGGCGTGCGCTGCTACGCCTAAATAAATGATAATGTGTTTTTGCGTTTAGTTGAATAAGTAAAAGGAAACATAATTGTAAATTTATATCGTTATTATTTTTAGATACCCCGTGCTGATTACCCGGCATTGCCTAAGAATCTACTTATCCCGATCTTCTTGGCATAAATTAACTGAAATACGAAAATTGGGGTTTTGTGTTTATTTGAATAAGTAAAAGGAAAAATCATCAATTGAGTTGGTGTTTAATTAATAAAAGGATAAATAATTATAAATTTCCTCTGTTCGTTATTGTAGCTAAAACAACCAGTAAACTGATTAATTATATTTCCAAACTACACTGCTCAAAAAATTAGGGGATATTGTAGAATAACCTATTAAGACTATGTTTTTTGGAATAGTATTAGATGCAATCACTTTCTATTACTCCAAGATAATGTAAATAAGAGTTTGAAGTTGTTACGTAACCTCGGTACCACACCAGAGGGCAGTGTCTGTACTGTTGATGTGAAAGGGTGGTGTGGGGGTGAATGTTTTGTTGCTGTTTTTAAATCCAGTCCAGTTTTCAGTTAGTGAATGACTTGCCTTAGGGACAGTGATGCCTCGACAACGTGATTTACCTGAACCAATGGCTTGGAGGGCCATAGGAAGGATGGAAGCTGGACAGACACAACAAGAGGTGGCACAAGCCATTGGGGTGTCTCAAAGCGTGATTTCCAGACTTTGGAATCATTTTCAAAGAACATACTGTTCACAGAAGAGCCGGACAAGGTCGACCAAGGGCAACAACAGCAAGGGATGACCGTTACACCTCTTGTTAACAGCCCGTCGGAATAGACAGCAGAATGCAACTCAACTGCGAAATACACTTCAAACAGCAACAGGACGCAGGGTGTCAACTCAAACTGTCCCTAATCGACTGCATGGAAGTGGTCTCCATGCCCGTAGGCCCATGGTGTGTACCAGGTTAACTCCACAACACCGTAGAGATCGCAGAAACTGGGCGGAGGAACATCGTGGGTGGAGGCATGCTGAATGGAGATCAGTTCTTTTTTCTGATGAGTCGCGATTCAACATGGGATGTGATAGTCGGCGTGTATTCATCTGGAGAGAAAAAGGGACACGAAACAATCCAGCTTTTGTACGTGAAAGATCCCCATATGGTGACGGTGGATTGATGGTGTAGGCAGGAGTCAGTAGTGGTGGACGTACGGACCTCTACGTTATCCAAGGTGGTACTTTGACTGCGGTAAAGTATAGAGATGAGATTCCCCGACCTTTTTTCGTGCCTTATGCTGATGCCATAGGTGATTCTTTTCTTTTTATGGACGATAATGCACGACCCCACAGAACTGGCTTCGTGGACGACATGCTGGAAGTGGAGGGTATCGAGCGTATGCAATGGCCAGCTTCCTCCCCGGACTTAAATCCGATTGAGCATGTGTGGGATGCATTAGGCAGGTGCATTGCAGGCAGACCAGCACCTCCCACAACTGTTCCAGAGCTGCACATTGATCTTATGGAAGAGTGGCCACATATCCCCCAAGAACTCATTGCTAACCTCATTGTATCAATGCCATACAGGTGTGAGGCAGTGCTGGCCGTTCGAGGAGACCATACACCATACTAAAAAAACATTTTCACCCATGTTAATGTTGCTTTGTTTGTTTGCCATATTCCTAATCAGGATCTCTTTGACATCTGGTGTGGTACAGAGGTTACGTAATGACTTCAAACTCTTGTTGACATTCTTTTGGAGTAATAGAAAGTGATTGCATCTAATACTGTTCCTAAAAACATAGTATTAATAGGCTATTCTACAATATCCCCTAATTTTTTTGAGCAGTGTACCTTTCATACAATTCAAATATTAAAAATAGAATGTCATCTTCCAAAATTTAATATTCAAGCAACCACTATAAGTAAAGTCATATCGTAATTATTTTTAGATACCCCGTGAAGTTTTCCCGGCGTTGCCCGGGAATCTACGTATCCCGATGTACTTGGCATAAATGAGCTGAAAGACAAAATTTGTTATTTTTAGTTATCCGTAAAAGGATACTGACGCTCAGTGCGCTGTTATGCTTGCCCGAGAATCTACTTATCCCGATCTTCTTGCCATCAATGAAAGGTAAAAATGGTTATTGTGAGTTATCCGTAAAAGATAAACATATGCTGACACGGACTTTTTTGTAGATTTTTTTTTTCAGATATTCAATTCTGTGTACATTAATTTTGTGTATTTGTTATGGTTTAGGCAGCGTAAGCCATTTAAGCGTTTAGAAAAAAGGGCACTTTTTTCATGTTTTCACTACAAAGGGTGATTTTAAGAATGTAGGAGTTGAGTATCACAACTCTCTTATAGCCTATGTTCATTCTGGGAATCTCAACATTTTGCAAAAAAAACCCATCACAATCGGATCAATGGTATAGCCGCGCATAAAGTACAAACAAACAAACATCAAACATTAATTTATATATATTTGAATAGTGCAGATCCACCCAAACTTATTTCTACCACGAGCCAAATGGGAGAAACATCAAGATGGCGCGGGCCATAGGTCCTGTTATAACTGTTATGGATTATTATTATTACCATTATTATTGTTGCTGTCATTATTATTATTATTATTATTATTATTATTATTATTATTATTATTATTATTATTATTATTATTACTATAAGTGTGTGTTGATTTGCTACTTTTCTTGTTATGTCGTTATATCATAATATATTTCACAAGTTCTTGTTGCATTACTGATGGACTAATATTATAGAACTGTCCTTAGCATATTTTAATTTATTTTGGTATATTATTATTATTATTATTATTATTATTATTATTATTATTAGTTTTATATATAATTATTTCTGAATATAATAGTATATTTACTTACATCTGGGTTGGCGTCGTGATAACACTTGTGAATCTGATACGCTGTATCACACGGATCGGCTCCAGCTAAATAAATAAAAACGTGTTAAAAGAAAATCGTATAGAATTTACAAAGTATTTGTAATTATTAAAGCAACATTGTAAAATTATATGGGACCATCAAACTTAATATCCTGAAAGAACACATTTATAATAAATTTGCATGGGGAAAAAATCATAATAATATAAACTCCATCACGCAACTAATGCATAAACAAAGTTCATCCCTCAGCAAGTCGAATTTATGGTCCACTTCTGATGTTTTATGGAATGTATCTTTCTTTTGTTAAGTAAATTGTCCAGTAGGTAAAAGCTCCTTATTCGCGGGGGATATGTTCCACAAATATGCCGCGAATACAGAAACGGCGAGTATGGAATGATAATTTGTATGGGTGTATAGGGGATACGTTCCAAGGTTACAAAATGAAATAAGAATTATCA
Organism: Diploptera punctata; assembly: GCA_030220185.1. Lineage (NCBI taxonomy): Eukaryota > Metazoa > Arthropoda > Insecta > Blattodea > Blaberidae > Diploptera > Diploptera punctata. The sequence goes on along the minus strand of JASPKZ010003449.1, from coordinate 1,693,109 downwards.
TAAGTAATGCCACGAGTGATTTCTAATTTATCTAGATAATTTGGAAATTAAGAGTGGCATTTGTTAGGACTATTTAACGAATAAAATGAAGCTGTTTAATCACAAATCATTGTTTAACTATAGTTATTTTAAAATATTTATATGTTTAATGTAAACGGCGATGTTTGAAAACAAATCAGAAATGTGAGGTTATGTTCATTCACTGCTGTTTGATCATATTATTTATTGCCAACAAGATCGCAATATTGTAAGAGAGCACCCAAGTGGAGAAATAATGAAACACATCAAACTATATATCATAATCAACATTATGGGTTATTCATTTATTTTTTTAGTAAACAACTCAGTAAAATCAAGGAATCTTTTCATTATTTGCTATATTCAATCTATTTGTTTGAGAAAAATAATGATTTGACCTGTTCAGAACATTAAACAGGAGGAGTTTTCTTTATCCCAGAAGCAGGAGTTGATAAAGAGAAATCGATAAAGAGCGAGGTGAAACACGACTGTCATTGGTTGTAAAACAACATTCATTGAAATGTGATTGGTCATTGACTAGCATTTGTGGTATGAGTTAAATAGTCATAAGAAATGCCACGAGTGATTTCCAAATTATCGATAAATTCACGACACACGAAGTGAGGGGTGAATTTATCTAGAGAATTTGGAAATCAAGAGTGGCATTTGTTAGGACTATTTAACGAATAAAATTAAGCTATTTACTAAAAAATAATTATTTGAATATAGTTACCGGTGTTTTAAAATATTTATATACTTAATGTAAACGGCGATGCTTAAAAACAAATTAGAAATGTGAGGTTATGTATATTCACTGCAACTCGATCATATTATTTATTGCCAAATAGGATCGCAATATTGTAAGAATGCACTCTAGTGGAGAAATAATGAAACACATCAAACTATTATAATCAACATTATAGGATAATCATTTATATTTTGAATAAACAACTCAGTAAAATCACTGAATCTATTCATTATTTGCTATATTCAATGTATTTGTTGGAGAAAAATAATGGTCTAACCTGTTCAGAATATTAAAAAAGGAGGAGCTTTCTTTATCACAAAAGCAGGAGCTGATAAAGAGAAATCGATAAAGAGCGAGGTGAAACACGACTGTCATTGGTGTAAAACAGAATTCATTGAAACGTGATTGGTCACTGACTACCATTTGCGACATGAGTTAAATAGTCAAAATAAAATGAATTAATGAGAGATTTTGAACAATGTCCCTTTTACTCGACATTATAAATTGGCGAAAAAGCAGAAGAGACACGTATTATTCAATCAAAATTATTGTAACGAATTGCAAATTGAAACAATACAACACCGATCGTGGCGAGGGCGGCATTTATCAACGGACATAGCGGCACGTGAAATACAGAGGCGGTGGCTTTTAACAACGAACTTTAGGCTTAGTAACAATAAGGTTATTTATTAGTCCATTCGATTTGAAACATTCTTTGTAAAAGCCGCCTTGGCACGTGCCTGCAGTAAAAAAGTTACTGATAGGTTAATAAAGGATACAAATTCTTCTAATATATTGACTGTATCCGCGAATAAAGACATTTTTTAGCCGCGAATGCAGGAACTGTGTCGCAATTTTTTAATTCGCGAATAATGAAAACGCGTATAGGTGAACCGCGAATAAGGAGCTTTTACTGTACACAATTATATTGCGACAATGAAAACATGGCTGCTGCTAGAGCGAATTTTTAATTTTAGGTTTTAGATAAACCCTCACTGTTGAAGCAAGGAGATGCACTATCTCCTCTACTATTTAATATTGTACTAGAGCATGCCAAAAATCTTAAGAGGATGAAGAAGGCCAACAACACAATAGTATTAATAAGCTGTTAGTTTATGCTGATGATGTAGTACTATTGACCGATAGAGAGGAGGTACTTAAGACCAACATGCACACACTATTGAATAACACTAAGAAATTGGGACTGGAAGTAAATGTCAATAAAACTAAATATATTGTCACATAGAAATACATTACATGATGGAAACGGAAAGCTAATAACAAATGAGGGAATTTTTGAGGAAGTGGCTGAATTCGAATACCTAGTAACAATAATCACAAACAGGAATGAGATGCACAAAGAAATTAAACATAGGCTCAATTCTGGAAATGCGTGCTATTATACATTACAGGAACTCTTGACTTCCCAAAACCTTTTATAATCGTTAAACTTTTTAAATATATATATAACTATTATTCTACTAGTTATATTATATGGATGCGAAACATGGACTCTTACTTTAAGGGAGGGAAGGAGATTACGAGCATTTGAGAATAAAGTTTTTAGGAAACATTTTGGACCAAAGAGAGATGAACAGACAGGTGAATGGAGAAGACTAGATAACAGTGAATTACACGCTCTTTATAGGAAGTCAAATATAATAAGAACAGTTAAATCTCGTAGACTGTGATGGGCAGGACATGTTGCACGAATGGGGAATGAAAGACATGCATGGAAGCTTCTTGAACGAAAACCAGAGGGAAAACGCCCAATTGGTAGACCAAGAATGAGGTGTGAGAATACATTAACCATGATTTGAGGGAAGTAGATTATAAGGGAATGATTAGAAAACATTACCTCGGAATAGGGATGTATGGAGAGCTTATGTCCGCGCGGCCATGAACCTACGGATTTGACAGTGCCATTGAGTCAGTTAGGAACGCCCACATCTAAAAGTTAGATTTTGGTGATTTTTTTAAGAATTCCTTCTTCGTTTTATTTATAACCTATACTGTGTTTCGTAGTGAAATATCGAAAATTGCTACCACTAAAGCGATTTTTTTTTAATTTTCTTTCCAGGTGAATATTTATATGTAAATATTTTTCAAAAATATGTTTATGAGATTATCCTAAATAGATTTGTTAATAGGATAACCAGTCTGTTTACTTTTTGATAGAAACAGTAGTTCATAAGGTACATAAATCTAAATTAACTGATATCTTAAGTTCGACACAATGAAAACATTAACTGCATAACAACTATATAGAGCATTCCATTAATAATCATCTAGGAAGCTACTTACTTTATTTTATATCATTTTAATTTTATTATATTCTATGTTTTTGTTAGTATTACCTAGTATTAGATTACATCATCATTGTATTTTGTTTAGTCTGTATTTTAATAATATCTTAAAATTGTAATTTGTACGTAATTTTTGTATAATTTTACTATTCGCTGGTTGAGTGGAAGAGAAGGCCTTATGGCCTTAACTCTGCCGGCTAAAATAAATCATTATTATTATTATTATTATTATTATTATTATTATTATTATTATTATTATTATTATTATTATTATTATTATTATTATTATTATCATCATCATTATTATTATTATTAACCATGTTTTTTTCATCATCATCATCCAGGGATTAAGCCTGCTGGCTCGTTCCGGTTTGATGAAAGCTAGAATTGTTAAAACTGTTCAGACCATCTTCTTTGTGGGCGTCCAACATTTCTCCTTCCGTGCGGTTTATAATTTAGCAATAATTTTGGAAATCTTTCTTCTGGCATTCAATCAATATGTTCTTTCCAGTCGTTCCTATATTTAATTATTCGATCTGTAAGTTTGAAAATATTTAGTTCCTTTCTTATATCTTCATTCCTTTTCTTATCCAGCAGAGTATATCCTGCTATATTTCTTAAAAATCGCATCTCAGCTGCTTCCAATCTTTGTTCTTGTCTTTTAGTGATCGCCCAACATTCTGATCCATACATCAATACAGGAACAGCCATTACTTTATAAAATTTAATTTTTGTTTCTTTTCTTGTGTTTTTAAGGGTTCTTTTAGTAGTGCCACACTTTAGATTAAATTTATTTATTTTGTCATTAACATCTTCAGTTATTTACTGAGTGAATTGGTTCAGGCGCTGCGCCGCAGTACGTTTGAGGCTTGTATTCGGAAATCCCGGGTTTATTTCCCGGTGCTGATTGTAATTATTTGCTCAGTTATCATGACACACGTTAAGTTGTATTTCAATTACCAGAACCTATTACATCACAATTTCAAATATAAATTTAGCTCATGACTACTCACAATATATTACACAACGTCAGGAAGAGAATCAAAGATTCCAGATGCGATATCACCTTAGATGTAAATAAGCGTGAAGTATTTTTCTGACCTAAACAATTTATTTTTATTATTTTACTCGTGGCACGACAATTTCGAAGAGCTAAATCTGACTAAAGTGGTTGTTGTAACTGGCCAAGGTGCAGGGAGTTACCTAGATAATAGTGATGGAATATCTCAAATTTAGTCTCGTTTTTCATTAACCGGATTTTCTTATTTCTCATATGAAATAGCCACTTAGTTGTCATAACTCTGAGTGCATCCCGTCTCAGAAACTATTCTCAAAAATATATATAACTAGGGATTGATCCCGGCCCTCTGAGATGCCAGCCAGACATATTGATCGTTATACTACTGAAATGTTTCCAAAATCATTATTAAATGTATCTAAACCGTTAATAGGTTTTAAATACGTTTACTTACTTGTGTCTTTACATAGAATGAGAATTCTATGGCCTTCATCATATACCTCTGGTGGTATGTTCTGTTTCTCCTCTTCAATATCGTACACTCCGTCGTGTGAAATCTACAAACAGAAGAAAACCTCATGTCTGTAAAGAATAACATGTTAAAAAATTATATAAAGATAAAAATGAGCTGGGTTGAACCCAATTTCAAGTAAATTGGTTCTTGAACTTGGTGTGGAATGTAACTGCAATACAGGTTGAATGATGTACTGATTACAGCCTGTACGTGATAAGCGGAGGACGTATTTCAGGAGACCCTCCTTCATTGACTAGAGATTTAATACTTCTCTCATTCGCACTTAATCGTTATTGGTGCAAGCTGGGATCCGAATTCAGCTGTCACATTAAACCCGACACGTTTATATTTAAAAAATATTGTTACGCGTCTTATAGCGACGTTTAAATTACGCGGACAAGGCGAGAATGGTGGTCCGCCGCAACGGTCAGAATAGATTTGCAAGTCGCCAATCGCGTTTCAAAAAGCCTGCGCAAACATCGTAATGCCTCACAGAGCACTCTGAGCTGTGTTTCCAGACGTCTCCACCAACATCTCCCTCTCCTTTCGGGAAATATCGGTGGCCAGAGGCTTCTACGATTCGAAGAGTCTCGAACCTAAGTCTAGAAAGTTCCTCGCGCCTATATAAATGAGGCGAAGGCAAGACACCAGTCTTGTCTTGTGCTGGACGGCGAGAGGTTAGTGTAAGAGAAATTGTGGTGAAAGGATTCATCAGTGACTGTGAAATAATTGTGACTGAGATAAACATTGAAAGAAGATTAACTGTGAGTGAAAACGGTGATTAAAAAGTTTACTGATAATTTTAGAAAGAAATAAAGTGTTAAGTGGGATTTTAAACAACATATTTGTGTTCATTTACGCCGAAATAATGTAAAGTAAAAATCCTGGTCATCCTAGTGACATCATATATATATAGGCCTACTGTATATATATATATATATATATATATATATATATTAATTGTAATTCTGCCCGACGGCAAGTCTTTCACTGCAATCATAGCATTTTCATGCTATGCTTTGCAGCTTTACTAGGGAATTATAGGTGTGGTAGCTTCCCGTTGCTTTCGACATATATATATATATATATATATATATATATATACATATATACTATTGAACAATATTGATTATATAAGATACAAACAATTAAATTGGTATGGGCGTGTACGACGAGAACATTGCAAGAAGAAAGGTTACCCAGAAAAATATTGCAATGGTGTCCACCTGGAAGAAGGAGGAAGGGAAGACCTCGAAATTGGTGGATGCAATAAATAAAAACTGGAAATTCAGTTATCCCACGCGTATTAATCTGTGAAGCATCTGTTGTAAATTTCAGTGGTGACATTGTTTCTACCACATAATCTCATATGTTTCTGGCCGCCCAGGCAATGTATTAACTGAGAGTTCCCGCGAGAGAGTTGTGGGCCAGTCTCGACCTCGCAGAAACACCTTGTTTCAGTGTAAAAATTGGTTTCATGTTAAGTTAAAAAAAAATAACTAAAGTTCGGAGGTGAATATTTATCTATTTCAGTTGTGTATTAGGGTGGCTATTAGGTGATCTAGGTAAAAACATCACTTAATATTTTTAATATTATTTTAACACATCTCATTGAAGGATAAATTAAATTTGAAGAGGCAATTTGCAAAGATGAAGCCACAGCTTCAAGCATTTGGTGTGCGGGAATTACAACGTATATAAGAGAAAAATTTGCGTATATATTGGAACTCGCTCCGGTAGCTCAGTTTGCAAGAGCATTGGTACGGTAAACCGAAGATCACCGATTCGAGTCCCGGTCTGGGCGAAAATTTGTCTCTTCAAATTTAAAAGTATCACTTATTTCGTGTGACTTGGAGTGTTTTCCTTCTACATAAATGCTAGGTAATTAGTTTCAGTATACAAGAATACTTACTGCGTTCAGTCCATTCATCACGCACTTGACGTAACACTGGAAACAAACAAAGCAAAGCAATAGTTTACTAGCTTCAGCATCCACATGACTGCAGAACACTCATAGTGTTAATAATCTGTTTTGCGCGATAGTACGTTTTGTCGTACTTACAGCAATGGCGACCATGATTGAAAGTTTAACTTCCTACATTTCGGGGTTGCCAACCTAAATAACTATACTGTAATATTACATAATACAAACCACGTGTGAGAAGCTAAAACCACTGCCCTTTATGTTTCCTCTTATTCTACTTCCTTCACAGTAGCCTCTGCCCGCTCCTGGAATTTCCTTCCTCAACATATCAGGGCTTGCCGCACACTTGGCACCTTTAAGTCACGCTTATACAGTTACCTGTTGTCTAATAATTAATTTATCTTTATTTATTTAAATTTATACTATGTCATTAATAATTTTTTTCTCGTTTTTTTATATCTTGTACATATTATATATTTAATACGTTAACTTTAGAGCAAATCAAAATACATTATAAATATTGATTGTATTGTATTTATAACATGTAATTGTTTATGTATATTGTAACTTAGATGTAAGACTATTTTTTTTGTATTTTTTAAAACCTGGTTGAGTGGCAGACAAGGCCTTAAGGCCTTAACTCTGCCAGGTAAAATAAAGCTATTATTTTTATTATTATTATTATTATTATTATTATTATATAAAGCTATTATTATTATATAAAGCTATTATTATTATTATATAAAGCTATTATTATTATTATATAAAGCTATTATTATTATTATTATTATATAAAGCTATTATTATTATTATATAAAGCTATTATTATTATTATTATATAAAGCTATTATTATTATTATTATTATTATTAGGCCTATTATATTAAGCTATTATTACACTACGTGCAATGTATATATAAAAATATATCCCAAACGTAGTGTTAATATGCATTATACGTAACAAATCGCTGCATTTTAAATTAACTGAACTTTATTTGAAACAATATAAAACAATAAATATGTACTTGCCGGCATTGTATTACTAAATTGGTATCACGGCCTCCAGTTGTTTCAACTAATAAACAATGCCCACACTGTTAACGTTAGTCAATTATTTATAATGAACGCAATTATTTCCAATAAATATGTTATTATTTTACTATTATTTATTATTTTGAAAAGACCATGGCGCAAAAAAAATGTACAACGCACGTTTGTGAAGTGTTTTACAGAATCTCGGAAATTAAAAACATCACTATTGGTAGATTTGTAAACATTTCTTTGCTTCTGTAAAACCCACATCGTAATATACTATTGTACAATTAGAAACAACATAGTTTTTCTTCATTTGGGAAAGTTGTGCCATTTTCTGTCTTCATGGGCACACAAATACGTTTACTTTGACATGGGTGATCTCAACTGTTTAATAAAAGGCATACTAGAATATGAAAATTTTACTTTTTCTTGTTTCTAATATGCACTTTGCTCTTAAATAATTTAGTTTTTTTTATAACTGGTAGATACAGAGATTGAGGGAAAAGCATGAGAATGGAAAACATTGGTCACAGGAAGATGTTCATGAATGGAATTTATAACTGCAATAGTGTTAACTGTCGGTCGCAGTGGACCAGTGGTTATGTTCCTTGCCTCTGGTCCCGAGGGTCGCGGGTTCAAACCCAGCCGGGGGTCAATGGATGTTTTTTAGGATAGAAAAATGCTAGCAGCAAGTCTTCCAGGAGGGACTTTAAGCCGTGGATCCTGAGTCTGAAGATTTTCAGGCTCGTAAAAGATCCTTAAGGCTGAAAAAAGCCTCCTAAGCAAAATTTACCGATCTCAACATCCTAGTAATACCCTAGTTACCTGATGTTTGATTGAGTCGGTATGTTGACCGCATGCCATTCATGGTATCTATTGGCAAATAAGGTAACTAAATTAGTGAATGAAAGAGTCATTTTTTACATCTTACCTCATAGTTTATGTTTTCTTAAACACCGGAACTGCAGTTTTCAAGACGGAACATCCCTCCCATATCAACCGATATTATGACTACCGGATTTTCGTTGTAATATCCATCTATAACGATACTTGTAAAATTCATGGTAAGTTTCCGTTGAGGTGTTAATTCACAGTAATATAATGTACGATTAAAACTATAAAATAGTTACCTTGTAGGTCCGTCTCCTCAACTTAAGTTCTTTTAAAACTCTGTAGGCCTTTCGGGACTAGTCCCATCATCAGCAGGGTGCACTAGGTCCGCACTTGTTGACCCTTGTTGAAGCACTGACTTGGTGGTGAGTATTTTGTATAGTGGATTGTGTGGACTGGGTGTGTTTTCATTAAAAATCAGGTTGTTGTCGATTTCTCTTAGGATTGCGATTTCCTCCAGTATATTTATCCTCAACTTTTATGAGTTCATTATGTGTTCCATTGAGGTATTATTCAAAATTAAAATATAAAATTATGGAATATTCACCTGAAAGGTCCGTCTCCTCAACTTAATTAGTTATTTAACTGTAGCGCTTTCGGGACTTGTCCCATCATCGGCAGGATACAAAACTTTGAATCCTGCCGATGATGGGACAAGTCCCGAAAGCACTACAGTTTAACAACGAATTAAGTTGAGGAGACGGACCTTTCAGGTGAATATTCCATAATTTTATAGTTTAATATTTATCCTCGTTGGAATGTTTTCTCTATGTAATATTGTGAGGGTGTTATCGACGTTATGCATATGGTATCCAGCCAAAATCAAAATTAAAAACAGAAGTTATACATTAATTAAATAAAAATAAAACTACGTTTTATTTGATTTTCATATTTATTATATAATTCAGTAACAGCTATTTCGGTACACTGTACCTTCTTCAGACATGTTAACAAATTATGAATTGTGTTCCAACTGATCTAAGCAACAATGCAACAATATTTATTTAAATTTTTAAATTTAACAAAGGGGATTCATTCAAATCAAGTTGAGAATTTAACAGTTTGTTATTACTTTTCAATTTATTTATTTATTTCTACAGACTCCAAAAGATCTAACTTCTTACCCTTATCACAGACATGTAAAATTTCAAAATTTGGGTCGAAACAATGATTAAATTGGAATAGGTGGTTAGCATATTTTCAATATTCTAAATTTCTGTTATATGCTCTCATGTGTTCCTTTATCCGAGAGATAAAAGGTCTACCAGTTTGTCCTATATAGACATTGTCACATGTGCCACACTTCAGTTATACAGCATCAAAAACACAAAAACAAGCGATGGTCTTTAATTTAATTTGAGACTTGTATTCGGAAATCTAGTGCACACTGCTGATGATAGGACTAGTCCCGAAAGACCTACAGAGTATTAAAAGAACTTAAGCTTACAAGGTAGCTATTTTTATTGTTTTAATAGTACATTATATTACTGTCCATCTATAACGTTGTCATCTGGTGTTAATTTGATCGAGATCAGGTCCCGTTCATCAGGAATTTCGAAATAACTATGGATAACTAAATTAACTTGATCTAGCAACTCCTAACAAAGAAGAGGCTATAACTCAACATTGGGCTTCACTATTAAAGAATATTATTGCCTAATTATAATATTGTTATGTCATATATTTGAGTCTAAGTGCATATTTTTGTAAATTTTGGTTAAGGTAGAACTACTTATTTTTTGTGCATATTTTGGTGGTTTTTAGGTCATAAAAATCCTAGCCCTAATCGTAACATTCGAGTAATGTTTTTTAATGCCCCAGGTTGTCCTTTTCGGATATTTCTGGTGTTATTTCCTGGCATTGGCGTAATTGTAACCTACTTCCGAGGTTGGAGCGGCTGGAAGGAGGAGTTACGTTGCCCCGATGATATGATGGGGTAGTGGTGCGCCAGGAGAGTCCTTAATCCTAAGCTTAATCTAAGACGAATATGAATGATGATGATTGCGATGGCCATATGTTGTTCGGGGACCGTTTGAGCCTTATAGTTTTCTGACATTTGTCCTACAGGTGAGGAAAGAACCCGATAACAACCTCACCCAGGAAACTGTCCTGACCGGAGATCGAACCCGGGCCCGCTGCGTGACAAGGCAGCACTCTACCTCAACACCACAGCGATGGACCTTTCAAGTAATGTTGCAGACGGAATTAGTCTATCATTGTTGGAACAAAATGAGTAATAAATTTAAAAATAAATTAAATTAAATATGACACCATTTGTATTTGAAATTTTCACTCTTAATTTTAAATACCTTATAGAGTCCCATGTTCTCTGCTTCTATTTCGCCTCGGAAAAACTTTCCAAAATAACCTGAAACAATCACAAGGATAAATATTCGTTTGATGATTATATGATAGGTGAATACGATAAATTATTATATCAAGAAATAAACTATTTTTTATCGACTAATAATACCAATTAAACAAAAGTATTTTAATTTCCGAGGCTTGATCATTGGGACTGCGAGCAATATATAAGATACACCTTTAAGTGGTTGCTAGCCCGTTTTCATGGCGGGTTTATTATTCGGGTTTTCTTCCCTAGGCCGATTGCCTTCACCCAGCTCCAGAGCTCAGCCTGCCCCGTTTTATTTCGGAGTTGTCACTCCTACATGGGTTGTCTTGCAGGACTAACGAACCCCATCCGCCCGTTTGTCAATCTACAAGGCAGTAGATGTAGAGTTGCCTCTTCCGTCAGGTACACCGTACCGAAGGACATAACCAAATTTATTATAGATAGACGAAAATATTGTAAGGGTCATATAGAAAGAATAGAAGAAAACCGGCTTGCAAAAAGAGCTAAAGAAGATAGACCAATGGACGGGAGAAGAACAAGAGGAAGACCAGCCAAGAGATGGATAGACAGTGAATGCACATCCACTACGTCTTCCTCCGAGGAGTGATTTTGGAAATAAACAGGATGAAAATCCTACAAATTAAGTTTAAGAAGAAGAAGAAGTATTTTAATTTCTCGATCCTTGTACATTATGTAAAAGTGACTCATCACTGACATTAAAAAGCAATGCACTTATAAAATTACTACAATTTATTTTTCTTCGAAAACCGTAGATTTGTGACTCAAAAACCTATTACTTTTGTTTATACTCAAAGCAATTTGTACTCCTACACACTTATATTATTTCCAATTAGTCACAAACTAATTCCTTTCTTTGCATTGTTTTGCAATTACGCTTGAAAATTAGATTACGACATAAAATATAGATTTTTATTTAATATACAGTGTGATCTCTATGGCATTGGACGGCAGATGTGGGGACGCGGAGATTTCACTGTCGCTGCTGGCGAATTCGCGGGGAACGGAAAGCGTTGGATCGCCGTGTCCAATGCTATGCTGATCGACTGTACATAGACATATATTATAGTAATGCTCACCCAGAGTGGCGCCTGTTTCGCTCTGCATTTCGTATCAACTTCTTTGGCTCTATCCATAGCTCTTCCTGTAAACTCCTGTAAACAAACCACATGCTATAATGACATTCTGAAGAAATGTATATTATTCAGGTTGAATTCTTGAACAGATGTTTTTAAATGATTGGCAAACCTTCATCTAACTACATACTGAGCATGTACAGTATACAGATGAAGAGAATGAAAACACGAGACGAAAGGTGCACGGGGAATTTGAAGCGATAAAATACCGTTCTAGGGCCTACCTGATAATATAAGAACAGTCATGATGTAACTGATCTCTGAAGTTTATTTCAGGCTTATTCTATTTTATGTTTCATATTTTTGTATTTTACGGTAATTAAATTTACTTTCTTATTCAGTTTAGTTACTTTATATTGTAGTTCACAAAGAGATAAGGGTAATGATTAAAATTTTGAAGAATGGTTGAATTCAAATATCTGGGAACAATAATTACGAATAGGAATGAAATGCACAAATAAATTAAACATAGGCTCGATTATGGAAATGCATGCTTATTAAGCACCACAAGGACTCTTTTTGTCCCAACTTTTCTCAAAAATATTAAACTGAAAAAAATAGATAAAACTGTTATTCTCTAAGTTATATTATATGGATGCGAAACATGGACTCTTATGTTAAGAGAGGAGAAAATATTACGAGAATTTGAGAAAAAAATTCTTAGGGAATTTTTTTTACCAAAGAGAGGACGAGAGAATGAAGAAAACTATAACAGTAAGCTACATTATATTCATGGAAAATCAGTTATAATAAGAAACGTTAAGTCTCGTATACTGCGATGGGCAGGACATGAGGCACGAATGGGGAATGGAAGAGGGGCATGGAAACTCCCTTGTAGGAAACCCCATGGGAAAGCGTCCGTAAGTAGACCAAGAACGGTGTGAAAGAATAGCATTAAGCATGATTTGAGGCAAATAGATTATACAAGGGATGATTGGAAAACAATTAGCTCAGGACAGCTTATGTCCGCGCAGCCATGAACCTATGGGTTCGATAGTGCCAGTGAGTTAGCTTCAAGATGTCTGATGAGGAATCGAGATCAGGAGAATTGAAGAATTTAATTACTCAATAAATAAATAGATAAACATGTTGCTAATTATTGTGGTATATTCAAAATAAGAACGCCGGGGGAAAATATATATCGGGATATGGAACATAAATTTCACAGTGACGATTTTGATAGAATGGTGATTCGGGATTTATTACAGACATTTATTAAAAAAATAGTTCCTATAGCTACTAAACTCCTCGAGGAAATAAAAAAAGATATAGACTTCCCCTGGCACGTAGACACATTAAGGAAGTTTCTATATTTTCATGGAATGGAAGATGCGATGGACAGTTTCGTCATATTGGTAGAAATAGAAGTTTGCAAGCATTTACCACGTTAAAATTACTAACACTTTTTCAAAAAACGAGATATAAATAAATACACATGGAGCGCAAGAGGACTCAGGACAATAATAGACTATAGTCTAATTAATGATAAATTAAGACAACTCCAAGATGTACAGGAATATAGAGGCTGCGATATTGATTCCGACCATGTTTTGGTTATGGGCAAATTTAAATTATGGTCAAGATGGAAAAAAAAGTAAAATTAGGAAAAATCAACAGATGATGAAGTATACAAAGTATACCTTTTGCAAGAGGAAAGCATAAGAAAATTATATCAACAAAGACTACAACAATACCTCATGCACACACCAACTAGCGATATGTTAGATGATGAATGGAATAATATTAAGAAGTGCATTGAAAAGGCAGCCCAGGAAGCAATAGGTAAGAAAAGAAAAATTAGAAGCTCAAAAGGAGTAAGAATTTGGAATGAAGAAATAGAACTGGCAATTAAAGAAAAACAAAATTCATATAAAATTGGAATGAAGAAATAGAACTGGCAATTAAAGAAAAACAAAATTCATATAAACAGTGGCTTCAACAAAAAACAGAAAAATCGAGACAACAATATGTAGAAAAAAGGAAAATAAAGTAAATAAATTTCAGGCTATTTGTGGAACCATAAAAAGAACCTTAGGTCGGAAAACAAGGAAAGATACGAAACTTAAATTATATAAAACAATGGCTGTTCCTTTGTTGTTGTATGGAAGTGAAAATTGGATAATGAAATCAAGGGATAAAAGCAGGATACAGACTGCGGAAATGTTATTTTTACGTAATGTGAAAGGATGCACAAGAGCGGATAGAATAAGGAATGAAACTATACGAGAAGAATTAAATATATATAAAATTGAAGATAAAATCAGCGAAAATAATAAGAAATGGACAGAACACTTAATGAGAATGAACAACGAAAGAATACCAAAAAGAACCTTCCTGTATAATCCCAGAGGAACAAGAGATGTTGGCCGACCACGCAGAAGATGGACTCCACTTTTAACTTCGCCGGAACGGGCTGCATAGCCTAAACCTTGTAGTAGATGAAGGAGAAGGAATCTAGCAAAACAAATTATTAGAACAGCTCATCAACATTCTTGCAATAATTTTATAAGTAAAATTGGAAACGATATTCATGGCAGACAAAATCTTGCATACAAAGTTATAAAACTTTTAACTAAATCAGAAAAGGATACAGCAAAGATAGATGTTATTAACAAAGAAAGATGGATAGAATACTATAAAAATGTATGTGTAAAGAAGAAAAAGAAGAAGACGAAGAAAAACAAGAATCGTACCCAGATAATGAAACAGGAGAAATTCTAACTGATATAATTACATTTGATGAACTTCAAGAATCCTTAAAAGAAACCAAAAACAGAAAAGCAGTTGGTCCTGATCATATAAATACGGAGCTTCTAAAATATGGTGGAACATTTCTACATTGGAGAATATTGCATTTATTTAATGAATGTTGGAGAAACTGCAGAATACCAGAAAGTTGAAATATACCTGAAGTCATATCGTTATTTAAAAAAGGAGATAGAAGAGAATGTAAGAACTATAGAGGAATTAGCCTACTTCATTCAATATATAAAATATGTGCAAGGATTATAAATAAATGGCTTAAAATAATAGCAGAAGCAATACTTGAAGAAGAACAAAATGGCTTTAGAACGGGGCGATCAACAACAGATAATTTATTCAGATTACAGCAAATATTTGAAAAAAGAAGAGAACATAACCTACGGACGCATGTTGCTATTATTGATTTTGAGAAGGCATTTGCCGTGTTGATAGAGATAAGTTATGGAAAATTGTGAAATACATGGCTACGCCGCAAATTAATTTATGTGATAAAAAGTTTGTATGTAAAGTCTCAAATTATAATAAATATAGGCACATCAAAGACCGAAGCTGTATATTAATGGCATCATCCAAAATTGGAAAAGTATTGTTAATATAGGTATAAGAATGGACCGTTTTAAAATATTAAACTTTTTAATGTATGCTAACGATGTGGTTATTCAAAAAAATTAAAATAATTTGCAGTACTCTTTACATCAATTAAATCAGTTATGCCAAGAATATAATTTTAAAATATCAAAAGAAAAAAACAAAAATAATGGCATTTTGGGGAAACGAACATATAAGATCAAAAATCGTAATAGACAACAAACCTCTGGAACAAATAACAAATTTTAATTATTTGGGTTGTAATTTTACTATAAACACAAAAACTGAAAGAGACATAAATACGAAACTGTCGAGATGTCAAATGATATGCGTAACTATACATAAAACATTAAAGAATAAAACAAGAAGAGATACTAGACTGAACTTTTATAACACATTGGCAATTCCTGCATTACTTTATGGGAGCGAAACTTGGGTAATGACCAAAAAATTACAAAGTAGAATACAAAGCTCAGAAATGAACTTCCTTAGAAGAACAAAAGGCTGCACAAGATTGGATCGGATATAGAATGAAGATATCTATCCATAGTAATTCTGCCCGAGGGCAGGTCTTTCACTGCAATCATAGCATTTTCATGCTATGCTTTGCAGCTTTACTACGGAATTGTAGGTGTGGTAGCTTCCCGTTGCTTTTCACACTATGAAGATATAAGAACAGAGTTAAATATATATCCACTAAATGAGAAAATCAGAGAATATAGAGAGAAATGGTTTACACATGTAGAAAGAATGAATGTAACAAGATTACCAAGAGCAGCATTCAACTACAAGCCAAGAGGTTCAAGGAATGTAGGAAGGCCAGTGAAAAGATGGACAGAACAACTGTGAGGCGGGACAGGAAATGTTTGCCTAGCCCGTGAAGTGAAAAAGAAGAAGTAGTTTAGATTGTTCATCAGTCTCTGAACTAACACGCCCGCTCAGCGTCTAAATGAAGGTAAGTTACACTAGCTTTCCTTTCTTTACCCTAGTGGAGAAAAAAATGAAACACATCAAACTGTAAATTATAACCAACATTATAGGTTATTAAATATTTTTTTTGGGAAATAATTCAATAAAAGCGTCATTTTAAAAAATTATTCAACACACAATTATCAAATGTGTAGTTGGAAGGAATCTGTTCATTATTTGCTATATTCAACGTATTTGTTGGAGAGTTAGTCACTACAAAATAATGCTCTGACCTGTTCAGAATATAATAAAGGAGGAGTTTTGCTTATTTTGGTAAACAGAATTCGATAAATAGCGAGGTGAAACACGACTGTCATTGGACGTAAAACAAAATTCATTCAAACGTGATTGATTGGTCATTGATTCCCATTTGGGGTATGAGTTAAATAGTAAAAAAAAAGTAACTCTTAGTTTAGTTTATAATTTGGGGAACGTTTTTATTAAATGAAGATATTGTACAGATAACACTGGTCAACATGATTTTTGTCTCATGAGTACCAATAGTTGTACTTAATGCAGTTTTTTTATCGTGTTTTCAAATATGTATTCGGAATTTCTCCATCACCCACAGTTTTTTTTTATTTCAATTTCAATTAATGGATTTAAATAATTATATTTTAATAAACGTTTTTTCGTCCATTTGTCCATTGTAAAGTAAAACCAAATGAGCTAAATCAAATGATTTCAGCTATGGAAAAGGATATCAAGGCAAATGGAATCCTAATATGCTGATCGATTATTATTGGACCATCAAGAGGGATGCTCCACAGGCGAATTATAGCAGAAAATCGTCATTTCTTACTTTCTAGGTGAGTTCGAATGTTCGAATATTGTGTAGTTACGAATGTAGAAAATATTAAAGTGTTTGAAATTATAAATGCCTATCTCTCCCCCGTATAGTAGTGGTTAAGGCACTGAGCTACAAGCCGGAGGGTCGAGGGTTCAAGTCCCGTTGGGGTCAGGATTTTTAAAACTGACCCAAACCCTCTGGCGGCTCTATGGCCCTGGGGTCGACTCAGCCTCTAACTAAAATGAGTACCTGACGTTTGTTCTGGGGGTAAAGGCGGCCGTCACGCAGGGCTGACAACCCGGCTGATATAAACTGCCGATTGTCTAGAAAAAGTGAGAGCTTTAACCTCCTACTACCCCAAGGGCCTCCGGGCCTGTGGTGGGATCACTTTACTTTACTTATCTCTCGGAAACCTTGCGTGATGGAGAAAACCCGATATCATATTTGAATTCAGGAGAAAAAATACTATCAGAATCACATATTTTTCTTTCTGAGACAAAAAAAAAAGTTTATTTTTTGTTACTCAGTGTTATCTTAATAGTTGATGTATTAAAATATTAAAAGGTTTCCTTTCCCTAGAGATATTTAAAAAAGAACAAACAATAGAAATAGAAGTATGCTACTCTATGGAGTGGAATGTCGTTGTTAGGTGGTCAGGATGGAGTAACCACTCATATGGAAGTAACTCATAGATTTCATTCCAGTTCAATGTCTTGCTCTACAAATTCATCTACCCTATATACCATTCAAATTACTTCTTTGTTATATCATCTCCCAAACTCTATAGGTCTACACGATCTTTTAAAATATGTATTTAGGTCTCCATCCATAGTAATTCTGCCAGAGGGCAGGTCCTTCAATGCAATCATAGCATTTTCATGCAATGCTTGTAGCTTTACTAGGGAATTGTAGGTGTGGTAGCTTCCCGTTAGTTTCCACACCGGTGAAGGATGATGATGATAATGATAGGGATTATGATGATGGCCATATGATTTTGGGGACCGTTTGGGCCTTAAATTTTTCCTGACATGTGTCTTACAGTTGAGGAAAAACCCCGATAAAAACCTCACCCAGAAAAACTGCCCCGACCCGGGAAAACCCGGGCCCGCTGCGTCACAAGGCAGTACGCTACCTCGAGACCTCAGCGGTGGACTATTTAGGTCTAAAATAACTTATCTCCCAGCGATCACACTTCCTTATATATGAAGAGTATGTGCTGATGTAAATTTTCAAGAAGTGGCTGAATTCAAATACCTAGGAACAATAATTACAAACAGGAATGAGGTGCAGGAAGAAATTAAACCTAGACTCAATTTTGGAAATGCATGTTATTATGTATTACAGGAAGTCTTTTCTTCCTATCAATTCTTTAAAAAAATTAACTCAAACATTATCTCAATCATTTCTCCTCCCTTAAAGTAGAAGACGATGATTCATACCCATATAATATAAATGGAAGTATATATATATATATATATATATATATATAATGTCCACCGCTGTAGTCTCGAGGTAGCGTACTGCCTTGTCACGCAGCGGGCCCGGGTTCGATCCCTGGTCGGGACAGTTTTTTTGGGTCAGGTTTTTATTGGGGTTTTTTCTCACCTGTAAGACAAATGTCAGGAAAACTTTAAGGCCCAAACTGTCACCGAAATCATATGGCCATCATCACCATCATCATCCCTATCATTATCATCATCATCCTTCACCGGTGTGGAAAGCAACGGGAGGCTACCACACCTACAATTCCCTAGTAAAGCTGCAAGCATAGTATGAAAATGCTATGATTGCAGTGAAGGACCTGCCTTCGGGCAGAATTACTATGGATGGATGGATATATATATATATATATTCACCACGAGGAAGAAGAAGTTTGGGAAGACCAAAGAAAAGATGGAAAGAGAAGCAATTTGGAGCCGGAACAGGCTAGTAAATAAGCCTAAACTTCTTCTTCACGGTTTAGGCTTATTTACTAGCCTGTTCCGGCTCCAAATTGCTGCTCTTTCCATCTTTTCTTTGGTCTTCCCAAACTTCTTCTTCCTAGTGGTGAATAGCGTGGTGAATATATATATATATATTATAATATATAAAACAGTTCTTTCTTCAATTATATGGTTGTAAAACTTTAAGGTAGCAGAAAATAACCGACTCACTGGCTCCATCCAACCCGTAGGTTCATGGCCGAGCGGACATAAGCCCACCATGCATCCATATCCTGAGCTAATATTTTCCAGCAATCACCTGTATACGTAATTTATTTCCCTGAGATCATGGATAATGTTATTCTTCCACCTCATTCTTGGTCTACCAACTGGACGTTTTCCCTCTAGTTTTCCTACAAAAAAGCTTCCATGCAGCTCTTTCATCCTCCATACGTGCCACATATCCTGCCCATTGCAGTCTACGAGACTCAACCGTTTTTATTATATCTGGCTTCCCATACATATCACGTCCACCGCTGTGGTCTGGAGGTAGCGTGATGCCTTGTCACGCAGCGAGCCTGGGTTCGATCCCCGGTCGGGGCAGTTTTTCTGGGTGAGGTTTTTATCGGGGTTTTTCCTCACCTGTAAGACAAATGTCGGGAAAACTTTAAGGCTCAAACGGTCCCCGAAATCATATGGCCATCATCATCATCCTTATTATTATCATTATCATCATCATCATGCTTCACCGGTGTGGAAAGCAACGGGAAGCTACCACACCTACACAATTCCCTAGTAAAGCTGCAAGCATAGCATGAAAATGCTATGATTGCAGTGAAGGACCTGCCTTCGGGTAGAATTACTATGGATGGATGGATACATATCACGTAGCTCAACATTACGTAGTTTTCTCCGTTCACCTGTCTGTTCATCTGATGCAGCAGAAAATGTTACGAGTAAAAAAAAAAATTCTTAGGGGAAAAAATTGAACCAAAGAGAGACGAACAGACAAGTGAATGGATAACAGAGAGCTACATGATATTTATAAAAACCCGATGTAATTACATTTAACTCTCACAGAGTGCTATGGGCAGGACATGCGACACAAACATGAAAAGGAAAATTCTTTAGGAAAACAAGAGATAAACCATCCAGTAGATAGCGCAAAGAATGAGATTGGAAGATAACATTAACCATCAGCTGCATGAGGATCGTGAAATATACAGCGAATGATTGGCAAGCATTAGCTCAGAATAGAGATGTATGGAGAACATATGTTCGCACGGGCATGAACCTTCGGGTTGGATAAGTCCGTCGCCGTGGCGTAGGCGGTAGAGTCCCTACCTTCCACTCCGGCGACCCGGGTTCGATTCCCGGCGGGGTAGGGGATTTTAAATCTCCACCTTGGGTCTGGGTGTGTGTCCTGTCCTGTGTTTGTTTGTGTGAATAAGATAAAAAGGTTAACAAAAAGGAAGAACAGTGTAAACGAAAGAAAAACGAGAAAGAGAAAAATAAAAAAAGATAGCCAGTGAATTACTTGTTTAGTTAGTTATGTATGACGATACTCACCCCCAGGACCAAGTGCTGCCCGATGAGGAAGATGATTGTAGTGAAGAGTTTGTCGGCCATGGTTTTGGTTGTGAGGGTATAGGACCCTCGGATCTATGATTTATACAATCAGATAGCCTTGAGCTGTCGCTCAAGTTGAGGGTTGATCTTTTATTCTACTTGAACCAACACAAATAACTGTATTTCACCTGTATATCACTGTATAAATGATATGTTAATAAATTGCAATTCACCTAACTTGATCTCCATTCGTGTAATTCAGACATCAACTCAATAAAACGTGTGTGTATTCTGTATCGATTTCTCAATAGTATTATTATATATAACTTTCCTCATTAGAGGATTGCCTCAAGGACAAAGTGATACAGACAATTGATGAAATACATTTTGTAAATACATTTAAAAATTTCAAATTGTAATTGAAGTATACATACTATAAAGTAGAAATTTTGTAAATATAGTTTCTTAAAATTGAAATTGATCCTCTAGTGGCAGCGATGGCAATTTTAGAAAGATACACCCTGTCCAAATCTAAGGAATTCCAAAATTTAGCTAAGGATCCTGCTATAGTACCTCATGCCCCGATCATCAATCCTGTGGCAGTTATACTATCTAATCGATATTTATCATAAATAATGCCACGAGTGATTTCCAAATTATCGATAAATTCACAACTCACGAAGTGAGGAGTGAATTTATCTAGAGAATTTGGAAATCAAGAGTGGCATTTGTTAGGACTATTTAACGAATAAAATTAATCTGTTTACTCACAAATCATTGTTTAACTATAGTTATTTTAAAATATTTATGTATTTAATGTAAACGGCTATGTTTGAAAACAAATCAGAAATGTGAGGTTATGTTCATTCACTGCAACTAGATCACATTATTTATTGCCAAATAAGATCGCAATATTGTAAGAATGTACCCAAGTGGAGAAATAATGAAACACATCAAACTATATATCATAATGAACAATACGGGTTATTCATTTATTTTTTTAGTAAACAACTCAGTAAAATCAAGGAATCTGTTCATTATTTGCTATATTCAATGTATTTGTTGGACAAAAATAATGTTCTGTCCTGTTCAGAACATTAAAAGGAGGAGCTTTCTTTATCACAAAAGCAGGAGCTGATAAAGAGAAATCGATAAAGAGCGAGGTGAAACCCGACTGTCATTGGTTGTAAAACAAAATTCATTGAAATGTGATTGGTCATTGACTAGCATTTGTGGCATTAGTTAAATAGTCTTTGTAATAGTAAATTATTGTCTCATATATGGCTTTCTTTTCACAGTCAACTTCCTCAGGTTGTCCACTATGAGTCTCAAAACATTGTAGGATCTAATATCATACAAATTTTAGAAGATGGTCTAAATGCAATAATATCTATTCGTCTGTTACTTCCATTAGTGGCTACACCATGAACTTCCTCATAAACTATGTATCCATAATCTCGCAAGGCTTCTGCCATCATATTTCGAAGAATGTGAAATGATTTTAATATACTGAGTAAACTATGTAAATTGAAAATAAAATTATTAATAGAAACACCTCACTAATATTACTTTTTTAATTATTGATATTTTTTTCATTATGTAATAAAGAATAGTATAACGATATGTCAATATATTTACCTAATGTCTTATAAAAGAGCGATAGATTAATTCAATAGAGTTTATTACTTTCTTTGTATACATTTTTTTTATTTTCTTTTCATGTATGGAGATTCCAGCTGTTATTTCTTTGAGTATACATTATTCCATTAGTTTAATTTTAATTGTATTTAATTTTATTGTATTATTAGACATTATTTTCATTATTGTTTAGTTTGACAGATTAATTGTTTAGTAGCTACCGTGATTGTATTTTTTTGTATTTAAATTTAACATATGTTTGTCCTGCTGAGTGGAAGAGAAGGCCACATGGCCTTAACTCCACCAGGCTAAATAAATCTATTCTATTCCTATTCTATTCTAAATTATACACAGAGCCGTCATAAGCCATGCCGGGGCCCCTGGGGACACAAGAATTTGCGGTCCTGTTATAAAGTAAATGAAGTGAATGACAAAAACATTTTTCTGCTATGATCTTATGTACCCATATTATGGTTAATTGGTACAAACCGAATATACATATGTTATTAATTAGAAAAGTATGCAGCTGGTTTGAATTGGTTACGATTACGATAATGGTTTGTTTCGGTATTTATGTTGTGCAAAATCTATTTTTTAAGGATTTCGCCCTCTATGCGATCAGTCTCGTGTTCATGAGGTCCCGGGTTCGATTCCCGGTCAAACCATATGATGTTTTCCTTTTCATGGTGTGGAATTTATGATAAGTTTAGGTTAATAACTCTCCTGGCGCTTTATTGTCATTTATCTCCCATCATATCATCGGGGTAACGTAACTCCGCTTCAGAAGTGGGTTACAATTAAGCCAATGCCAGAAGAGAACACCAGAAATGTCGAAATGACGACCTGGGGCATTGAATAAAACGATCACTTTCTATGCACATAATTGACAAAGTAGTTAAGACTTTCTTGTAACATTGTTGTTCGTTATTCATTTTTTATTATCTTTAGCTGTGAAAATGTGCGCTCTCCACTACAATTGATAACCATGAAGCACAGGAATATTCTTGTAGCAACTTCAACATTTTGAAAAGTTTCTTCTAATTTGTCAGACTTTATTAGGTTATGTAAAGTTGAGGTACCCAAACCCGCTGATTCCCTTGCTATGTTCTTAAAATACTGCCTTAAATAAAAACATTCTGATTTGAGCTCATATGCATTAATGTCTTTGTGGTAAAAATTTGCAAATTATTTTCATTTTTATCAACTAGTCAGATCGATTGTTATTAATTGACAGAGAAAATTAAAACGATTGTCAATTTCTTGGTATACTGCCAAATTATTTTTTAAATGTGCATATAATTTGTCGATTATAGGAATAAACGTATCTACACAAAATTTGTCTTTGCTATTCAACTGTACAGTCTCTGATGATCATCATTCAAAAAGTGATGCTTGTTTGCAAATTATTTTCCTTTCATACTTATCTTCATAGTCAGCATTTGGATTTTTTTTTCTTTAGCAGCCGATTCATACTGGTCGAAATTTTTGCGTGCGTTATTGATATAATCGTTCAGAGATGCATAAAGGTGTATTGCAATGTTCATGGTCACAGTGCTATTCTGTAAACTTAGGCTTGTTTTATTCATAATTCCCAAATAATCATTGCATATAGTCTCTAATTTTTTATGTATTCTTTTTTTTTTTTTGCTATGCTTTGTGCTTCGTTTCTTGTTTCTCCTGGTTGATTGATATCACTTGCAATTGATAGCAAAGCTTCAGAAATATTTAAACGACCATTCTGCAAAAAAATAATAATAACATTGCCACGTGCAGACCATCTAGTCATAATTTTCCAACGTTTGGTAGAAACCGAGAAAAATTGAACAATTGTTTGATAAACTGAAGTATACTAGTGCTTCAGAAACACGTTCAACAGCCTGGACACCTACTAAATTCAGCGAATGTGCCGCATATAGGACTAAAACTGCAAATCCACATATTTATTTTATTCTGACTAAAAACCAGAACACTTTTCAGCCATATTTGATGCATTATCGTAACTCTGCCCGCGACAATCTTTTATAGGAATATCAAGGCTTTAAAAAAGTTTAAAATAGTATCTGCTATGAATTTTACATTATGTTCATCCATAGGCAAAAATTGCAAACATTCTCAAAAGGCTCTCCACCTTTTTCGTATCTAACAATGAAGGTCAGTTGGTCAACGTGGGGGAGATCTGGTGTAGAATTCACGCTAATAGGGTAGTATTTTGCTGATTTTAATTCGTTAACAATTATTTTTAAAATTTGCTGTCCAATAATATTAATAAATTCATTACAAATATTTGCAGACAAAATATATTATGTACTTTCTTTTCCACGATTTTCGCAGTTTCGTATATGATCAGCAAGAAAAGGATCAAAATCACTAATCAGTTCTAAGTATCCCAAATAATTCTCGTTATTTTGAGACCCTAATATCTCATTATCACCACTAAAAGCAAGACCTCTTGTAGTCGTTGGGTGGCCCTGTGTCAGAGGAGAACGAGTGAAGATTATCATCGCGAGCATAGCGTAGTGAGGATGGGGGCCCTGGGCACGGGCCCTATGTGCCCTTTTGGTAAAGACGGCAATGATTATACAACACATCTAGGGACAGAAAAAGGAAAGTTCCATTCAGTTCAAATCACATGATCAGCTGTATACTGTATATTTTTCCTTTCTTTATTTATTTTAACTCTTTTAACATCTAGGTCATATAGCGTCTATTGATTTCAATTATTTTTACTTTTTACTTTATTGTTAACTATGATACGAAATTATGATTATGATGAAATAAGTCCTGGTAATGGATTTCCAAACCAGCATTTGCCTTGACGATTGAAGAAAGTTAGGAAAAACCAGAGCCAGGTTGGTCGACATTCGAATTTGAACCAGTATTCGCATACTACCTCAAGAATCTGAGCCTACTTGAAGGTTGTAGCCCCTCCTCGATGCCCTGGGACCAGTCCAGAAAATGGTGATGTGAGTCGTGTGTGAATTCCTGATATGTCGAAACCAGGAACTGTATAACAAAGTACATAACACCGTATAATAGATATCATTTCCATTCATCCATCAGAAACAACGATGTGTCCTATAATATAATAAACCTACACAAGGTTCTATTTTTAAATAGAATCTAATCTGAGGAAATCGTCAATACTCTCTAGCTGGCTGTCGCCGTAGTTTGAACCAGAATACGAGTCTCAAACTTTCCCGACTTAACCAATTCTCCGTGGTCAGAAGTATGATTACTTGGATTTAATTTCCAATGAGTGGGTAAACCCCAAAAAACAGGTCCGTTAGTTACTTTATCTTATTTATCATAGATAGAATGTAAATTTTATCATAAGTAATGCCACGAGTGATTTCCAAATTATCGATAAAGTTATCTAGTGAATTTGGAAATCAAGAGTGGCATTTATTAGGACTATGTAACGAATAAAATTAAGCTGTTTACTCACAAATAATTATTTAAATACAGTTATTTTAAAATATTTATATATTTAATATAAACGGCGACGTTTGAAAACAATTGAGAAACGTTTCATTTGTTCATCTCTGCAACCAGATCTTATTATTTATTGCCAAATCGGATCGCAATATTGTAAGAATGCATGCTAGTGGGGAAAAAATGAGACACATCAAACTGTTTATAACCAACATTATAGGTTATTAATTAATTTCTGATGTCCAATGATGTAAATATGTCAATTATATTTTTCTGGAACGTAAATAGCTGGGAAATAATACGTTTAAGAAAGTGCAAAGAGTGGTTTCTATTTATTTTGGTATAATCAATTGCTACAATTTTTATCTATTATATCCCGCAAGGTTTTTCCTCACCTGTAAGACAAATGTCAGGAAAACTTTAAGGCCCAAACGGTCCCCGAAATCATATGGCCATCATCATCCTCCTTCACTGGTGTGGAAAGCAACGGGAAGCTACCACACCTACAATTCCCTAGTAAAGCTGCAAGCATAGTATGAAAGTGAAGGACCTGCCTTCGGGCAGAATTACTATGGATGGATGGATATCCCGCAAGCAGTATCTTTTTACATTCGTGCACTATATATATATATATATATATATATATATATATATATATATATATATACAATCTGGTAGTCATATGCATTCTAGATTCCTACACCTTAATATATAAATTTCTGTTATATTCAACGTATTTCTTAGAGAGTCAGCCACTGCAAATTAATGTTATGATTTCAGAATATTAAAAAAAGAGATTTCTTTAATATGATAAACTTAAGTGATAAATATCGGGTGAATCACGATTGTGATTGGTTTTAAAACAATATTCATTGAAACGTGATTGGTCATTGACTCCCATTTGGGGCATGAGTTAACAAGTCCCAGTAAATGCATTAGTAAAACATAGAATTATCACTCATTTGGAAGTAGGCTTCACAGCTCTATTAGTCATTAATAATGGCATTTTTATCCGAAATAGTTGAGTCAGACGGTAGTGTTTCTATCTTGAATTCAAGTCGTACCGAATATATGCAAGGTATCGACAGTCCAACTGGGATTTTTTTTTAATCTTTGGTCAAGCATCTAGGCAAATTCTGAATTTATCAATTTCACGAAAATCACCATTTTATAAATTCATATAAATGAAATAAGTGAGCTCTAATTGTAACACACGACAACACAATAATATAAAATACAGCCTTATGTATGTTACCGAACACTATAGACTCATATGACCCTCAATGATAGAACAACTGACTATAAAAAATACGGAATTTAAAAACTTAATATTGTACAGAAAAAAAAATACTACAACACACACACCGCTTACTGAATACAACCAAAATATTCCAGCCACTCTATGATCTTAGATGTTAAATTGTCTACAAATAATAATAAATAAATGTATATTATATTATATATATATATATATATATATATATATATAGGTCGCAGGTTCAAACCCGACCGGGGTCGATGGATTTTTTAGGATGGAAAAATCCCAAGGAGCAAGTCCTCTGGAGGGACTTTAAGCCGTGGGTCCCGGGTCTGAAGATTTTTAAGCTCGTAAAAAATCCTTAAGCCTGAATGAAAAGGCCTCTAAGCAAAATTTACCGAATTTTCCCGTCCTAGTACTACCTTGGTTTCCTAGATGTCAGTATGAGGCGGAACACTGACCACGGACCACTCAAATGACATCTATACGAAAACAAGGGTAACTAAATTTGTATGGTTCAAATTCTTCCCTGTATGGGGAGAGCGCCTAAATCTCTGTTAAGGGAAACATGGGCTTACAAGATACAAGAAGATATATTATTTATTCCTTTATCTTTTATTATTTCATTTTAGTAATATATTAATCAACACTTCTAAAATTCATTGCAATCACAATTGAGGTTATGTAGTATTTTTATATCAAGTACTTATATTAATATTTAAAAAATCAATATATATATATATATATATATTCTATAGTGTTTTTTCCCAAGGGCAGGTCTTTCACTGCAACCATAGCACTTTTCATGCTATACTTTTTACGGTGAATTGATGATGATAGGTTGATGATGATGGCCGGATCATTTTCGGGGACCGCTGGTCCCTAAGCTTCCTGGCATTTGTCTTACAGGCGAGGAAAAAAAAACCGAAAAAAAAATCTCACCCAGGAGCCTGTCCGAACCGGGAATCGAACCCGGGCCCGCAGCTTAACAAGGCAGCACGCTACCTCGAGACTACAGCGGTACACACACACAGACCTGGAAGAGATCGGAGGAAACAGAAACAAGGAGCATGAAAAAGAGCTGGAGCAAAATAAAAGTACTAACTAACTAACTCACTGCCACTATCGAACCCGAAGGTTCATGGTCGCGCGTAAATAAGCTCTCCATTCATTCCTATTCTGAGCTAACGTTTTCCAATCATTCCCTGTATAAACTACTTCCCTCAAATCATAGTTAATGTTATTCTCCCACCTCATTCTTGGTCTACCCACTGGGCGTTTCCCTCTGGTTTTCCTACCAGAAGCTACCATGCACGTATTTCATACTCCATTAGTGCCACATGGCCTGCCCATCGCAGTCTATGAGACTTAACTGTTCTTATTATATCTGGCTTCCTATAAAGACCATGTAGTTCACCTGTCTGTTCATCTCTTTTTGGTCCAAACATTTTCCTAAGAACTTTATTCTCAAATACCTGTAATATCCTTTCCTCCCTTAAAGTAAGAGTCCATTTTTCGCCAAATCAAAGTATTAATTATCAAAATAGTGAGGTGGACAAGTTTTGTTTGAGTTCTGTCTACCCTGTAGGAATAAAAATACATATTTTTATGATGATGAATTGATGACGTTGGTAGCGAACATATAAAAATGAATTGCGTAATATTGTTTTAGGTTAAAAGTAGAACAAAACACGGTGTCCTGTATCTGACAGGTCTTCAATTGTATAATAATGGATGGCATTCACAAAATATCGGAAGTGGTGACATTGAATATTGTTTTAATAACAGTAAGTAAAACATGATGTATATCATTAAAATGTATCCGCACGTGCTCCTTCCATGTGTGTGATGAACTACATTTACCAGCATGCAAACCAAATTATAGCTTTCCGATATTTCCTTGTTATTAATACGTTTATGTTGCGGAATAAATTAGCATATGTTGCACAGTCTTCCCTATAAAAAATACAAAATACTGGGCTCAACATTACATTACTTCATCTTCTTCTTCATCCAGGGATTAAGCCTGTTGGCTCGTTCCGGTTTCATGAAGGCTAGAATTATTAAAATTGTTCAGATCATCTTCTGTGTGGGCGTCCAACATTTCTTCTTCCGTGTGGTATATAATTTAGTAATAATTTTGGAAATCTTTCTTCTGGCATTCTATCAACATGTTCTTTCCAGGCGTTCTTATATTTAATTATTCGACCTGTATCGGCCGCAGTGGACTAGTGGTTATGCTCCTTGCCTCTGATCCCAAGGGTCGCAGGTTCAGACCCGGATCGATGGATTTTTTTTTTTTTAGGATGGAAAAATCAAGGAGCGAATCCTCCGGGAGGGACTTTGAGCCGTGGGTCCCGAGTCTGAAGATTTTCAGGCTCGTAAAATATCCTTAAGTCTGAATTAAAAGGCATCTAAGCAAAATTTATCGAATTTTCCTGTCCTAGTACTACCTTGGTTTCCTAGATGAGGCGGAACGCTGACCATGGACCACTCAAATGACATCTGTACGAAAACAAATGTAACTAAATTAGTATGGTTCAAGTTCTTCCCTGTAGGGGGAAAGCGCCTAAATCTCTGTTAAGGGAAACATGGGCTTACAAGAAGACAAGAAGAAGAAGAAGTTTGAAAATATTTAGTTCCTTTCTTATATCGTCATTTCTTTTCTTATTAATAATAAAAAGAAAAGTGCGCTCAAGTTGAGCATTGGTTTTGAGTTTAGTTTTTGTTGTAGTCTGTTATCGATTTTGTTCTATTTCAACACGTTACGAAATGGAATTTGTACATATTTCTCCGCATAGCAGGCATTTTCAATTTTCTGTCGGCTCGTAGAATCTCTTGTTCGCACAAATTTTATGGTGAAAACCATGTATTGCGAGTCTCGTTATATGTCTTTGGGTCTTACATTCTCTGGTCCAACTATCATCTAGCATGGCTGGTGTGGTGTAGAACCGTCTATTTCTCTCTTCTTGTGTTCCCTGATGCTAATTAGTTCCTGATAGGGTCCTGTAGATGGTAGCCAATGTTGTAATCTGATGTCCTCTGTAAAATAGGTCTCTCTCATGAGCTCTTTAAACCAGGCGTGATAGCGCTGTTTTTCCTACTCCTAATATCCGTTTCATGTACATAGTCTTAACTTTTTCTAGTCTTATCATATCGCCAATTTTAAGATTCTCTCCCATCATCTTCTATTCCACACATTATGACTGGTGCTATTGCTGTTTTAAATAGTGCCATCGCTGTGTGTGTTTGTACATTCGTTATGTTCGGAATATTGTATGAGGTTTTGACAGCTTCCAATATTTTTGTCTTTTAGTGAACGTCCAACATTCTGATCCATACATCAATACAGGATCAGCCATTACTTTATAAAATTTCATGTTTGTTTCTTTTCTTGTGTTTTAAGGGTTATTTTAATAGTGACACACATTAGATTAAATTTATTTATTTTATCATTAATATCTTCAAAAAAAATATGTAGAGGAAATCAAATACAAACAATAATCTTCGCAGATGATCAAGTACTTCTAGCGGAGAATGAAGATGATTTGCAGAGATCAGTGTTTAAATTGCAGAATACCCTGTAAAAATACAACATGAAAATATCTGAAAATAAAACCAAATCCATGGCAATCACTGGAAAGGGTCTTTCGAGAATAAAAATAATAATAAATAATAAACCAATAGAACAAGTAACACACTTTAATTATTTAGGTAATATATCACAGTTTCATAATCAAAAAGATGTGGAAACAAATTTAGAAAAATATAACAGATTAAATTGTATAATTAGGAGAAATTTTGGAAAACGAATGAGGAAAGAAATCCAATTGAGATTTCATAATGTCATAGCCAAACCAGCTCTACTATACGGAAGTGAATGCTGGACACTTCGAGCAAAAGATAAATCCCGCATTAATAGTTCACAAATGAGATTCCTCCGTTCACTAACTGGAGTAACATTAAGGGATAGAATGAAAAGTGATGAGATAAGGATGCAGTGGAATAGTAGGGAAATGGTTGAACATATACAAAATTATCATAAGTAATGCCACGAGTGATTTCCAAATTATCGATAAATTCACGACTCACGAAGTGAGGAGTGAATTTATCTAGAGAATTTGGAAATCAAGAGTGGCATTTGTTAGGACTATTTAACGAATAAAATTAAGCTGTTTACTCACAAATCATTATTTAACTGTAGTTATTTCAAAATATTTATATATTTAATGCAAACGGCGATGTTTGAAAACAAATGAGAAACGATAGGTACGCTTCTACTGCTTCTTTTGTTTATCACTGCAACCAGATCATACTATTTATTGCCAAAGGAACGCAATATTGTAAGAATGCTCTCTAGTGGAGAAAAAATGAAACATCAATCTGTATATTAATTCATTTCTGATGTCGTATGATGTAAATATTACAATTATATTTTTCTGGATTATTACCTGGGAAAAAATACATTTAAGAAAGTCAAACAGTGGTTTCTTTTTTTGGTGGTATAATAAATTGCTACAAATGTTGACATGTATGCACTATATATACAATCTGGTAGCCGTATTTCTTATAGGCTCAGTCACTGCAAAATAACGGTCAGACCTGTTCAGAATATTAAAAAGGAGGAGCTTTGTTTAATATATGGTAATTATAACACTGATAAATATTTCGTGAAACACGACTCTGATTGGTTGTAAAACAGAAATCATTGAAACGTGATTGGTCATTGACTCCCATTTGGGGCATGAGTTAAATAGTCAGATTAAATGGTTCCAACACGTCCAGAGAATGTCAAATTCCCGTTTACCAAAGATGATTTACCACCTCAACCCTAAAGGCAAAAGAGACCTCGGAAGACCCTTCAACCGATGGAAAGATCAGTTTTTGTAGTCGCAGAACGGGCATCATCGCCCAATACTGCATTCGGAAGAAGAAGAAGAAGATATCTTCAATTTTAACATATGATAAATTAAAACCTAGATATTTAAAACTATTCACTTAATACATTACTTTTCCCTTCATTTTCCATAGCAGGCCTACATTCTTGTAATTCTAGTCCACTGTTGTAGTCTCGAGGTAGCGTGCTGCCTTGTCACGCAGCGGGCCCGGGTTCGATCCCCGGTCGGGACAGTTTTTCTGGGTGAGGTTTTTATCGGGGTTTTTCCTCACCTTTGAGACAAATGTCAGGAAAACTTTAACGGCCCAAACGGTCCCCGAAATCATATGGCCATCGCAATCATCATCATTCATATTCATCTTAGGATTAGGGACTCTCCTGGCGCACAACTATCATCATCATCCATCACATCATCGGAGCAACGTAATCCCGCCTTCCAGGCGCCCCAACCTCAGAAGTGGGTTACAAGTACGCCATGCCAGGAGAGAATATCAGGAATGTCGAAAGACAACCTGGGGCATTTACAAAAAAAAATACTTCTTCTGTCTTTACTAACATTTTGTATTATTTTTAACGTTTTTCAACTATACTCATAACAGTGTTTTACAATGTTTTGGTATTTATTTAAGAGAAACACGGTAACATTACGACATTTTTAGACAAATATTGTGAAACTCGCTAGATATTTTCCTTCCTCTTCCAATGTTACCACCATCAACAACTCAATTACACATATTTTTGTTAGGTTAGTACTATTTTTGTTGGGTTAGTATTAATTAGTACACATCAGATTAGTGTACACTTCAGTAAATAATATACACAAGCATTTTATTTTGTTAGATTAGGAAGGGAGAAGTTAGTGTACATCCATTTCTAATAAACGTTTGAGAATTTATTTCAAAGATTGATCATACCGCACGTGCTGCACAACGATCGTGCATAACTTCGAATAAATCATTGCGTACGTATATAAATATTTAATAATTGTAAAAAATGTTATAAGTATCGTTGCAAACCGTTTAAAATATTACGAAATGTTAATAAAGACAGAAGAAGTAAGTAGAGTTAACAGTATTACACGAATATACTATGGAAAATCAAGGGAAAGGTAATCTAAAGTTGTGCCGTAAGGATATTGTAGGCTTAGGCCCTCCTATGTAATAATTTATTTCTATTGTGATTTAATTGTAAGACAATTACTGTAAATGTATTCTGGTTAAGCGACAGACAAGGCTTTAGAATCTTAATTCTAGCATAATTTTGATACTACTACTACTACTACTACTACTACTACTACTACTACTACTACTACTACTATACCCG
>JASPKZ010003449.1:1272500-1657500 GCA_030220185.1 Diploptera punctata | reverse complement strand
GTCATTGTCATTGTCATTGTCATTGTCATTGTCATTGTCATTGTCATTGTCATTGTCATTGTCATTGTCATTGTCATTGTCATTGTCATTGTCATTGTCATTGTCATTGTCATTGTCATTGTCATTGTCATTGTCATTGTCATTGTCATTGTCATTGTCATTGTCATTGTCATTGTCATTGTCATTGTCATTGTCATTGTCATTGTCATTGTCATTGTCATTGTCATTGTCATTGTCATTGTCATTGTCATTGTCATTGTCATTGTCATTGTCATTGTCATTGTCATTGTCATTGTCATTGTCATTGTCATTGTCATTGTCATTGTCATTGTCATTGTCATTGTCATTGTCATTGTCATTGTCATTGTCATTGTCATTGTCATTGTCATTGTCATTGTCATTGTCATTGTCATTGTCATTGTCATTGTCATTGTCATTGTCATTGTCATTGTCATTGTCATTGTCATTGTCATTGTCATTGTCATTGTCATTGTCATTGTCATTGTCATTGTCATTGTCATTGTCATTGTCATTGTCATTGTCATTGTCATTGTCATTGTCATTGTCATTGTCATTGTCATTGTCATTGTCATTGTCATTGTCATTGTCATTGTCATTGTCATTGTCATTGTCATTGTCATTGTCATTGTCATTGTCATTGTCATTGTCATTGTCATTGTCATTGTCATTGTCATTGTCATTGTCATTGTCATTGTCATTGTCATTGTCATTGTCATTGTCATTGTCATTGTCATTGTCATTGTCATTGTCATTGTCATTGTCATTGTCATTGTCATTGTCATTGTCATTGTCATTGTCATTGTCATTGTCATTGTCATTGTCATTGTCATTGTCATTGTCATTGTCATTGTCATTGTCATTGTCATTGTCATTGTCATTGTCATTGTCATTGTCATTGTCATTGTCATTGTCATTGTCATTGTCATTGTCATTGTCATTGTCATTGTCATTGTCATTGTCATTGTCATTGTCATTGTCATTGTCATTGTCATTGTCATTGTCATTGTCATTGTCATTGTCATTGTCATTGTCATTGTCATTGTCATTGTCATTTGTCATTTGTCATTTGTCATTTGTCATTTGTCATTATCATTATCATTATCATTATCATTATCATTAGTAACCTATCTCGAAATACTTATTATATAATCCTCTTCTTCTTCTTTTCTTAATTAGTACAACTGCTCAGGTGGAGCCTCGCTTCCACTATGACTCTCCTCCATTCATCCCTGTCCATCGACACCTGTCTCCAACCGTCTAAATAATTCTAATTATAAATGTTAGATGCAAACAGAATATCTCACATGTTTTCATAATTAAAATAATTCACTTAGATAAATAATATTTTGCATAATTGATTAATTTAATACCTCGTATCAAAATAAAGCGTACGCATACATATTCATGTAGGTAACTTACATAAACATTAATTCAGTACAAATACATTTCTAAACATAGTTTGATTATATAACTTATAATAATTCAAGATTAAAATTTTAAAAGTATGCCTCTCATGCAAATAATATAAAAATTTTTACAAATTTACAAAAAAAATCGTGTAGGTAACATAAACATTAATTCATTACAAATACATTTCTAACGTTCTTCATAGTTTGATGGTATAACTTATATCATTCAATATTATTTTTTTTAAATATGCCTCTCATTTAAATAATATAAAACATTTTACAAATTTACAAAAAAATATTCGTGTAGGTAACTTACATAAACATTAATTCAGTACAAATACATTTCTAAACCTTGTTCATAATTTGATGATATAACTTATAATAATTCAAGATTATAATTTTAAAAAGTATGTAAATAATATAAAACATTTTATAAATTTACATCCGTGTAGGTAACTTACATAAACGCTAATTCAGTACAATTGCATTTCTAAATCTTCTTCATAGTTTGATGATATAACTTATAATCGTTCAAGATTAAAATTTTACAAATAGGCCTCTCATGTAAATATTATAAAATATTTTACACATTTTACTTCCTAAGATTAAAATATGCCAATAATGTAGACATGTCTAAATAATATAAGATTTAAGGTAAAAATCATCTCAATATCCATAAAAAGTAAATTGTTATACGCATCTTTGCTGCTTAAAATTTTGAACTTCCACTAGACGCAAAGAGCGAAGCACATTGGCAACCTCTCTCAAGAAATAACCAACAGCATGTGCTAGAGGCAAACATATGTCTTTAATAGACGTGGATATATTATAAACCAATATAAGAACTGGTTGAATCACACCATTGAACACAATAGAAAGTAGTGGTTTCAAGAAGTAATCGGACAGCAACTGGATCGTTCCAACTGTTAACGGCCGAATGATTGCAAGAAGTAAGAATCTGAAATAATATCAGACACAATTTCTAATTGATTGCTTTCAATATCACACACACATATATATATATATATATATATATATATATATATGGTATGATAAGAAAAATAAATGCCTGGACGGGATTCGAACCCGGATCTCTGAGTCTATACCTCAGCGTGATATCCATTACACTACCAGGCGAATCCAATTCAAACACTTATTTTTCTTATATATGTATTATACTCTCCATTATTACCAGATGTCGCGAGAACACTGTCTTCACTGCCATCTAGTAGCTGACTATATCAAGTAAAATTATTTGTAAAATAAATATTCTCTTTAATTTGCTTACTTGATATAGTCAGCTACTAGATGGCAGTGAAGACAGTGTTCTCGCGACATCTAGTAATAATGGAGAGTATAATACATATATAAGAAAAATAAGTGTTTGAATTGGATTCGCCTGGTAGTGTAATGGATATCACGCTGAGGTACAGACTCAGAGATCCAGGTTCGAATCCCGTCCAGGCATTTATTTTTCTTATCATACCATATTAAGCTTGCATTGCTCAATTTTAAAGATTTAATTATAACATCGATAAAGCGTCACTGCTATAAAGTAAAATAAATATTCTCTTTAATTTGCTTACTTGATATAGTCAGCTACTAGATGGCAGTGAAGACAGTGTTCTCGCGAAATCTAGTAATAATGGAGAGTATAATACATATATAAGAAAAATAAGTGTTTGAATTGGATTCGCCTGGTAGTGTAATGGATATCACGCTGAGG
The DNA here is from genome assembly GCA_030220185.1 of Diploptera punctata. Lineage (NCBI taxonomy): Eukaryota > Metazoa > Arthropoda > Insecta > Blattodea > Blaberidae > Diploptera > Diploptera punctata. The sequence goes on along the minus strand of JASPKZ010003449.1, from coordinate 1,654,344 downwards.
TACAGACTCAGAGATCCAGGTTCGAATCCCGTCCAGGCATTTATTTTTCTTATCATACCATATTAAGCTTGCATTGCTCAATGTTAAAGATTTAATTATAACATCGATAAAGCGTCACTGCTATAAAGTAAAATAAATATTCTCTTTAATTTGCTTACTTGATATAGTCAGCTACTAGATGGCAGTGAAGACAGTGTTCTCGCGACATCTAGTAATAATGGAGAGTATAATACATATATAAGAAAAATAAGTGTTTTGAATTGGATTCGCCTGGTAGTGTAATGGATATCACGCTGAGGTACAGACTCAGAGATCCAGGTTCGAATCCCGTCCAGGCATTTATTTTTCTTATCATACCATATTAAGCTTGCATTGCTCAATGTTAAAGATTTAATTATAACATCGATAAAGCGTCACTGCTATAAAGTAAAATAAATATTCTCTTTAATTTGCTAACTTGATATAGTCAGCTACTAGATGGCAGTGAAGACAGTGTTCTCGCGACATCTAGTAATAATGGAGAGTATAATACATATATAAGAAAAATAAGTGTTTGAATTGGATTCGCCTGGTAGTGTAATGGATATCACGCTGAGGTACAGACTCAGAGATCCGGGTTCGAATCCCGTCCAGGCATTTATTTTTCTTATCATACCATATTAAGCTTGCATTGCTCAATGTTAAATATTTAATTATAACATATATATATATATATATATATATATATATATACTATTGAGTTTATTCCACCAAAATTAATTAAAACACGTGTTTCTTTTTCTTTCCCTTGTTCTTCTTATTTCTAACAATTTACTTAAATTCCAGCTGACTTTGTTACGAGCTCACTATTTTACATTACATGTGACATACGTCGCATTTTACATGATTAAATATATAAATGTTTTTGTATCTTGTATACTACCGTCTTCCTCAACTATCATATAATGTTTCTATTTAAATGTTTTGTTGATTTCACTCTAGGCCTTATGAACTTAAGAAATATAGATTTTACATTACTCAAACACATAAACTTACACTCATCCTATGCTCTTTTCTGAACACAATACAACAATACATATATACTTATCGCATCACTATGATGGTTGTCCATTTATATAAAAGCAAGTGCCGCGCTACAATGCTTGAGAATAAATAACATGCAAAATTATTCTAGTGGCGTTAGTCGGCATATTTGTACACTGCTCAAAAAAATTAGGGGATATTGTAGAATAACCTATTAAGACTATGTTTTTTTGGAATAGTATTAGATGCAATCACTTTCTATTACTCCAAGATAATGTAAATAAGAGTTTGAAGTTGTTACGTAACCTCGGTACCACACCAGAGGGCAGTGTCTATACTGTTGATGTGAAAGGGAGGTGTGGGGGTGAATGTTTTGTTGCTGTTTTTAAATCCAGTCCAGTTTTCAGTTAGTTAATGACTTGCCTTAGGGACAGTGATGCCTCGACAACGTGATTTACCTGAACCAATGGCTTGGAGGGCCATAGGAAGGATGGAAGCTGGACAGACACAACAAGAGGTGGCACAAGCCATTGGGGTGTCTCAAAGCGTGATTTCCAGTCTTTGGAATCATTTTCAAAGAACATGCTGTTCACAGAAGAGCCGGACAAGGTTGACCAAGGGCAACAACAGCAAGGGATGACCGTTACCTCTTGTTAACAGCCAGTCGGAATAGACAGCAGAATGCAACTCAACTGCGAAATACACTTCAAACAGCAACAGGACGCAGGGTGTCAACTCAAACTGTCCCTAATCGACTGCATGGAAGTGGTCTCCATGCCCGTAGGCCCATGGTGTGTACCAGGTTAACTCCACAACACCGTAGAGATCGCAGAAACTGGGCGGAGGAACATCGTGGGTGGAGGCATGCTGAATGGAGATCAGTTCTTTTTTTCTGATGAGTCGCGATTCAACGTGGAATGTGATAGTCGGCGTGTATTCATCTGGAGAGAAAAAGGGACACGAAACAATCCAGCTTTTGTACGTGAAAGATACCCATATGGTGGCGGTGCATTGATGGTGTGGACAGGAGTCAGTAGTGGTGGACGTACGGACCTCTACGTCATCCAATGTGGTACTTTGACTGCGGTAAGGTATAGAGATGAGATTCTCCGACCTTTTGTCGTGCCTTATGCTGGTGCCATAGGTGATTCTTTTCTTTTTATGGACGATAATGCACGACCCCACAGAGCTGGCTTGGTGGACGACATGCTGGAAGTGGAGGGTATCGAGCGTATGCAATGGCCAGCTTCCTCCCCGGACTTAAATCCGATTGAGCATGTGTGGGATGCATTAGGCAGGCGCATTGCAGGCAGACCAGCACCTCCCACAACTGTTCCAGAGCTGCACATTGCTCTTATGGAAGAGTGGCCACGTATCCCCCAAGAACTCATTGCATCAATGCCACACATGTGTGAGGCAGTGCTGGCCGTTCGAGGAGACCATACACCATACTAAAGAAACATTTTCACCCATGTTAATGTTGCTTTGTTTGTTTGCCATATTCCTAATCAGGATCTCTTTGACATCTGGTGTGGTACAGAGATTACGTAATGACTTCAAACTCTTGTTTACATTCTTTTGGAGTAATAGAAAGTGATTGCATCTAATACTGTTCCTAAAAACATAGTCTTAATAGGTTATTCTACAATATCCCCAAATTTTTTTGAGCAGTGTATTTAATTATATATAACAACTGCGGGGAAACAAAGCCAGCCGCTGGACAACCATCATAGTTAGCCTATAATACGTAAAGTGGTCTGCCAAAGTGGTATGTAAATTGAAAATAGACTAGATTGACGTCATCTATCCACCCAGCGCGAACCCGAAGCACGGAGAGTGCAGTGGGTGGTATTAGAACAGGCACACTTTTTTTTTCTAAATCCATTTTCTACACTTATAGCACTTTAAATTGTTAATTAATAGGATTTAAAATTATTTTTATTTCTGTACATGTGCGAACAAAATAGTATAAAGGAAATTTACTTCATTTGGCATAGATTTGTTATACTTATTTTTAAATTATTCTAATGTTTGTACATTAACCTGTGACGCGACTTTTTTTAATTCCTTCATAAACTCCTGTCAAATTGCATTCTTATGGTTTCATTTTTTTCAAATTATTTCCCACCATTTACAATGATTTATATATTTTCTAACGATTATTTCAATATATGTTTCTATGATATTTAACTACATACGTAGCATGAAGACGTGGCAGCCATATTGATTTTAACGAATATTCTATGCAACAACAAAGACGTGTTCTAATGCAGCCAACATAGAATATGCACTAATTAACTGTACACATATACTTCAGAATTTCAGAACTTAAAATTATTTTTGGGTGTTGCATTCTTTCACTGGTTGGAGTGCTTAAATTCCGTTAGGTTAGCTTTTACTTTGGTCTTTTATATGTCAGAGTACTTAAATTGCGTTAGGTTAGCTTTCAGGTTCGTTAAATATCGTGTATATGATGGCTGCATCCCGTGATTCCATAGTGTATGACGTATGATTGGATCTTAGAAAAATGTTCCGCATCACATGTTGTAAAGTATTTCCTAAACTAGTTGTAGTAATGTCAAGATGTTCGAAACAGTGCTTCATGAATGCATCAAATCCTGTATTTTTATTTTTGTTTTCGTCAAAGCGAACATTTCTGTGACTTACCTTAACAACTGAAGTAAGAAGTGGATGACAAATGCAAAGGCGATGTGTATGTAACCGAATACGTCTGCCCAAAATCTAGTTGCGTATTCTTCCGTTTGTTCCAGAACCAAGTCAGCCTTCGTGAGTGGAGGTCGGTCCGTTGTCCGATAATAACTGGAATACAATAGTGAAAATGCATTTCTTTAGTACAAATAGTCGCTCCCGATGCTATAGTTGTTACTGCACTCGCCTCTGGATTCCAGATCGGCTATTCAAACTGGGCCTGGATAAGTGGATTACTTGTACGATGTTATGCATCAACCGGCTAAGCGCAATTTTTAATTGATATGTTGATGTCATGTGTTGCACTGGCTCATGAAGTAAGTGTACGGACACTTTTAGCAACAAATCTTTAAGAATAGCCTTATTACTAAAGACAAATGTAAACGTCATCAGTCATATCAGAGATTCTATGGCTATGAAACCAGATCTTCATAAATATTAATACAAAATTTACATCATGCAGCTAAGCGCTAAATGTTCACGCTCTTAGATTGTTGCATAACTGTCAAACAAGGAAAATAACTTGCAATATCCAGTATTGCTAGTTTGGCGCTATAATAAATAGTGAAGATTGACTTAAAGTTCTTCTTCTCCTTCTTCTACTATTACTACTTCATGAAATTAGGCCTTTTGACCTGTTTTCACATCAAGTGGGATTTAATGAAATTAGTAAATGGGCGTCCAACACTTCTATTTCCTATTGGTTTGTACTTTAATAACATAAGGATTCTATCTGTAGGCATTGTTTTAACATGTTCATACCAGTTGTTTCTCATGTTGTCAATTCTATTTGTTGTTCTTCTTCTTCCTTCCAAGTATTAGGCCAAGGCCTGTTACGATCCTATAGAAAATTTTCCCGTATGGGAAATTCTCGTATAAGACTTGAAAGCATAATAATAGTCCCTTCGATTGGTTGCTGGCCAAAGGAAGGCAAGACCAGTGATGGGCTACCATTTTATAGCCTCTGGTCAGGCTTTTCTGGAGAAGGAAAGAAAATAAAGGAAAGAAGAAATGGAAAAAAGGAAGGACTCCCTAGCCCTCGGATGCCCTAATAGCATTGGGGTCGAAAAAACAAGAGAGGTTAGATAGTAAAGTTAAAAGAGTGCAAAACACAAGTAAGTGGAAGAAATGTTTTGCACAGCTTGGACACCTTGTGGTCGCCATCCACATATCCCCTAGATGAGGACCCCTGAGGGGAATTCTATTTGTTAAATTCAAAATATCTAAGCTTTTTCAAATAGATTAATTTATTTTTCTGTCCAAAATTGTCACACCTACTACTGAACGTAAGAACTTCATTTCTGCAGTTTATATTTGTCTTCTGTCTGAACGGTTAAGAGTGCAATTCTCTCTTGCATATGTTAAGATAGGCACTGCCATAAAGTTTAAACGTATTTTTCTCGAAACTAAGATGATGGCGCATAGCCGGTTGATGCATAAATATCCTGAATATAGCGAAGGAAAGTAAAAATGTGGATTCAATGATATTGATTTTAGCCTCAAGCCTGATATAAGATATATCTGAATAAAATTTATTTGCAAGTTTATATCCTGCCTCGAATCGAGTTTCTAATGATCTCAAGTGTTAAACAACATCGTAATATAAAATACTCGATCGCGTTGGACTAGTGGTTATGCTCCTTGCCTCTAGTTTTGAGGGGCGCGGGTTCAAACCCTGCCGGGATCAATGGATGAAAAATCTAAGGAGCAAGTCCTCCGGGAGAGACTTTAAGCCGTGTGTCCAGAGTCTGAAGATTTTCAGGCACGTAAAAGATCCTTAAGCCTGAATAAAGAAGCCTCTAGGCAAAATTTGCAAACCTCAACATCCTGGTAATACCTTAGTGTTAGTCGCTTGTTAGATGTCTCATTGAGTCGGTATGTTGATCGCATGCCATTCATGACATCTATCAGCAAATAAGGTAACTAAAAAATGAACTTGTTCTAGTAACCCCCTAAGCCTTAGGGCCTAAGGAGACGCTAAACATCAACAATGGGCTACGTCTTTTCCCTTAATTACTCGCGCGGGGTAATTTCTTACCGTTAGGACTTTTAGTTGTGGGTCCCGAGTCTAAAGATTTTCAGGCTCGTAAAAATCTTTAAGCCTAAATGAAAGGCCTCTAAGCAAAATTTACCGAATTTTCCCGTCCTAGTACTACCTTGGTTTCCTAGATGTCAGTATGAGGCGGAACGCTTACCATGGATTACTCAAAAATGACATCTATACGAAAACAAGTGTAACTAAATTAGTATGGTTCAAATTCTTCCCTGTAGGGGGATAGCGCCTAAATCTCTGTTAAGGGAAACATGGGCTTACAAGAAGAAGAAGGTTGAAAGACGCTACTATTTAGTGACATTTATGAGATTCCTTGGAACTCACCTATTCTCAAATGGACTCGTCCAGCACGTGTTTTAGTTGTATTTGGTTTCTTCGCATAGCTAATGACGCAATTATGTTTATTTTATGTCGTAGCTGCCTGCGGAAATGTTTTACCCCGCGCGCTTCCAGCATCTGTAGAGCGTTATTTTCTATTTCTTACAATTTGAAGTCTAGGAGTAAATATGAGTAGAAAGAGAAAAATATTGACAGAAGATGAAATTATAGAACTGTTGGAAGCATCAGGTGATGAAATTGTTGGCGGATTTTCTTCATCAGACGAAGACTGTGTAGAAGACAGAGCGCTGAAAGTGATCAGGATGATATTATGTCAGAAAATGAAGATGTCCAATCGCTGTTCACTGACTGTTTTTTTACTTCTTGTTGAATGTTGGCAGCATCAATGCACATATAATTATACTAGAAAATGTGGGAAGAAAGATTGCTCGCCGCGACTTCCTAAAATACATTGGTCGGAGTCTACTGGACAGCTATCTGAAGATAAGGGCAACCATAAACATTTTGCCCAAAACCTCTTCAGGCGAAAATAAGACATCTCATAGGACCTGTGGAGCAAGCTGAACCACTGATCATCAGAAAAGGAGGGAGCTGGCACTTCTGTGCCAGGGCCAAAAAACCAGAAGACAACAAAGTTGCGCCAATTGCGGCAAGTCGATCTGCAAAGATCATGTGGTGGAGTCCTGTCCAGACAGCTTTTCTGTTGAGTGACGTGTGTATAGATGTTATTATTTTTAAAAAATCATTAAACTTTGTAATAATGTGATACAGTGTTATTAACTATGACTATTTAACTCATGCCCCAAATGGGAGTCAATGACCAATCACATTTCAATGATTTTTGATTTACAACCAATCACAGTCGTGTTTCGCCTAGAATTTACCAACTAAAGTTTATCATAATAAAGAAAGCACCTCCTTTTTAACATTCTGAATAGGTCATAGCATTATTTTGCAGTGACTGTCTCTCTAAGAAATACGGCTACCAGATTGTATATATAGTGCATGAATGTCAACACATACCGCATGCGGGAGTTAATATAAAAACATTTGTAGCAATTGATTATACCACAAAAAAAGAAAGAAACCACTGTTTGCACTTTCTTAAATGTATTTTTTTCCCAGGTAATAACATTCCAGAAAAATATAATTGTCATAGGACATCAGAAATGAATTAATATACAGTTTGATGTGTTTCATTTTTTCTCCACTAGAGTGCATTCTTACAATATTGCGTTCCTTTGGCAATAAATAATATGATCTGGTTGCAGTGATGAACAAAAGAAGCAGATGAAGCGTACCAATCGTTTCTCATTTGTTTTCAAACATCGCCGTTTACATTAAATATATAAATATTTTAAAATAACTATATTTAAATAATGATTTGTGAGTAAACAGCTTAATTTTATTCGTTAAATAGTCCTAACAAATGCCACTCTTGATTTCCAAATTCTCTAGATAAATTCACTCCTCACTCCGTGAGTCGTGAATTTATCGATAATTTGGAAATCACTCGTGGCATTACTTATGATAAAGACTTAAAGACAAAAAAATACCTCGCGAGAGTCCTCATGTAGGTTATGTATGCGCGAGTAATTAAGGGTTATACATAGATATTATAAAATATCTTCGTATCTATATATTGTTCATTTTACCATGTGCGAAACAAGCTAACACTTTGTAGAACTTTTTTACTAAACTGAATCTGTCACATTTGTTTACTTGTATCATTATCCCGTGCTGTAACGGTTAGTAAGTTATGTCTAACAATCCAGGAGTGGCCACCGCTGTGGTCTCGGGGTAGCGTGCTGCCTTGTCACGCAGCGGGCCCGGGTTCGATCCCCGGTCGGGACAGTTTTTCTGGGTGAGGTTTTTATCGGGGTTTTTCCTCACCTGTAAGACAAATGTCAGGAAAACTTTAAGGCCCAAACGGTCCCCGAAATCATATGGCCATCGCAATCATCATCATTCATATCCATCTTAGGTTAAGCTTAGGATTAGGGACTCTCCTGGCGCACCATTATCATCATCATCATATCATCGGGGCAACGTAACCCCGCCTTCCAGGCGCCCCAACCTCAGAAGTGGGTTACAAGTACGCCATGCCTGGAGAGAAACCAGGAATGCCAGCATTTGGGGGGAAAAAAATTCCAGGAGTCCCGGGTTTCATTCTCAGCTAAACACATTTTAATTCGAGTATACGGTCTGGAAAGAGGTCACTAGTTATGTGGCCTAAGTATCAAAATCCGGTTTTAAAAATATAAAAAATGGGGATTGCGTCACGCTAAACGGTGACTCACTTCAGCTATTTTTACTTGTAATTCACAACAATAATTTGAGAATAAAGTTCTTGGGAACATTTTTAGACCAAAGAGAGATGAACAGACAGGTGAATGGAGAAGACTACATAACAGTGAACTACATGGTCTTTATAGAAAGCCAGATATAATAAGAATAGTTAAGTCTCATAGACTGCAATGGGTAGGACTCGTGGGGAATGAAAGAGGGGCATGGAAGCTTCTTGTAGGAAAACCAGAGGAAAAACACCCAGTTGGTAAACTAAGAATGCGGTGGGAGAATTGCATTAACTATGATTTGAGGAAAGTATATTATACAGGGAATGATTGGAAAGAATTAGTTCAGGATAGGTATGTATGTAGAGCTTATGTCCACGCGGCCATGAACCTACGGTTCGATAGTGCCAGTGAGTAAGTAAGTAATTCACAACAATAAATCAGTTTTATTTGACTCTTCACAGCTGTCGTGTTCTAATATATTTATTTTATCATTAAAATATAATATATTGATTTCAAGATCACCCTGTCAAGAAGTGATATTTCTTACAATTTAATAAACATATACTTAACCCAGAATTGCCGTGGTCGAAATAATATATATCAACTCTTTCGCGTAGTGGCTCACACACGAAATCACTACCAGGATTCTTCAGAATACCTGAAACAAATAACATTTTATAATGAATAAGGCCATCAGTGCGGCTACTTCATTCGACAGTAATTAAAAAAAAACTATTATCGAGAGCCAATGATAAGCTCCAAGGTCATATAGGTTATATTTACATCTAGACGGCCATAATTTAAGACTGACAACCCGGCTGACATCTAGTTCTCATATATGATTATATATGATTAAGAAAGTTTTCTTGGGTTTTCCTCGTCATGGATTTAAGTTCGGCCCCTGGCCACTGATTCCGACGTTTCGGCATGATCCCACATGCCATCATCAAGGAATGATAAGTTCGAGTCATAGGTTTAGGTCTTATATAATTAGATACATGGGTGTACGGTTTCGAAAACGGACCACAGGGAAAACTCTGTGTCTAATTATACTGTACAAGACCTAAACCTGTGACTCGAACGTATCATTCCTTGATAATGACATGTGGGATCATGCCGAAACGTCGGAATCAGTGACCAGAGGCCGAACTTGAATTCATGACGCAGAAAACCCAAGCAAACTTTCTTAATCATACTTATATCCGCGAAAATCTGCAATATAACACACACATATATATATATATATATATATATATATATATATATATATATATATATGAAAAACAAATGCTCAATGTCAAAAAGGCTTAATTATAACATATATATATATATATATATATATATATATATATATATATATATATATATATGAATTTATGTCTGTCTGTTTGTCCTTTATGTGCTGCCATAAATCTGCAATATAAATTATATACATATATATATATATATATATATATATATTTTTTATATATATGAAAAATAAATGCTCAATGTCAAAAAGGTTTAATTATAACATATATATATATATATATATATATATATATATATATGAATTTATGTCTATCTGTTTGTCCTTTATGTGCTGCCATACCGTTCATCTGATTGTAATGGATGGGACTTTTTCCAAAATGTTCAGGAGTTTCCCGGGGAGGTTTTAGGCTATAAGAGAGTTGTAATACTCAGCCCCTTCGCCCTTAAAAATCATCATTTGTAGAGGATAACATGTTTTTCTGAACTTTTTAACGCTTACATGGCTTACGCTGCCTAAACCATAACATATACACTAAATTAATATACACAGAATTGAACATCTCAAAAAAAAAATCTATAAAAAGAAGTCCCTGACAGCATATCTTTTACGTATTACTCATAATAACCATTTTTATCTTTCAGCCCATTGATGCTAAGAAGATCGGGATAAATAGATTCCCGGGCAAGCGTAGCGGCGCACAGCGGGTATTCTTTTACGGGTAACTCTCAATAACCATTTTGTCTTTCAGCTCATTTCCAAGAATATAGGAATAAGTAGATCTCCGGGTAATCAGCACGGGTATCTAAAATAATTACGATATAAAAGTATAATTATTTTTCTTTTTACTTACTCAACTAAACATAAAATCATATCATCATCAACTATCACGGATTAAGCCCATGTGGCTTGTTCCGGTCTCATAGATTCTCATTCAAAAGTTGGATCCATCTCTTCTTCGGTCTACCAACATTCCTGCGTCCTTTTGGTTTGTATTTAAGTATAATTTTGGGAATGCGATCATCTTCCATTTTTTGAACATGTTCTTTCCAGTTTTTCTAGATTCTTTTATTCTATCTTCTCTTATCTAGAAGTGTGCAACCAGCCACACTTCTCAGAAATCTCATTTCAGCTGCTTCTATGAGCTTCTCTTCTCTTTTAGTTAAAACCCAAAATTCACTACCATACAGTAGTAAGGGGACTGCCACTACTTTATAAAATTTTAGTTTAGTTTATTTTCTTGTGCTTTTAAATATCCTTTTGATTGTTCCACATATATAATTAAATTTATTAAGTTTGTTAAATATATCTTCATTTTTAAAATAGGAGATTTCATAACCCAGGTATTTAAAATGGTTCACTTGTTCAATGGGTTTCCCCTCCAGAATTATTTTAGCTCTTACGGTATCTGATCCCTTAAAAGCTAGGATTTTCGTTTTAGTTATTGCTATTTTGAAATTATATTTCTGTATAATGTTATTAACTGAAAGAGCGATTTCTGTAGACCATCTTCTGAACTAGATATTATAACTTGGTCGTCTGCAAAAAGTAAGGTATCTAACATCTTATTTCTTATTTTGAAATGTGAGTCCAAATTTATCTGCCAATTATATATGATATCAATATTTTTTGCAAGCCTATGTTTTCCCTTTACAGAGATTTAGGCTCTCCCCTTACAGGGAATAATTTGAACCATACTAATTTAGTTACACTTGTTTTCGTATAGATGTAATTTTGAGTGGCCCGTGGTCAGCGTTCCGCCTCATACTGACATCTAGGAAACAAAGGACGGGAAAATTCGGTAAATTTTGCTTAGAGGCCTTTTCATTCAGGCTTAAGGATTTTTTACGAGCCTGAAAATCTTCAGACTCGGGACCCACGGCTTGAAGTCCCTCCCGGAGGACTTGCTCCTTGGATTTTTCCGTCCTAAAAAATCCATCGACCCTGTCTGGGTTTGAACCCGCGACCCTTGGGACCAGAGGCAAGGAGCATAACCACTAGTCCACCGCGGTCGATATATCGTCAATATAAATATTAAAAAGGGAGAATGAAAGTGGACATCCCTGTCTTACACCTCTATTTATTGTTGCTGTTATATTGTTTTTATTTTTGCCTCCAGTTTTATTATTTTATTTTCTACATATAGACTTTTTATTGCAGTTATTAGGTGCTGAGGTACGCCTTTCTCTTTCATTATATTCCACAATTTATTTCTGCTAACTTTGTCAAATGCCTTTTCAAGATCTATAAATTCCATAAAAGTTGGTAGATTATATTCTCTATGTTTCTCAATTATTTGATTGATAGTGAAAATGCAATCTGAACAGGATCTGCCTTTCCTGAATCCATTCTGGGCTTCTAGAATAATACTTTCCATAATTACATTTAAACGATTTTTCAATATAGTTGCATATATTTTATAACAGGTACCCAAGATATTTATGCCTCTGTAATTTTCACAATCATGACAATCTCCTTTTTTATAAATAGGATATATTTTGGCCGTCTTCCATACTTCTGGGATATGACCAGTCTTCCAGCATATATTCAATAAATCTAAGATACGTTGTTTTAGTTGAAAAGAGCCATATTTCATTAGTTCATTATTAATATTATCAATGCCAGGAGTTTTTTTTTGTTTGTTTTTACAATGATTGATGACAGTTATTAATTCTTCGAAAGAAATTGGATCTATATTTTCGTCAATTAATGATAAGTTTATTTCCTCATCATCTGGTTCTTCTGTCTATAGACGTTTGAAATAAGATATCCATTTATCCTCAGAAATTATGTTCAATTTGAGTTGATCTTTTTCCTGATTATTAATGTGTTTTCGAATCTTGTAGGCTTTATCTTGTCGTCCATGTAAATCATGTTCCAGGTCACTAATATATTTTTCCCATGAACTCCTTTTAATTTTTCTAATTTCTCTTCGAGCAAGGGCATTTCTTTTTTTGTATTCGATCAGGTTTTCATCTGTTCTCATATTCAAGTATCTCAAGTATGCATCTTTTTTTTTTCCTTAACCAGTTTTGCTATTTCATCGTTCCAAATGTTTAATCTTTTATTATTATATATTTTATTTCTAGTTCCAAGTGATACTGAAGCAGCCTGTATTATATTATCTTTTAATTCTTCCCATTCTGTATTAATATTTCTACTTATAGCATTTTGTTTTATATATATAGATCTAGTCTTTGTTGATATAAGTTTCTAATCGATTCATCTTGAAGTAGGTGCACTTCAAAAAGTTTTTTTCATTTGTTTTGTTTGCCGTATTAATTTTACTTATTTTCCACTTTGCTGGTATTGCTAATTTAGTAATTAGAAGGTAATGGTCAGAACCAATATCACTTCCTCTAAATATTCTTGTATCAAGCACTAACTTATAACATGTTTCATTGACTATAGTGTAGTCTATTATGCTTCTTTGTCCTCTTGCTGACCAAGTGTATTTATGTATATCTCGATGTGGAAAAAAGGTGTTTGTAATTCTTAAATTATTGTAATTTGTAAAATCTATTAGAAGTCTTCCATTTTTATTTTGGGTTGTTTCTCCATGTTTCCCCATTATATTTTTAATAGGTTTATTGCCTATTCTGGCATTATAACCTCCAGCTATTATTAAATAGTCATTTGGATTAACTTTATTAATTTGTTTCTGTAGATTTTCATAAATGTCTGTACATTCTTCTAATTTACCTTCCCCTGGATTATAAACACCTATTATCGTTACATAATTTCTCACCGTTTTTAACCTTATTTTTATTATTCTTTCATTGAAATACTCATAACTGTGAATTCCATTTTTCCATTTTCTTCTTATTAATATTGCAATTCCAGCTGCTGCTCTTTTCTCTCGTGATACCCCATCAAAAATCATTATATATTTCTGTAATTCGACTGATAATTTTAATTTCTTTTTAGTTTCTGGAATTACAGCAACATCTACATTCATTTTGTCTAGTTCATTTTCTAGTTCAGTTTCTTTATTTGCGATATCTCTGGGATTCCAAACTCCTATTTTCATTATTTCATTTCTGCCTAAATCTTTGTTCCTGTTTCTAGCCAAGGTTGTCAACGTTGTGACAGTCCTGTTTCCATTAGTTATGAGACTTTTAGTAATAAATTATTTCCTCTGGGTACGTTATTGGCGTTCCGCAGAGTGAGATGTACGATGGGATTGCCATCTTAAGGCTAGACATCATAGCCCCCAGTTGTTTGAACCCCAAATGGTGGGCTGCCTCTTCCTCTCCTAAGGACCGTTGAGGACTTCTCCCTTGTTACCCCGGGAATGGGTCTCCACATTTTTTCCTGGAAAATGGGTGCCTCCTCCGCACATTTATTTCTGTCCTTTGAGGTATTCACACGTTACCCTGTGCAAGGGACCCTTCGATCAGGTACTACACACCGGGCCAGTGTGACCTGAAGCTCGCGAGGGAAGGGACGCTAGACCCTTTGATGAGACTGTCTCATAGAAAGTTCTCATCCGCTACCCATACATAAAATCACATTTCATGTAATTAGGCGTAGCAGCGCACGCGTGGTATTAGCTAGTTGCCTATAAAATGTTAAAATCTTAAAAATCCATTACTACCGGTACCATTTTACATTCTGTTGATTACAGCCAGCAAGGGGTGACATATTTTCAGCATGTCTGATACCTAGCCGTTATAGCTGTTTCTCTCAACATGCAACCAGTAATTACTCAATATGCTGGGTAGGCATCGGTCCCATACTGGCCGAAATCCCATTAGAACATTTCTTTCCCATAGAGGACTCGAACCAGTGTAAGTTCCATAGCTCCTATGCCAAGGCATCATACCTTCAACCCTCGCATACGGCAGAACTAAACTGTTGTAACAGTACATGGACAATAGAGTATAAATGCAAATAACATCTACGCGTCGTGAGTTAATATGACAATTTCTCTACCAAAATAGCACTCACACTTATCAATACAGGAGAGAATTTGAAATGTAAAAGATATGTCAAAAATGTATTTGATACAACATACGCTGAAATTTATAATTAAAAGAATGGCAAATTATTTCTGACATCCGTAAATAAATTCATATAAGTTAAATAGTTAATATAATAATAATAGTAATAATAATAATAGTAATAATAATAATAGTAATAATAATAATAATAATAATAACCTTTATCTGCGCAAGGAGATGGTTGAACGACTGGAATACCTGCTCCTCTATTATGGCATTTCAAACACTATAAAAAGGAAAATAATATATAAGTAAATTTAAGCCTGGACTAAATATAAATTACTGTTACATTTTATTTTCTTGTAAAATTAAACATAATCTAAACTTATATTGAACTTATATAGGAATAAATCACTATGAGAATAATTTATGATTGCAGGCTTAGGGTGTGTTTGTTTTTTCCCCTTAGGATTCACTCCCATACGAGTTTTAATTTTTTGTTAAGAACTGAGTAAATCCCATCCCTGGATATATTGTAACTACGCTTCTTGCACATTTCGATGATAGCACTATAGCTGTAATTAGCGTCGGAAAGGGCTGTTACGTATCCCTCCCAGAAAGGATCGATTTTCCTTGGCATATTAACAAACAAACCGTATCCGAACACTGTGGCAGGCAGAAATCGACTGATTGAACATGTGCTGATGAGGGCAGCATCTCTGCGTAAATAGTAGTGATGTCATCACCTTTCGAACTTGTCCCCAGGAATCGTGAACAACCCTTCGTATAGCCTTAATATTAGCATTGTTATTATTATTATTATTATTATTATTATTATTATTATTATTATTATTATTATATTATTATTATTATTATTATTATTATTATTAAAACGAAATTGGAGACAAATCATTGGTGCCGGAAAAATGTGTTAAAACCGGAAATATATATATAAAGAAAAGTTGTAAACACCAGCGCAGAGATTTTATGTTTTGCAACAACGGCTATGAAATCAGATATTTAAATCCTAAACTAAATTTATGCATCATGCAGCTAAGGCCTAGCGTCCCCGCTCTTAAATCAACGATGCTTAAGTCTCAAACATGGAAAATAACTTGCAATATCCAGTTTTGTTAGTTGGCGCCACAATAAATAGCGAATATTGACTTAAACTTTAAACGTATTTTTCTCGAAACTTACATAATGACGCCTAGCCGGTTGATGCATAACGCCGTCGAATTATGCTTTAAATTTACATAAATTGTATTATTACAAAGGAATTATAGCTCACGCTCTAAAACATCCAAAATCTTATCAATTTCATTTAAAAATGTAAATTATATTTCCCTTAATATATACTGTTACAGTATATATTGAATTTTACTTTCTCTCAAATCGCAATGTGTGGTACAGAAACAAGTTCTGAAAAATTATTTTTAAATATCTTTATATACTTAATTTTTAAAAAGGCAAACTGACCCCACTACATGCTCAAAGGAGGCCTTTGAAATAGAAGTATGATGAGGCTCCCGCCTTCTTAGGCAATCGGCATGAAATATCAGCCAGGTCATCAGCTCCATGTGACGACCGCCTTTACTCCCAGAACATATGTCTGATACTCATTTCAACATGAGTTGCGGGGATTTACAAGCTTGCTAACACTGTCTCCCTCACGCCCCATCACAAACCCAGAACACTGTCTAGGCTATAATGCGTGATTGCAATCTATGATGCCAGTGAACTTGAACAAATAGATGATGGATGAAACCCAACATGAATTCACGCCGAAGGGAGCTTTAAAACGACATACAATCAAACAAGTGTGTCAGTGGATAAAAATGTCATGGTCTAAAGCGAAATAAGACATTATTATTAAATCTTTCAGAAGTGCGGCGTAAGTAACGCTCTCGATGGCAATGAAAACCATCTCATATATGAAGAGGATAACGATGGCGACGAAGAAGAAGAAGAAGAATAAAGTTCAGATGATGATTTTCAGGGATTTTAAAGATCACAGCGGTCTTATAAACCAAGATTTTTTTAGTCTGGCTTTGAAATCTAATGGTATTTATGTTTTTTTTTTTTTTTTAATTCTTAAAATCAAGGTGCGTCTTATAGTCTGTAAAATGCGGTATCCAGTCTTCTAATTATACCTGTTTCAAGCTTAGGCAACTTCATCTTCAGTAATTTCTTGTCGACTGATGTTATGTCGATCAGTAGAACTGAAGCAATTCGTGGATCGATGAACCTCCAGATCAAATCAAAATCCCCGGGAATTTCGAAATCCATAGTTTTTCTTTATTTGTTAATGTTTCCAAACAGTTCTTATTTTTTCTATTTGTTTAATTAAACTAACTTTTGTATCAATTAGATGTTTTTCCGACCAAGCATGAGCAGCTACTGCTGACTTTTCCACTTCACCATTTTTGACATTTTCAAGATGTTCTTCCACTTTTTTTTATTTCTTTTTGTTTTTCCTGTATAAATTTTGTCACAAACTCCGCATTTCATCTTTTGATCTGTATTAGAGATTTTCTAGTTCTTTTAATCGGTGGTAATTGAAATGCGTATGGCAACACAGAGAGAAAGCTCTCAGTAGGTATGCCAACAGTGAGGTGGGAGAATAACATTAACCATTATTTAAGGGCGGTAAAATATACAGGGATAATTCGAAAACATTAGCTCATGAACCTACGGGTTCGATAGTGTAATTAGTTAGTTATGAGAGCGGGAGACCAGGCTGTTAGATAATTCAAGTTTAACAAGGAAATATGTTGAAAGAAAAAATCAAATTAGTAAATTTACTGTACTGTTACGTTATTACCTTACATGTAGCCTGCATATTATATTTAGTGGAAAGAAGACGACAATAGTAATCATCACAGCTCTTGTCCCTCTTCCTCTTATTTTTCGGCAAACGCATTAAATATCTGTAAACTCGTTTAGGTCCTGTGCATGTCTCTTTGCATTTAGTAACTGAAAAAAAAATCACAGTGACTATCTAACTCATGCCCCAAATGGGAGTCATTGACCAATCACGTTTTATTGAATTTCGTTTTACAACCAATGACAATCGTGTTTCACCTCGCTCTTTACCACTTCTCTTTATCAGCTCCTGCTTTTGTGATAAAGAATGCCCCTCCTTTTTAATATTCAGAGCAGGTCGACTACACATTTGATAATTGTGTGTTCAATAATTGTGTGTTCAATAATTGTGTTTTTAAATAATGATTTTACTGACTTGTTTACTAAAAAAATAAACTAATAACCTATAATGTTGTTTATTATAGTTATATATAGTTTGATGTGTTTGATTTTTTCTCCACGTGGGTGCATTCTTATAATATTGCGATCCTTTTTGGCAATAAATAATATGATGAAGTTGCAGTGAATGGATATAACCTCACATATCTGATTTGTTATCAAACATCGCCGTTTACTTGAAATATATAAATATTTTAAAATGCCGGTAACTATATTTAAATAATGATTTTTATGTAAACAGCTTAATTTTATTCGTTAAATAGTCCTAACAAATGTCATTCTTGATTTCCAAATCCTCTAGATAAATTCACTCGTGACATTACTTATGATAATATTTACCACCTTACTTTGATACTAGAACATTTTGAAATTTATGAAAGTGAACTAATATAGTACCCTCTGCTTAACTTCGATTCCTGCAGAATTTTATTCAAGCCGCGGTTTACAATCCCACACAATAATTATACCGTAACGGAGCCTGTGAGTTGAGTTATAAGGATAACCAATTTATCAATGGTTGCTCCATCCCTAACCGTTGCTTATTCACATCTCACTCCAAGGTGATACATGATAAGTAATGCCACGAGTGATTTTGCAATTTATCTAGAGAATTTGGAAATCAAGAGTGGCATTTGTTAGGATTGTTTAGCGAATAAAATTCAGCTGTTTACTCACAAATCATTATTTAAATATAGTTATTTAAAAAATATATATATAATGTAAACGGCGATGTTTGAAAACAACTGAGAAACGATTGGTACGCTTCATTTGTTTATTTTGTGCATCACTGCAACCAGATCATATTATATATTGCCAAAGGATCGCAATATTCTAAGAATGCACCCTAGTGGAGAAATTTATAACCAACATTACAGGTATTAATTAATTTCTGATGTCCTAGATGTAAATATGTCAATTATGTTTTTCTGCAACGTCATTTCCTGGAAAATAATTCGTTTAAGAAAGTGCAAACAATGGTTTCTTTTTTTTTTGTGGTATAATCAATTGCTACAAATGTTTTTATATTATCTCCCGCACGCGCTATCTGTTGACATTCATGCACTACATATATATATACAATCTGGTAGCCGTATATTTCTTAGAGAGCCAGTCACTGCAAAATAATGCTATGGCTTATTCAGACTGTTAAAAAGGAGGTGCTTTCTTTAATATGATAGACTTTAGTTGATAAATTCGAGGCGAAATACCACTGTGATTGGTTGTAAATCAAAAATCATTGAACTGTGATTGGTCATTGACTCCCTTTTGGGGCATGAGTTAAATAGTCAAAAGTAAACGTTCTAAACAGTCAAGAGAAGCTGCACGGTATCTTTATCGTTTAAATACCTCCAGATCAATTAAAATTAAAATTATTGCATTTCATAAAATAGCATGTTTCGTTTGCTTATTTTATATAGTTTGGTATATTATTTGTTTATTATTATTTTGAAAAGCTAAGATTAAAATGACTGCCTTTTTTTATTATATAACACTTTTCCTCATTAGAGGATAGCCACAAGGATAAAGTGATACAGACAATTAATTTTCGAAATTTATGAAATACATTTTGTAAATACATTAAAAAATTCCAAATTGTAATTGAAGTAGGCCTATATTCTATAAAGTATACATTTTATAAAGATGGTTTCATAAAATTGAAATTGATTCTCTAATGACAGCGATGGCAATTTTAACGAGTAAATTAAATATTATTGCTATGTACGAATGCAATAACAACAAATTGCTTGTTAATTTTTGTATTTACTCGTCAGAGACAAATGATGGAATTAAAGAAAATAAACACATAGGCCTACCTGAATGCTCCTGCACAGTTCCACAGGTAGGTTTCTGCTGTATGTGCATTTTATGATATCTGAAACAATAAATGAAATATTGTTTATTTTTTATTATTTCACTCACCTCATACTTCATAATTCATAGCAGACCCTGGGTTTCTTCACATAATTTGTGACATTGTCAATGCTGCGTCACGTTCAACAACTGACGTCCAACGGCCTTCTATCCTGCAGACTGACCTCCGCGCCATCTGGTGGCCGACCGAAGAATTTCCAAATCAGTCCTCTTTCTTTATAACCGGGTATTTCAAAATTCATAGTTGTATTTTCATTCTTGCATATGTAAATTTTTTCCCAAATTGTGAGTTCCTTCGGTTTTTCCAATTGTTTAAGTAATTTTGTTTTGGTTTCTATTCCATGTTTTTCTGACCAGGCATGTGCAGAAAAACATAGAATAGAAACCAAAACAAAATTACTTAAACAATTGGAAAAACCGAAGGAACTCACAATTTGGGAAAAAATTTACATATGCAAGAATGAAAATACAACTATGAATTTTGAAATACCCGGTTATAAAGAAAGAGGACTGATTTGGAAATTCTTCGGTCGGCCACCAGATGGCGCGGAGGTCAGTCTGCAGGATAGAAGGCCGTTGGACGTCAGTTGTGAACGTGACGCAGCATTGACAATGTCACAAATTATGTGAAGAAACCCAGGGTCTGCTATGAATTATGAAGTATGAGGTGAGTGAAATAATAAAAAATAAACAATATTAAAGAACCTCATAGTGTTATTTCCTATCTACATAACTTAATAAATGAAATAGTCTGTGCAATGCAGAATTCAATAAACATGTATGGCAAGTACTCTCATATACTGTATATTTTATTCTCATTTATAGACACTTCAGTCTAAATATATGAAGATGGAAGTAAATCCAGTCAATAATACAATACAAAGAATTAACATAAAAAATTATAATTTGAAAAAATTACTATTTTTACATATTTAGGAGCGAAGATAAATAGTAAAGGGTTAATAGCAGAAGAAATAAGCCAGAAGGAAGATTTCCAAAATTATTGCTAAATTATAAACCGAACGGAAGGAGAAATGTTGGACGCCCACACAGAACATGGTCTGAACAATTTTAACAATTCTAGCTTTCATGAAACCGGAACGAGCCAACAGGCTTAATCCCTGGATGATGATGATGATGATGATGATGATGATGATGATGATGATGATGATGAAATAAACCACAGAATATTAACAGGAAACAAAGCATATTTTACGAATGTCAGTTTAATAAAAACAAAACTGTTAACTAGAACAACTAAATTAAAAATATATAAAACCTTCATTAGGCCCGTGGTAGCATACTCTGCTGAAACATGGGTGTTAAATAAAGAAGATGAAAATGCTATACGTATATTCGAAAGAAAGATAATAAGAAGAATATATGGACCAGTATTGGAAAACAATGCATGGAGAATCAGATCAAATTCTGAAATTGATCATATACTCAGAGGAGAGGATCTTGTAAGATACATCAAGTCATTGAGATTGAGATGGGTAGGACAAGTTGAAAGAATGAAAGATGGAAGAATACCAAAACGATTAATACATGACGACATAATAGGAGTAAGAAAAAGAAGAAGACCAAGAAAGAGGTGGCTACAGGATGTGGAACAAGATTTGAGAAGGATGGGAATAAGAAGATCAAGATGAATGGAGGAGAATTGTGAAGGAGGCCAAAACTCACAAAGGTTTGTAGTGCCAAATAGGAAGGAAGGTAGGAAGGAAAACACTTCAGTACCTTAAACCATGTCGTGTCTGGGATCATTGACCATATAACAGAAGACCTTTGTGTACGATCATGAATTTTATTAACAGATCTTTGTTTTTAATCAATTTTTCAATAATCATAATGTTAAGTGATTCCGGGCTATGTGGCCGTGGTCCATTACTGGTCTTCCTACCAGACGTTTCTCCCTCAACTGCGGAGAGCTTCCGACCAGAAAACAACGCCTAGAAGTACTCGCCACTGAAGATGCCCTTCGCAGTTGAGGGAGGAACGTCTGGTAGGAACACTAGTGATTGACCAATTAACATTATGATTACGTACCGCCGTGAAAGCCTGCATTCAACTATTTTCAATAACCATTATATAATGATCACATGAATAGTTAACAAAAAAATTGACCTTTTATTTGCTTGACAACTCAGAAAAATCATGAGGAAACCCAATCAACTTTATATGTTATGGGATTTTAAAATTGGGATCTTCCGAATAATAGTCTCAATGAAGGAAAATCAGGCAAATTGCTTTTCCATGAAACCGAGAAAAATCACTTGTAAGTAAATGGCGTACCTATATGCACAATATGTTTGTTATGGCGTATGGGTCATGACAGAGGTTTGGATGTGTTCTACACAATAGAGCTTATTTGTTAAAGACGCTTGGAATAAGGCAGAAATTTAGATGCCTTCTGCACTTCAGAATATTCTGAATGTTAATGACCCCTAGGACAAACAGAAATTTGAATGCGTTCTACACAATTTATTTGTTAATGGCGTTTGGATCTAGG
Source organism: Diploptera punctata (assembly GCA_030220185.1). Classification (NCBI taxonomy): domain Eukaryota; kingdom Metazoa; phylum Arthropoda; class Insecta; order Blattodea; family Blaberidae; genus Diploptera; species Diploptera punctata. The sequence continues at coordinate 1,632,083 of JASPKZ010003449.1, read as the reverse complement.
CAGAGATTTGGATGTGTTATACACAACATATTCGTTAATTTTGTTTGGAACAAGCAGAGATTTGAATGTGTTCTACACTTCAGAAAGTATTTGTTAATGACGCTTCGAACAAGGCAGATATTTGGATGTGTTTTACACAATATATTTTAATGGCGTTATGGACAAGTCAGTGATTTGGATGTGTTCTACACGATATATTTGTTAATGGCGTTTGGGACAAGGTAGATATCAGAATGTGTTCTAGACTTCAGAATGTATTTGTTAATGGCGTTTGTGACAAGCCACATATTTCAATGTGTTCTGCACAATATATTTTAATGGTGTTTGGGACAAGGCAGATATTTTAATGTTTACTGCACTTCATAATGTATTTGTTAATGTCGCTTGAATAAAGGAATAAATGTGTATTTACTCTACACAATACAATATTATTAATTGCTCTTGGGACAAGATAGAGATTTAAATGTGTTCTAGAATTTGGAATATATTTTAATGGCGCTTGGGATAAGACAGATATTTTAGTTTATTCTACAGATCAGAATGTATCAGTTAATGATGCTTGTGACAAGGCAGAGATTTTAATGTGTTCTACACTTCTTAATATATTTTTTTAATGGCGCTTGGGTTAAGGCAGAGAAGAAGATGTGTTCTACACAATGCATTTGTTAATTGGACGTGTTCAACTCAGTATATTTGTTGTTTTAGATAAGCAAGTCGTATACGTTGCGCCATTATCGAACTTTTTCCATTTAAAGTCAACTCTGGGGGGGGGGTGTATATAGTTACTGCGGCTATTCAGTTATAGAGAATATTGCATATTTTTTACAGGCATTTGCGTATTTATTTACCTATAAGACATCAAATATCATTATGCTTGAACTAATGGTGATGCATGTGGCTTCTGTTTGTCCTGGATTGTTAATATTCTAGCTGTGAACACAATCCTTACCATTCGCTTCATTCGGAAAGCTCCACGATTATACAGTATATTGCCCAAACCGATACAGTATAATAATAACAATAATTAATTCGTTATCTCAGTCAAACATTCAATGTATTCAATAACACTGGTCAACATTCTCATGAGTACCAATAGTTGTACTTAATGCAGTTTTTTTATCGTGTTTTCAAATATGTATTCGGAATTTCTCCATCACCCACAGTTTTTTTTATTTTAATTTCAATTAATGGATTTAAATAATTATTTTCTGCTTAACAAACATTAAAGGGATTACGTCAAAGTCAAAACATACAGTGATGTACCCTGACTTGCAATCTGCAATGAGACCAGTTCCACACTGAGAAGAATTGCCCATACCAAAGCCTCCAGGAACATGTGACATTAGATGAAGAGAGCTCAGATTCTGATGGAAGTAAGGAAGAAGAAGAAACAGATTTTGGTGATACAACTTTTGAACAAAGTTGTTCATCTGAGCCTCATTTATTGACTCAAGAAGACCTTAACGATGTCATGCGAGATTTAAAGTTATCCAGTCTGAAATGCTTGGTTCCCGGCTAAAAGGATGGAATCTCTCGGAAACCTTGCGTGATGGAGAAAACCCGATATCATATTTGAATTCAGGAGAAAAATTACTATCAGAATCACATATTTTTCTTTCTGAGACAAAAAAAAATATTTTTTGTTGTTCAGTGTAATTTGTCGACGTTTCAATCTCCTTGTGTGACGTCATTTTCAAGACATTTGTCATTTCCAGTTATCCATTTTAAACAAATTAGAATTTTCAAGACATTTGACATTTCTAGTCATCCATTTATTGTAATGTCTTGAAAATGATTTCATCCAAAATGGATAACTGGAAACGTCAAATGTCCTGAAAATGATCTCTCACAAGGAGATTAAAACGACGACGAATTATTAAATAAATTGATTATTTGGCTGAGATAACGAATTAATTATTGTTATTATTATTATTATTATTATTATTATTATTATTAGTATTAGTATTAGTATTGTTATTATTATTAGTATTAGTATTATTAACTGTCAACCGCTGTGGTTCCGAGGTAGCGTGCTGCCTTGTCACGCAGCGGGCCCGGGTTCGATTCCCGGTTGGGACAGGCTCCTGGGTGAGATTTTTTGCGAGGTTTCTCCTCACCTGTAAGACAAGTGTCAGGATGTTTAGGACCCAACGGTCCCCGAAAATCATCCGGCCATCATCATCATCATTATCACTATCATCATCCTTCACTGGTGTGGAAAGCAACGGGAAGCTACCACACCTATAGTTCCCTAGTAAAGCTGCAAAGCATAGCATGAAAGTGCTATGATTGCAGTGGAAGACCTGCCCTCGGGCAGAATTACTATGGATGGATTATTAACTACTCTCAGGGAATAATATAAAGACATTCAATAATACAATATAGTAATTTTAAAAAATGTGAGCTACCGCTAAGGTGTATAAATAGGCTATAACGTGGATTTTCAGAGTTTTAGAGTTGTCGAAGAAACAATAAAAATATAAATACATGATTATAGTTGATTATTTGTTTTAGCATTTTGCTGGTAACGATTTAAGTAGTAGGTAGCTTTGTCCCACGTTGTGGTGACATTTTGAAGTAGTAATTATCTTCATGTCCGATGTAGTAGTAACATTTTGAAGAAGGATTTATGTCCCAAAAAAAAGAATTACTGGTTCAGGTTGGGTTTAATTTTCGGTAGAGCCGGATTCTTTTCTTAGGGTCAGTAGTTGGTACACTGGATAGGAAATTTTAAAAATCGCTAAAAACTGTTTCTTGTAGAAATAATTGAAAATTTATTCAGTTCTTAATTTCCCAGCAGATTAAGTAAATGTAGGTGGTATTATTCTTCACCGTCAATAAAAATTAAATTATTTTCTTTTCTTGAATCAATTATTCTTCTTGTATTAAATATTATATTTTATCAGGAGAACTCTATTTCTTGTCTTTGCTGAAAGTTGTATGCAGAATAACTAATGTAATTATTTTATAATTTTAAAGAACATTATTACATCACATGATGGTAATTTTAAATTCTATTGGTTAATAGTTCTTTAAATATAAGGTTTAAATTGATTTGTTAAATAAGAAAGTTAATTGTTTTAACATCCAATCAGAGTTTAATTTACTTTCATTTAAGAATATGAAGTTAAGCAGGTGTTCTTATTACAATTATAACAGAAGGATTTATAATTTTGACAACAATGACTTAAAACAATTTTTCAAAAAGCATTCTTTACAAAAACAATTATGTAGTACAATTTATTTAATTGTTATTGACATTTTTATTCAACAATAACCAAAAAATGAATTATTTAGATGTGTTTTATTTATTTAAGCTATATCTAAATATTAAAAGAATTTTTAATACAAAATTATTAACTTTAACTTTTATATTTATTATAATATTAAAATTCTGCTTTACGATTTCAGAATATTGTAGGCACTACTGAATTTAACGATGCCCTTCATATATTCAGGGCATTAACGTTATAAATCATGGGAATAAAAGAGCAAAACATGTTTCTCAGAGGCCTCATATTTCAATATTGAGGTGATTTTTACGTGTCATAAATCTGTACTTACATCATGAATGGTTACCATGTTCCTCTCTGATTCCGAGTTTCGCGGATTCAAATCTGGTGTAATCAGTTGATTTTATTTCACGGTGTAGAATTTCTCACCGTGGCTTCATTCGGAAGAGAAATAAATTCGTGGATCCAGCGTCAGATTTACGGCACGTAAAATAATATCCAGCTGAAAAAAGTTGTTCTTAAACAAAATTTGTGCGCTCGTTCACGCCCAACATTGAATTCCAACGTTAATGACTGTTAAAGACCGTCACTAAATAAAAGTGTCGTTTCGAAAAAGATCTGTAGGTCGTGAATGTATACTTACCTGTTCTCATCACACAGCATTTGAGCATTATTTTCGTAATATCCGTGTAAAGGACAAGAGCAGGTTGGCTCGTATGAAGCAGGAGGCTGCACTTGACTTGGAACAGGTGTGTTTGTGATTCCTGTAGCTGCCATACAGGGATCATCGCGTTTATCTGTTTTTTCTGAAACATTTGTAAAAAATATTCACTTTATTTTTATTTTATTTACAGTGTTCTATCCTAGGTCAGATCTTTCACTGCAATCATAGTATTTCCATGCTATACTTTGCAGCTTTACTGGGGAATTATAGGCGTGGTAGCTTCCCATTGATTTCCACACCGAGGGATGATAATGATAATGATGATCAGATGATGTTCGGGGACCTTTTGGGCCTGAAAGCTACCTGATTTGTCCTTCAGGTGAAGGAATACCCTCGAAAAAAATCTTCGCCCAGGAAGCTTGTCCCGACCGGGAATCGAACCAGGGACCGCTGTGTAACACGGTCGGTGGACTATTCATTTTAAAATTTCTGAAATTAGTTGGTGCGAACCGAATTAACAAACCTCTAAAAATAAATTTGTTCTCTTTTTAAGAGACTGCATGAAATGGCCAAGATTAAAGCTAGAAGATAGCAATGAATAATAAATATATTATCAGAGGTTCTCGGCATTGGAAAATTAAATGAGTATTACAAGAACTCGCTAACGGAGGTTGGTAATACCCATAGATATACGGGCTGTTTATATCTTAAGACAAAATAATTGGTAGACTAGTAAAAATTTAATTCATGATAATGTTAGGCACGTCATTGCTGCAATTCATCCGCCATGGGTGTCAACGGGAAGTATAAAACGTTTTAGTGTGAATTAACCTATGTGTGAGCGCGCCCAGAGTCTGCCGAACGATAAACTGATTTTTTTTAATCTTAGGATGTACACTTTTATCTAGAAACACGCTTTAATCAATTATTAGATTTGGATAGCAAGTAATTTGTCGAGACAGATATAGCGTGATTCAAAATAATTTCTAATATACGCTTCTATAGAGAAGGTCGGTAGATAAAGTTTTAATGAGGAAATATCTTCGGAAGAGTTAAGTTTCGATGCTGCAATAAACATGGGATGGAGTCTTTGCTGTATTTTCTCTTCTTTTCTTTTTTAATCTTCTTCTTTTTCACATGGGTTAACAACTTTTTCACTACAAGTGCTACAATTGGGGACATTGAAACGTCTTTGGCATATAAAGAGAAAGTGCTGATTTATTCATCGACAACGCTGCTTGTTTAACCTAGTACTAAAATACGTAGACGCCAGTTTAGTTCCTGTCTTGTGTTTACTTTCAGCGTTTGGTGCAGAAACGGAACAAATATCACCTTACAAATATAGAATATAAGCCGTTAACAAAAACAATAATTCGTTGTATAAATCCTAGAAAGCTCTACGAAAACAATATACGCATTTAAATGTTTTACTGGTCTGCCGTTCTGCTAAATAAAATATAATACGTAATATATGAGTGTACACGGTGATTACAAATGATTGGAGCGATTTCATGATTTTATTGTAGCGATCTTATTTGACATATCTTCACAGAACTTTAAAGTTATGTATAAAAACTCATAAGGTTTTTTTTTTGTTTTCTCTCGCAGCCGTGTTTCAGCTTTAAACCGAGAGAGCGCAGCAGTTATCAAAGATGGCGACAGGCGAGGAGAAAGCATATGCTGTGCTTGAATTTCATTCAACTCAATCTGTGATAACTGTGCAACGACACTTCAGAACGAAGTTCGAGAAAGATGCACCGAGTGCCAACTCCATTCGGCGATGGTATGCGCAATTTAAAGCTACAGGATGCCTCTGTAAAAGGAAATCAACGGGTCGTCCTTCAGTGAGTGAAGAAAAGGTTGAGAGTGTGCGGATGAGTTTCACACGTAGCCCACAGAAATCAACACGAAAAGCGAGCAGAGAGCTGAACATTCCACAACCGACCGTTTGGAAGATCTTGCGGAAAAGATTGAAGCATAAACCTTACCACTTGCAATTTCTACAAGCCCTTACGCCCATTGACAAAGTGAGTCGGTTTGAATTTTGTACACAAATGCAGCAGTTTATGGATGAGGATGGTTTTTGTGAGAAACTTGTCTTCAGTGACGAAGCAACATTCTTTGTGAATGGCAAAGTGAACAAACACAATGTGCGAATCTGGGCACAGAGAAAATCCCCGCGTTATTGTGCAGCACATTCGCGACTCCCCAAAAGTTAGTGTGTTCTGTGCGGTTTCTCAGTTCAAAGTTTATGGCCCTTTTTTCTTCTGCGAGCAGAACGTTACAGGACACGTGTACCTGGACATGCTGGAAAATTGGCTCATGCCGCAGCTGACGACCGACAGTGAGACCTTCATCTACCAGCAGGATGGTGCTCCACCACACTTCCATCACGATGTTCGTGAATTTTTAAACATGAGATTGCCAAACCGATGGATCGGTCGCAGTGGAGAGAATGATCAGAAATTGTTGTCATGGCCTCCACGCTCCCCCGATTTGACGCCGTGCGATTTTTTTGTTTGGGGGTATGTGAAAGATTCAGTGTTTGTGCCTCCTTTACCAGTAGACTTACCAGAACTGCGAGCTCGCATAATCAATGCCTTTGAACAAATTAATAGGGACATGTTACGTCGAGTATGGGACGAACTTGATTACAGACTTGATATCTGCAGAATCACCAAGGGGGAGCATATGGAGCACCTGTAACATCTCAAAAAAAACCTGGGAAGTTGCTCTATGTATCTGTAAAAGTTCGTGAAAATATGTCGAATACTACAGCTACCATAAAATCATGAAATCGCTCCAATCATTTGTAATCACCCTGTACTAATTATGACATTGGCACTATGAATTATATTATATTTTTCCCGTTTTTCATTATCTCATTGATAGCTCGCATAGTAAATAAGATTCAAGGAGTATAGTAGAGGAGGCAGGTTACGTGCATTATGTGTTTTCCGTGATTAGAGAAAACAGTAATGTCAGATCCAAGACGTTTTAATGTATCCGAATGTAAAATAGAATACATGTAGTTTATCATAAGTAATGCCACGAGTGATTTCCAAATTATCGATAAATTCACGACTCACGAAGTGAGGAGTGAATTTATCTAGAGAATTTGGAAATCAAGAGTGGCATTTGTTAGGACTATTTAACGAATAAAATTAAGCTGTTTACTCACAAATCATTGTTTAACTATAGTTTTTTTAAAATATTTAAGTATTTAATGTAAACGGCGATGTTTGAAAACAAATCAGAAATGTGAGGTTATGTTCATTCACTGCTGCTTGATCATATTATTTATTGCCAAATAAAATCGCAATATTGTAAGAGTGCACCCAAGTGGAGAAATAATGAAACACATTAAACTATATATCATAATCAACATTACGGGTTATTCATTTATTTTTTAGTAAACAACTCAGTAAAATCAAGGAATATTTTCATTATTTGCTATATTCAATGTATTTGTTGGAGAAAAATAATGATTTGACCTGTTCAGAACATTAAAAAGGAGGAGCTTTCTTTATCACAAAAGCAGGAGCTGATAAAGAGCGAGGTGAAAACATGACTGTCATTGGTTGTAAAACAAAATTACTTGAAACGTGATTGTCATTGACTAGCATTTGTGGCATGAATTAAATAGTCTCGATAAACTAATGGTTTTCACGCTCGCCTATGATTCCGAGGCTCGCTGGTTACTAACGCGGCTGGGGACGATGGATTTTCTAAGGGCATGAAAACCCTGAATGTGGCTTCCTTCGGAAGGGTAGTAAAACCGTATATCCCATTTCATAGATTTAAATCACATAAAAGAATCTCAAGCCTGAAATATGAGGACTCCAGTAAAATTGGTTGAATTGTTAAAGAGCAACGTTTAATACAATACTACCTACTTACCCACCTACTTAGCTAGAAGACTTATAACATCGGGTAATTGATGATGTGGCCCTCTGGCAATTTGGGTGGCCTAAAATGAAGCGGGATATTTGAAATTAACTTCATCATTGGAATATAAAATCTTCCATAATCTAAATATATAGTTGGGAAATATTTCAGCTATATTCTCCTCGTCTCACATTGAACTAACTGAAGAAACAACTATATTTTATAATTCAAGTAATATGTCTTATCCTATGTGACGTGCAGTACAGTTTTACCGGTTTCAAGAGGATTTTAATAGAAGACGATTTACTTCTGAAAAATCTGTGTTACTTGCATATTGTTCAGTGTGCAATAAGTAAATAGTATATTACGATGCAAGGTTGGGAAGTGGCATTTACAGAATCGAGGAAAATGTTTCAAAACAGAGCAATAGCGAGGTTTTCAATTTCCGAGATTCTGTAAAACACTTCACAAACGTGCGTTGTACATTATTTTTTTGCGTGATGGTGTTTTCAAAATAGTAAATAGTAGTTTTGTTTTAACAGTGTGGGCAACATTTATTAGTTGAAAGTACAGGAGGCCGTGAGACCATCATTATTGATAAAATGGCCGTAAGTACGTATTTATTGTTTTATATTGTTTCAAATAAAGTTCAGTTAATTTAAAATGCAGTGATTTGTTTCGTATAATGTATATTAACACTAGCTTTTGGATATTTTTTGTATATACATTGTACATAGTATACATAGAGGGCAGTGGTTTTACTTCCCGCACGTGGGTGTAAATGTGATATTACTTACTTACTTACTCACTGGCACTATCGAACCCGTAGGTTCATGGCCGCGCGGACATAAGCTCTCCATACATCCCTATCCTGAGCTAATGCTTTCCAATCATTCCCTGTATAATCTACTTCCCTCAAATCATAGTTAATGTTATTCTCCCACCTCATTCTTGGTCTACCATTGGGCATTTTCCCTCTGGTTTTCCTACCAGAAGCTTCCATGCAAGTCTTTCATTCCCCATACGTGCAACATGTCCTGCCCATCGCAGTCTACGAGACTTAACTGTTCTTATTATATCTGGCTTCCTATAAAGACCATGTAGTTCATTGTTATGTAGTCTTCTCCATTCACCTGTCTGTTCATCTCTCTTTGGTCCAAAAATGTTCCTAAGTACTTTATTCTCAAATACTTGTAATCCCCTTTCCTCCCTTAAAGTAAGAGTCCATGTTTCGCACCCATATAATATGACTGGTAGAATAATAGTTTTATATATTTTCAGTTTAACGTTTTTTGAAAAGAGTTGGGACATCAAAGAGTCTCTGTAATGCATAATAGCACGCATTTCCAGAATTGAGCCTATGTTTAATATCTTTGTGCATCTCATTCCTATTTTGTGATTATTGTTCCCAGGTATTTGAATTCAGCCACTTCCTCAAAATTCCCTTAATTTGTCATTAGCTGCCCATTTCCATAATATAATGTAATATTACAGTATAGTTATTTAGGTTGGCAATCCCGAAATGTAGGAAGTTGAACTTTCCATCATGGTCGTCATTGCTGTAAGTACGACAAAGCGCACTATCGCGCAAAAAAATATATTAAACATAACAGTCTCTTTTTAACGACCATTGTTGTACCAGACAATTTAAAGTAAAGACACGACATAATTCTAGCCAATGTTTGTTTTTTGTTATATATATATATATATATATATATATGGAACGATAAGAAAAATAAATGCCTGGACGGGATTCGAACCCGGATCTCCCGTCCAGGCATTTATTTTTCTTATCATTCCATATTAAGCTTGCATTGCTCAATGTTAAACATTTAATTATAACATATATATTTATTTATTTATTTATTTATTTATTTATTTATTTATTTATTTATTTATTTCTTTATTTATTTATTTATTTATTTATTTATTTATTTATTTATTTATTTATTTATTTATTTATTTATTTATTTATTTATTTATTTATTTATTTATTCATTCTATAAAGTCCTTACTAATTGTGCTGTTGCTTTGACAAAGTCAATCTATCTTTATCTCCAAACTTTCACAGAAATTACATATGCATTATCGTACAAACTTCTTTGTGTTTATTTCATATTTTATAAATTCTTCACAATTTACTTCTTGTATGGCATTTTTAGCCTAGTGTTCGTACCCACGTGTCTTTTTTTTATTTAACCTTGATTAATTTTAATTTGCAGGAAGAAGAATTAATTTTCACGTAACATGACAAAGTACTAAATTGTTCGACCGTAACCGAAACCTTAACGCCCGCCTATTTAATATCAAGGTATGCGACCCTTTTCCGGTATACAGATCTACTGATAGTCATTCAAAATTCTATATAGTCACGTACCATACTTGAGTTTCCGATCAAAATATGTATAATAATGGTTAATTTATTCAAATTGTAAAAAGTTTGATTTAAGCTAAATGGATAGAATTTAATTAAATGATTGACCTGCACAATGTTCTAACATGAATGTTAGACGCAGAAATGACTCTTAAGAACCATATAAGGTCACCGAATGGTGAAAATGTTGAAAAAATTGCCAAAAATGCACTTTTACTTATTTGCTTTTTAATAACTCTGATTCTTTAGGATAATTTTCACGTAAAAATTTTATTGTAGGAGCAAATTGAGTCCGTGACGTACGAATTTAAATAACCTTGCACGTGTAATGCTTCACTAAGCATTACTGCTTAAACATTAAATTGTGTGTGTGTTTTTTTTTCTCGACATTTTCTTCTTCTTGTAAGCCCATGTTTCCCTTAACAGAGATTTAGGCGCTCTCCCCCTATAGGGAATAATTTGAACCATATTAATTTAGTTACACTTGTTTTCGTATAGATGTCATTTGAGTAGTCCGTGGTCAGCGTTCCGCCTCAAACTGACATCTAGGAACCAAGGTAGTACTAGGACGGGAAAATTCGGTAAATTTTGCTTAAAGGCCTTTCATTCAGGCTTAAGGATCTTTTATGAGCCTGAAAATCTTCAGACTCGAGACCCACGGCTTAAAGTCCCTCCCGGAGGACTTGCTCCTTGGATTTTTCCATCCTAAAAAATCCATCGACCCCGGCCGGGTTTGAACCCGCGACCCTCGGCACCAGAGCAATGAGTATAACCACTAGTCCACCGCGGCCGATTCGACATTTTCTAAAATTTAAATACTCCTTACGATGCAATTTTTATGCTATTAAAGTGAAATTTTGTGGTTAGACTCCCCAATATGTGCTAATTCAAATTTGCTATGCAGTTACTAGACTAAGACACATGTGTTCTTTTAACTTGAGATAGAAATGCACGAGAGTTGATAATTTTTAATGACTATGTAACTCATGTCCCAAATGGCAGTCAATGACCAATCACATTTCAATGAAGTTTGATTTACAGCTAATCACAGTCATTTTTACCTCGATTTTATCACTTTTATTTTATCGCTTTAATTTTATCAAGTGGCTCCCAGATTGTATATATAGTGCACAAATGTAACCAGATTCTGCTTGCGAGATATAATAGAAAAACATTCGTAACAATTGATTATACCACCAAAAAAAAAAAAGAAACTACTGTTTGCACTTTCTTAAACGTATTATTTCCCAGGAATTAATTTTACAGAAAAATATAATAGACATATTTACGTCATAGGACATCAGAAATTAATTAATAACATGCCATTATGTGTTTAATTTTTTCCCCACTAGGGTTCATTCTTACAATATTGTGATTCTATTTGGCAATAAATATGATCTGGTTGCAGTGATGAACCAATCAAACAACGTTTCTGATTTGTTTTCAAACATCGCCGTTTACATTAAATATATAAATATTTTAAAATAACTATATTTAAATAATAATTTGTGAGTAAGCAGCTTAATTTTATTCGTTAAATAGTCCTAACAAATGCCACTCTTGATTTCCAAATTCTCTAGATAAATTGGAAATCACTCGTGGCATTACTTATGATAAATAAGCAGTATCTTCCCTTTACGATTTTTTTTATTTTACATAGCAAATGTGTTTAGTGGAATCATAAAGACTCTGAATCTCAAATTTCATGAGTGAATATTTAAAATGCATCGTAAGGAGGATTTTTTAGAAAATATAAAAAAATAGATTTATTTTTCTTCTCTTTCTTCCTTCCAAGTATTAGGCCAAGGCCTGTTAAGATCCTATAAAAAATTTCCCCTCCAGCGTTTCATAGGACCGCTCTTTTTTTTTTTTTTGTCGTCATAAGTTTGATCCTTCCGGGAAATTTTCGTATAAGACTTGAAAGCATAATAATAGTCCCTTCGATTGGTTGCTGGCCAAAGAAAGGCAAGATCAGTGATGGGGCTGCCATCTTATAGCCTCTGGTCAGGCTTTTCTGGAAAAGAAAAGAAAATAAAGGAAAGAAGCCATGGAAGAAAGGAAAGACTCCCTAGCCCTCGGATGCCCTAATAGCGTCAGGGTCGATAAAACAAGAGTTAACCAAGAGAGATTAGATAGTAAAGTTAAAATTAAAAATCATAATTCTGTAACTATTCTACTTATAAACACCGTACTTCACAGAAACACTTCTATAGGCACATAAGCCTAATGAATTTGTTAGTGGAAAACAATCAGATGAAAACATTTTTAATTCACCAGTCGGTCTCCTTAATATCAAAAACAAGAAGTACCCTATTGTTTATTTTTTTATTATTTCACTCACCTCATACTTCATAATTCATAGCAGACCCTGGGTTTCTTCACATTTTTTGTCACAAAAGATGTGAAGAAACCCAGGGTCTGCTATGAATTATGAAGTATGAGGTGAGTGAAATAATAAAAAATAAACAACATTAAAGAACCTCATAGTGTTATTTCCTATCTACATAACTTAAGAAGTACCCTCTTGTTCTAACCTTGAAAAAATGTTATAATTTAAATGTATTTATTTATTTTGTACTTACCGTTGACTTTAGGTACGCTCTCAGCATGACTAAAATTTTCTTTTCTCTTTTCTTCCATCTGAGTAACAATTTTTCGATGAAGCAAATTATCTATTGTGTTCTCTTCTTGTTCGCACTGACAAATTCGAACTTTCTTCTCATTTTTTCCGCATAAATTCAAGAAATGCATATCATGTTTTATTTCAAGTGGCTCTTCTCCTCTCTGATCTCTATTTTCCTGGAAAATACAATAATTATTTTCATTCTCCCGATTCACTGGACTTCCGTCGTTTTTATCTTGACAAATTTCTTCCGTTTTATCTTGTGATACAGTTCCAACTTTACAGTGGCATATGTGTGAATTCCTAAGCCTTTGTACATTAACATTGTCATTCTGTGTACTTCTTGTCATTTGTTCTCCTAAATTTATAGTTACTACTTTTGGGTTAAAATTTTCTTTTTCTTCCATGTCTGCTTTCTTTGAGTGTCCATCCCTTTCAACGTCATTTATCGACGTTATATCTGCTATAGAACTTAATACAGATGACAACAGGGTAGAAGTTTCACGCTGCGGATATGAAGTTTCAATCTCTTTAGCGCTGGTATCACTGTCGTGATCATTGTTTGCCTCGCTTATCATTTCTATTACATTTCGCAGATGCCTTTCAGCAATGAACATTGAAGGTGGAAGTTCATTTGAAGAACTTTGACAACAATCTGTAGATGAATCTGCCTGCATCTGAGGAAAAAACACACAAAAAGTATTATTGAAATTATAACTTGGGTTGTAAGGGGTAGTGACGTGTGTATAACCTCTCCTACCCAATTCTCATCCTCACCTTCTCGTGGTACAACCTGTTTTCACAAACGAGGCTCTGAGGACCGAGTCACGGCGGTATAACCGTTCCATCAGGTACTGAGTAAATGCGGTATCCTAATGTCTGTCCAGAGACTAAAAGGTAGCAGCCCTACCACTGGACTACTTAGCGTCGGGCCAGTAACCTGTCCTAAGGAACTTCAAAACTACTTTCAAGTCTCAACACGAAAAAAGCCAGAAGGAATTGAAATATGACGACCCACAGCAAAGAAATATGGTTAAAAGAAAACGGCACAATGATATTGTAAGATATGCAACCTGGAATGTCCGAAGCATCCATGAAAAAGAAGAGGAACTAGACAGTATATTTAAAAATAGAAACATTGATATTGTAGTAACTACAGAGACTAAGAAGAAACTTAAAGGAACGAAAGAAACACAAAATTATGTACAAATATATAGCGGTGTCGACAGGAAAACCCATGGAAAAGCTGGAGTAATGATTTGGATTAATAAAACCATAAGAAATAAAATTCAACACTACACTTACTGGAATGAAAGAATATTAGAGCTTCGACTGAAAATAAATAGAGGTAATTTGACAGTTCTTGGTGTATATGCACCAGAGGAAGGCCGTGAAGAAGACAATGAAGAATTTTATAAAATATTACAAGAAATTTATAGCAAAATTAATAGAAATGATTACATTCTCATAATAGGAGATTTAAATGCCAGAGTGGGCAATGCTCAAGTCAACAATAATATTGGAACATTTGGCGAACCAACCAGCAATAGGAATGGGACAAGATTAACAGATTTTGCTATCTACAATGAACTGAAAATAACGAATACCTTTTACAATCATAGAAACATACATAAATATACCTGGCATCGTCAGGACTCAAAATCAATCATTGATTATTTCATTGCAAATAATAAGATTTTTAAATTGTTTCTCGATGTCAGAGCCTACAGAGGATATGATATTGGTTCAGATCACTACCTAGTAGAAGCAAGAATAAGATTTCCACCAAGATGGTTAAAAAAGAAGAAACAACAACAGAGCATAGAACAAAAGTACAAGGTAAAATTATTTTATGATGACAGCATTAAATGGTTATATTCGAGAAGAATTCAGCAATATATGGCTACAACTCCAGAAAGTAATGATGTCGAAGAAGAATGGAAAAACATTAAAATGATAATTCAAAATGCAGCTAATGAAACTTTAGGAAAAGTAAATATACAACAAAGAAGAAATAGAACTCTAAAAATCTGGGATGATCAAATAAAACAATTGATTGAAGAAAAAAATGCAGCTTATAAAAAATATTTGAACACAAAGAAAGTAGAAAATGAAATAGAATTCAAACGCTGTAGAGCTATTGTTAAGAGGGAAATAAGAAAGAGACATAGGAAAACATGGTTAAATTTTGTTACACATTTAGAATCAGATTTGCATAAGCTCCAACCTAATGCCTTCAAAATATTAAAACATTTGAATAAAGATATTAAAGAATCTACCAAAATTAATTGCGGAGTAACAAAAGAAGATTTTTTCAATTATTATAAAAGTCTTTGGACTGACAATAGCTATGAAGATACAATTTTCCGAAATAATAATGAGACAGATTCCATAATATCATTGGAAGAATTGAACAATAGTTTAAAGAAATTAAAAAATGGGAAGGCAACTGGCACAGATGGCTTGAATTCTGAATTGTACAAATATGCAGGCAAACAGTTCCATGAAAGACTGTTGTCCTTCTTTAATAATGTATTCAAAAATGCAGATATACCACAAGAATGGAAGACAAGCATTGTTATACCCCTGTTCAAGAAAGGAGACAAGAGAAAAATGGACAACTATAGGGGAATCAGTTTGTTAAACACATGCTACAAAATTTATGCAGACATTTTAAATGGAAAATTGAAAAGTTTCAGTGAAAAATTCCTTATGGAATGTCAAAATGGATTTAGGAAAGGACGATCTTGTATTGATTCAGCATTTTCTGTTAAACTATTGCTTGAAAAAAGAAGAGAATTCAACTTAGAAACACATTTTGCTTTCATAGATTTTGAAAAAGCATTCGACACAGTCAAGAGATCAAAACTCTTAAATATATGGAAGACAGAAATATACCAAATTTACTTCGGCAGAACATACAAAATATTTACAAAGACAACACCATAAAGATTAAATTAAATAACAGATTTTCTGAAGAAGGAATTATAAATCGTGGTGTGAGACAAGGCTGCCCCCTATCCCCAACACTGTTTGCAATTTATATCAATGAAGTAATATGTTGCTGGAACAAAACATATAAATTTGGAATAAGAATATCAGAAAATAGAAAATTAAACACCCTATTGTTTGCAGATGACCAAATAATAATAGCAAATTCCGAAGATAATCTACAGAAAGGTCTGTATGAACTTAACAAAATTACAGAAGAATATGGATTAAAGATATCTACAGAAAAAACAAAAATTATGGCATTTCAAGGTGTAGATCCTGTCAGAAGTAAAATTGTACTGGACAATAAAATTTTGGAGCAGGTGAATAATTTTACATATCTAGGATGCAATATCTCATATGAAGAAGAAAAGAGATGTAAATGCAAAAATATCTAAATTTTTAAGAATTTTAGGGTTAATAAATTCTATCTTCAAGCCACAGTTAGTCCAAAAGCATTCAAGACTGAAAGTGTATAAAACACTGGCTCTTCCAACTCTTTTGTATGGTAGCGAAGTATGGACGTTGAAACAGAAGGATATACAGAGACTTAGATCTGCTGAAATGAGATATCTTCGGAGGACTGCAGGATACACACTACTAGATCACAAAAAAAATGAAGACATCTTAGAAGAATTACACATGGAATCTTTAGAAAACAAAATTTCTGATTATAAGTCAACATGTTCATCGAATGGAAGATCACAGAATACCCAAACTAATGTTAAGATATCATCCTGCAGGAAGAAGAAGACCAGGACGTCCACTCAAAAGACTTCTGGATGGTGTTTCTCTTGAGGCCGAAACAGGTCAACAAATGGCCTAAATTCGTGAATGTACTATGATGATGATGAACTATAACTTCTTACAGACATAATTTTCATAAGTAATGCCACGAGTGATTTCCAAATTATCGATAAATTCACGGCTCACGTAGTGAGGAGTGAATTTATCTAGAGAATTTGGAAATCAAGACTGGCATTTTGTTAGGACTATTTAACGAATAAAATTAAGCTGTTTACTCACAAATCATTATTTAACTATAGTTATTTTAAAATATTTATGTATTTAATGTAAACAGCGATGTTTGAAAACAAATGAGAAGCGATAGGTACGCTTCATCTGCTTCTTTTGTTTATCACTGCAACCAGATCATACTATTTATTGCCAAAGGAACGCAATATTGTAAGAATGCTCTCTAGTGGAGAAAAAATGAAACACATCAAACTGTATATTAATTCATTTCTGATGTCGTATGATGTAAATATGACAATTATATTTTTTCTGGATTGTTACCTGGGGAAAAATACATTTAAGAAAGTGCAAACAGTGGTTCCTTTTTTTGGTGGTATAATCAATTGCTACAAATGTTTTTTATATTAACTCCCGCATGCGGCATGTGTTGACATTCATGCACTATATATACAATCTGGTAGCCGTATTTCTCATGGGCTCAGTCACTGCAAAATAATGGTCAGACCTGTTCAGAATATTAAAAAGGAGGAGCCTTCTTTAATATGGTAATTATAACACTGATAAATATTTCGTGAAACACGACTCTGATTGGTTGTAAAACAGAAATCATTGAAACGTGATTGGCCATTGAGTCCCATTTGGGGCATGAGTTAAATAGTCTCTAAAATCAAATTAATTATTATAGATCCAACTCTTAATTATTTTTATATTAATAGTGTCGAGTTTCGCAGACTTAATTCTTCTTCTTCTTCTTACAAGGATTAAACCTTATTGGTTCGTTCCGGCTCCAAGTATCATAGATGCTGTGTGGCTTAACATTTGAAGCTTTTCAGTAATTAGAATTTCGCCCTGACTGCGTTACGAGCGCAGCGCAGAACATCCTGGGATAGGACTGCTATCGTACCGCTTCCAGGACTGCGGGAGTTTATTCGAGTCATCTTATTGCCTTCTCCACGGCTCTAGAGCTACGTCCGCCCATGAGAAGCTGTCCAATCTGGTCAATCGCTTCTCTTCTCTGGTTGGTTCTCCTCGGGTATTTTATTTCCCTGGTACCTGGCATGTCTGCCGGGCTTCCCCCTATCCACTACCCGAAGAGGCGCCCGATGGGGGTCCAGCTCTCCCCACGGGACTTAATTACTCGATTCTCTAATTATTCACGATTTTAAAATTATGCTAATATCTAAAATAGTTTATTTTTTCGTTACTTTTATCCTCCCTGCTTTTGTAGGACTTAGGCCTACACCTACATTGGACATTACAAGTTAATGAATGATCTTAGCACGTTTTCTACAGGAATTCTGAACTAATATTAGACAGGTCCACCCTGGATCTTCAGTTAGCAGTATATCAAGGCAGTCCATCGAAGACAGCATAGGGTAACACAATGCAAAGAACAAATGGCCGGACTTATGATGAAGATTTAAAATCCGTTACCCTGGGCCACCGGAATAAAAGGTAGGGACTAATTACTTCACTCCGACGGACAATGAAGGTTTATTGCTTGAACATTAAAATTTCTTGAGTGTTGCACCGTATCGTTGTGTATTGACGTGCCTACTACGTATGTGGCTGTTGAGAAGAAAGAGCTAGCAAGAACATGAAACATCGGCACAACAAAACAACACGGTGCATTAACCAAGGAACTTAAATAATATAACTACTTAAGTAATTCATTCATATATTAATGTTGGGAATTTTATTTTATTAGGTTTTCAATTATTAAATCAATATTGAGTCATGAATATATCTATGTTCTTCAACACAAAACCGCTGTTTCGGGAGATATCGCACCCCACATCAGCTGCTGTCACCATTGTCGATTCTTCATCATGCCGGTCATCTTCGAAACCGCCATCTAGTTTTGATTTGATGGCATTTGTAATCAGATTTTGTTCGTCCGGAAACTCAAAATTCATAATGATGATCTTGAAGAAGATTTCCGGGCTGTAGGCCGTGGTCTTGAGGCTTGAAGTTCCCCGACGTTTCGCCAGAGACTGCGTTTGGCATCCTCAAGGGTTGTCTTGAGGATGCCGGACGTAGTCTCTGGCGAAACGTCGGGGAACTTCAAGCCTCAAGACCACGGCCAACAGCCCGGAAATCTTCTTCAAGATCATCATAGCAACTCCGGCCGTGAAAGCGTAAGTCAATACATAAAAATTCATAGATCTAATTTTTGTATGTATATCTTTTTTCCAAACTCTTAATTCTAGAGGCTTAGATAGATGTTTCAAAAGTCTAAAGAATCGACAGCCGTGAAAGCAGCTGATGTGGGGAGCGATGGCTCCCGAAATCGCAGTTCAGTTTTGAAAAACTTAGATATATGAGGTAAGAATATTAATGACTCAATATTGATTCTATAAGTAATTCATTATTTTGAACTTTTATAGGAAAAAATCACTAAGAGGTTTAATTTAAGATTAAATTAATTTTTTATTAAATAAATAAATTAAATTAAATGCTTCATACCTTACCTCATATCCCGTCTTCTAAGTAGATCGCGGCTTCATATCCTTGGTGAATTCATCTTCAGTGCCCTCTCGTTGGCTGATGTCATGTCGATCAGAAGAACTACTTCTTCTTCTTTCTGTTGGTGGACCGATAAACATGAGGGAAGATGAAGTAGTTCTTCTGATCGACATAACGTCAGTCAACGAGAGGGTACTGAAGATGAATCCGCCAATGATTTGAAACCGTGGTCTACTTAGAAGACTGGATATGAGGGGAGGTATGAAGCATTTTAATTTAATCTTAACTCATTGTTTGTTTGGTAATGGAGATAGTTGCTTTTCTTTCGCTAAAAAGTTTGAAAAAGTGTGAAATTCATGAGAAATTGAGGGGAAAATTCACTTTAAAGTAATTAATTTTATAGGACGAAAATTACTTCATCCTAAATCTAACGATGTCGTTGGTTGACAAGTAAGTAATTACCTCTCTAATTATTATTGATTCATGAACGACCTCGAAATAGTCCTTTAATGTCAAGTCATCGTGAGCGGCATTTATACCTTCTAATAATGAGAAGCCCATATAGAATTTTGAATTATTTTTACCTGAGATTTATAGCTATGCTTCAGTTATTTTTTATATATTTAAATTATTTACCTGTTGTCCGAATGAATTCGGTTGAAAACTTTTGACTCCTTTCTCGTTAGTATCGTAGTCTTTCTCCGAACCTGATAGCATTTTATTTTAACTTTACAAATATACTTTTAACAGTCCTTCATGTATATTAATTTAAATATTTTAAGTATTTATTAATGAATGCATTATTTGAAACATTACATTTTGCTGAATTATTAGCTGTATTTACAATATAAACAGGATACATTATTTTAAATAATGACCATGGAGTAATGACACTGAACTTATATGTCCTGTTTCGTGATTTTATCACATAATTTCCCGCACCAATAATATGAGGTAATAAAATATACCTTATTCTGACTTCTTGATTACATTTAATATTATCACCGCCATGTTGTTTGTAAAGAATACTGGGAAAATAATAACGTAATCAATGACTTAGAGTGATTATTTAACTCATGCCCCAAATGGGAGTCAATGACCAATCACGTTTCAATTATGTCTGTTTTACAACCAATCAGAGTCGTGTTTCACGAAATATTTATCAGTGTTATATTTACCATATTAAAGAAAGCTCCTCCTTTTTAATATTCTGAACAGGTCTGACCATTATTTTGCAGTGACTGAGCCTATAAGAAATACGGCTACCAGATTGTATATATAGTGCATAGATGTCAACACATAGCGCTTGCAGGAGTTAATATAAAAACATTTGTAGCAATTTATTATACCACCAAAAAAGAAACCACTGTTTGCACTTTCTTAAATGTATTTTTCCCAGGTAATAATCCAGAAAAATATAATTGTCATATTTACATCATACGACGTCAGAAATGAATTAATATACAGTTTGATGTGTTTCATTTTTTCTCCACTAGAGAGCATTCTTAGAATATTGCGTTCCTTTGGCAATAAATAGTACGATCTGGTTGCAGTGATAAACAAAAGAAGCAGATGAAGCGTACCTATCGTTTCTCATTTGTTATCAAACATCGCCGTTTATAATAAATACATAAATATTTTAAAATAACTATAGTTAAATAATGATTTGTGAGTAAACAGCTTCATTTTATTCATTAAATAGTCCTAACAAATGCCACTCTTGATTTCCAAATTCTCTAGATAAATTGGAAATCACTCGTGGCATTACTTTGTGGGGGTTACGAAACCCAAACCACGCTGACTGCTACCATTTGTGGGGGTTACGATTCCCACTTTTAATAAACCACGCATCTGCGACCATTTGTGCGC
Source organism: Diploptera punctata (assembly GCA_030220185.1). Classification (NCBI taxonomy): domain Eukaryota; kingdom Metazoa; phylum Arthropoda; class Insecta; order Blattodea; family Blaberidae; genus Diploptera; species Diploptera punctata. The sequence continues at coordinate 1,611,000 of JASPKZ010003449.1, read as the reverse complement.
GCGGTGCGACACCTGACCACAATAAATAAACCACGTTCTCTGACTACCATATGTGGGTCAAATGAAAACCACGCAGATTGCTACCATTTTACTCCGGGATCGGGTTTTGTAATTTGCTGTTTCTATTAACGTGGATCAGATTTCCAAAGAGGATATCTTATCAGGAAAATGGCTTACCTCGGGCCCATAGAAGGTAGCCGTTGATTCATCTTTCTTATTAAATACAAGACAATGACTGTGTTTTTAATAATGCTAATCAGCATGATAGTTGAGGAGCTCGGAATGGTATCTTACGTGAGTGATTTCCATAACAGGATAGTGAACAACTATTTATACTTAAACAAAGCAAGAGGGGCGTTGTTTAAAAGATAACTTTAATAAACAAGTTGGCTAAATAAAAGTAAGTTAACAAGAAAAGAAATGATGGCATTCGATCAAACGATCAAAGTAGCCGTACAGAAAAAAAATAAATAAGTAACATACCATACATCACACCACACTCACACAAATGTCCGAGTTTCGGGAATATTCTCTTCCCTAGACGGTCGGACCAACTCAAATAGGCCTCTTCTTGGCCTCAAGACAACTTGTCTACGTAGAAGTCCATGTTTTAACTTTCCAGTCGCATATTGATCTGGAACCGGATTCCACTCTTTAATCCGTTAGTACAACCAAAACGCCGATTGCTAGGATGATCGAATGATATAGTTCTGTAGGTGCACTATGTATATAAAGGTTCCGAGGTAGAGGGGGAATGCGCCGTAGACATGCGCGGCAGGAAGGATGAAGAGGGAAGGGGTAGCCACTAGAAGAACATGGATATTGGCATATTTCACAAATGTTCTTGTGTAGGGAGGAGTACAAAGATACCACACTGAACCGAAAAAATGCACTTTCGGTTCAACTTATGAAAACGAAACTTCTGTCATGTATATGACATAAACGATAACGTAACAACATCGGCTCCTATAATACAAACAAATGGAGTTCTCCAAGGCGACCCAATAAGTCCTCTGCTATTCAACATCACAACTGCAGACATCGCACATGCTTTAAAGATGGCAAACAGTAAAGCTACAATATACATGTACGCAGATGATATGGTCCTTTGCGCGACAAAGCACAGAGATCTACAGGAAAGTTTCAACGCCCTCATAACATGGACAGAAGAAAACGGGCTCCACATAAATAAAAACAAGACAATGCAGATGGTCTTCAGAAAGGGAGGAAGAGAGTCTCAACACATCGAAATGGTGTATTATGGACAAGATCCACTAAAACAAACAAGTCATTACAAATATATTGGAGTAACCTTCCAAACAACGGGCACATGTTTCAGCAAACATGTAACTGAAAAAGCTGTCGCAGCCATAAGAGGCATCAACGACATAAAATACATAAATAGACTGTCACTAGATACAGCAAAACAGCTATTCACCGCAAAGATTATTCCAATACTCGTCTATGGTCTGCAAATAATATGGAAATACCTAAAGAAAAACGATCTAAAGCAACTTGAAAAAGTAAAAGCCACATTCTTAAAAAGAGTTCTCGGTGTATAAAAAATGACTCCATCTCGACTTGTATATGAACTGGCACGGGAACCATTTCTAATAGAAGAGCTGAGGATATCGCTACAGCTACCGGCAACAATTCATTATGACGAGCTTCTAGCAGAAAGAGTGAGGAAAAGAAGCGAGATTGATTCGGACTTCTACGCCACAGAAGCAATGATAAATCGAACGTGGGCGAACCCTGACCAACCACAGCGGCATGTACTTACTCGATTCTCTATACATGGCTTTCATCACGAAATATGCAAAAAACCAGGTTTTCACCGAGCGGACGAATATTGTGTGTGTTCTCGGTGCGGATGTAAATGCAGCCAATACCATTTAGAACTGTGTACAAAAAGGACAAAAAGCATAAACGCTTACAGCAAGAAAGTATTTTAATGCACATTTGTGCGCAATTCTACTTATTATTAATATTATATGTAATAATAATATCCGTGCACGTTGACTCAAAGATAAGTGCGTACACGTTACAGTGATGATTAAGGCTCGGAAGTTGAGAATCTATAAAATGCATATAAAAAAACTTTAAAAGGGCATAAAGATAAGATTGGAGGTCTCGCATCAAGAAGGCCCAGGCCCACTATGGGCTGTAGCGTCATTAGAAGAAGAAGAAGAAGAAATCCAACAAAAGACCTAAAAAACTGGAAAAGGGACGTAAAAAGTGTTGCAGTTACTAATAGTGAATAAAGATAACCTCGCTGCCTTCACCTTCTGCTCGAGATAATTCTTACAATGTGGCAACTTCTTAGAAAATTTAAAATCAAAATACAATAGTTCAGGTGGTCAGTACGTAGGTAATTAAATATAACGTGATATTTTGTGAGGGTTCAATAGTTTCTCGTGGAACAAAAGTGTTTGGAATGTGAAAAGTTTTAGAAATTAAAACTAGATAGTGTTTTTAAAAGACTTTGGAATTGAGACTATAACCCCGCAGATTCTTGAATTACACAAATGGTATAAACGTAGTCAAAATAAGGTAAAGTTGCAAAAAGCCTAAAAGACCTAAAAAAGGTCAAAAAATGACCAATAAACCAGAAAAGTCGAGAAAGGACAAATAAAACCCACCATTTTCTGGCTTACAATGAATCAAAAAGTATTTATATTATGTTGGGCCTCGTCTTCAGATATAAAATAAAAAAAGGGACATTTCCTCTACTTCCGAGCCCTAGTGATGGTGAAGCTCGAAGCAGTTATGCTGCATTTGAGAAAATAAAAACAACAATTTGTATTAAGATCTACATGTTGGGTGAACCATAGAACTATAATCGAAATAACCGATAAAAGCGACAAGAATCAAAATTGTGAATGTCTTCGCTCTCATGAGTACACTCGCAACTAATAGTTTATCATTACATGGCATTGAAATAGATTTTATTTCTTTCTTCTTCTCCTTCTTCCTTTCATGTGATAGACCTAGCAGTCTGTTACGGTCTCAATAAACCAGATATGTCACTTTTCCTTGAAACCTAGAAAATGAATTTTTAGTTGTACAACATACACACTTCATTACCTGAATGCAAACTTTGGAGGCATTCCAGAATTTAACCTAGGCCTGTGTTTAATTTATGTGTGCATCTCATTCCTATTTGTAATAATTTGCTACTAGATATTTTAATTCAACCAGTTCTTCAAAATTTCCCTCATTTGTCATTAACTGTCCATTTCCATTATACAGAGTGAAAATTATTTAAACCGACAAACTCTGGGAGGTTGTAGGGGGCCCCAAAACAAATATTTTTCCCTAATGCCATTTTTTTTTTCCTATGAGGATTTTTTTAAACCGGTAGAGGGCGTATTACACTCTTCAGTTGTCATGACTGCAACTGCTGTTGATGGTAAGAATTGTTTTGTCCACCAGTGCAGTAGTGAATTGTATCTGTTTACTAATGGAGCGATACACCTGGAGTGAGTACACTGATATGTGTGGGCCGGTGTTGTTGGGGACTGTTTAATTGGGACGTATCTCCTACCTAGGCCATTAAATGACAGGTACTATTACAATTCTCTCGCCAGAGCATTGCCAGAATTGCTGGAAGACGTCCCGCTCCCTACAAGACAACGTATGTGGTTCCAACAAGACGGGGCGCCGGCACATTTCAGTCGTCGTGTGCGTCGATTCTTGAACCAACGGTTTTCAGAAAAGTTGATTGGCAGAGGTGGTCCTGTACCATGGCCTGCTTAATCCCCAGATATGACCCCTTTGGATTTTTGTGTGGGGAGAGATGCGCAACCTTGTTTACACAACTCCTATTGCATCAAAAGAGGATCTGGTTGCCCGGATAGTAGCAGCAGCAGGAGCAATTAACGATACTCCTGGAGTTTTTGCCCGTGTTAGACAAAACTTGATCAGCCGGTGTAACCTTTGTTTACATGTAAATGGAGGCATTTTTGAACCTCTACTGTAATTTAAGTAATTGCGTTGTGTTAATGTGTTGTCTCTTGGTAATAAAAATTCAAAGTGTTTGTTGGTTTAATTAATTTGCCGTCAGAGAAAGCTTCCTCTACCGGTTTAAATAATCCTCATAGGAAAAAATGACATTAGGGAAAAATATTTGTTTTGATGTCCCCTACAACCTCCCAGAGTTTGTCGGTTTAAATAATTTTCACTCTGTATAATGTATGTTTGAGTGTGTAGTGTCAGTTTTAAAATTTGTTAGTTTCAAATTACTAAAAATTAAACACAGTTATATTTTTATCGTGACCGCCTCTGTAGTGTAACATTCTAGCATGCATCCCAGAGGTACCGTGTTTGAATCCCGGTTATACCAAAGAAATGTTTCTTTCGATACGATATAGTGTCTGGAACGGGTTGCACTTAGTCTCATGAGGATAACTGAGAACCAAATTTGATGTTAGGAATAGGGGCGGCTATTCAAGGGTATAGATAAAGTGCCACTTCACCTTATTTTTACCAGAATTATTTTTAAACTTTTTTTTTCTACTGCAGTTAATAAAGGCACGCCCATTCCGTAAGATTTCACTGACAAAGTTTGCAGCCTTTAAGGACCGAAGAATAGATTTGATATTTAAGAAACAGATTTGTTTAATAATAATGAAGGTAATCATGTGTGCAATAATTTTCCTTATTAGCGCTTCATCTAACTTCAAATCCACGAGTCGCCACTGGAAGAGTATAAAAACCCGTATAAGAAAACAAAATACGGTTAAGGGAATGGATCATATGAATCCCGCCACTGAGTTCTGGTGTTAACCAATGAGATTAACTTCGTTAGCCGATCTTGTTCATCAGAGCTATCGTGTTACAGATTTTTATGGTGCACAAATAACTATTTTTTGTTTGAAAATGTATTTATGGTGGCGTTTGTTAAGCTGACGTTTTATAGGACACTGATTACAGGTATGTCACACCCTCCCACATAATCAGATGTATGAGTGTCTGGCAATTTTATCTGCACCTACATGTATTGTTTTTCTTTTTTTTTTTAAGATCACATGGGAATGAAAGAGTGGAATGGAAACTCCTTGTAGGAAAACTAGAGGGAAAGCGTCTAGTAGGTAAGGCCAAGAATTGAGATGGTATAAAACATTAGATTATACAGGGGATTATTAGAAAATATCTCGGGATAAGGATGTATGGAGAGCTTATGTCCGCGCGCCATCAGCATATGGGTTCTATAGTGCCAGTGAGTCAACTAGTTTAGTTAGTGCACATGCGATTATTCGAATACCCAGAAACCACCACTGGGATAGAATAGCCCTGAAATCCATTATTTGCCTACTATTCTGCGCGATTTGTTGAAAGGGTGTATTATGTTATTGTCCTCTGCAAAACTGGTACGTTAATTTTGTTAAGTCACAGAAACTGTACCAGATCTGATTAGTTACCAATGATAAAAGTTGAAAGTATCGATGATATTCAGGAAAGGGGGACGAAGAACACCGGAAGATGATATTTTCATCAACAATAAGAAGATTAAACGGGTAAATCATTTTAAGTATCTGGGAGTCACCTTTCAGACACGTGGAAGTTTTTAACAGGCATATCACAGACAAAACAACAACGGTAATACTAGCTATGAATATCATCAACCTCATAAGCAGACTCTCCTTAAGACACAGCACTAGCGCTTCTCGAAGCAAAGATAACGCCGATTGTCACATACGGACTGGACAACATATGGACTCACATAACAAAGAGAGATCTCCTACAAATAGAGAAGGTGAAAGCCATGTACCTCAAAAAGGCTCTCTATCTGTCGAAATACACTGTCACACCTCGTATATGAACTGGCGAGGGAAGAGGGAACCCTTCTATATTGAAGAGCTGCGTTAAGGTCTACCTATGCAGTCCACAGACGCATACAACATCGCAATGGAGGAATTTAGGTAAAAGAAAGGCCAAATATGGATGGAATTCTACTCCACGGACGCTATGATGACAACGGATTGGAGACAAGCAGAATACGACCTCAGACATCTGATGATGAGGATGACAACACATGGATTCCATCATAAGATCTGTAGGATCAAGAAACAACATGAACCAGACTCCCAGTGCATCTGTGAGCTGTGTGCTGAACACTGCGACCGTTACCATGTTGTGTTGTGTCGGAGGCGAGACGTGTCTCTGAGGGCTGTCGTTTATCTACGACGCAACGCGCCAGCGCAAAAATTGCTCCCCGTGTATTTAAATGGAAGTGGCTTATCTACAACGCAAATTGCTGGCGCAAAATATTTGCGCTGACATGTCGCGTCGTGTTTTGGAATCTCTTGAATCCAAGACGCAATTTGCCAGCGCAAACAAAGAATATAGAAGATATTACCCATACTCATTGGTGTAGTTGCTAAAAACAAACTAAGATTTTATAACAAAATGTCGGAAATACAGTACTTGTTTTATAACTTTCCAATTTTAACGACGAAAGTTAGATAGTTTTGTTGCAAATCATCGAATTCTATACATGTTTTATACCATAGAGAACCGATATGATATGAGCATGAAGGAGTACAGAGATGTACAGAAAAAAGTTATAGTGGCTTGAACTTAGTCAAGAGATAAATAAAAGCTGTAAATATTGTATCTCGAGGATATTATGGATGTGCATAAATGTCGTCTTCTATTAAATTCAAAACCTGTAAAACTGCTCAGGCGAAAATCTGAAGTATTCTAAAATTTGGTATATTCATCAACCATGTGTTTATTTAAGAACTAAAGAATCATTTATTCTATAATTTTCCATACAACATTCATATGATGCTGTTGCTCTAGGTACTTTTTCTGTCTTTACTAATATTTCGAACTATTTTAATCGTTTTGCAACGACACGTGAAACTTTTTTTTATGAAGAATTTTAATATGTTTATCTATGTAGACAAATTATGACTTTTCCTCTCAATTTATTTTCAAAGTTCTTTATTAGAATTAAATTGGCATACGTGAACGCTCATAAAATTAAATCCACCAGATGGCAGGACTTATGTGTAAATGACGAACATTTGCATTTAATTCCAAACCAAATTTTAAGAAATAAATGTTCAATCACTTCATTTTGTTAGATTCCGATGGGTCAATTTAGTGTACATCAGATTAGTTTATAGTTTACTAAATAGTATGTATGTAATTTATTTTATTAGGTTATGCAGGGACAGGTTTGTATACATTAGTTTTTGTAAACAAATTAATAAATGAATGGAGGAAAACACAACGAGGATATATACCCATCAATAGGAACCTCAAACTCGATGCTATTCATTTTGCAGACGATTTAGCTCTTCTGGCACTTTCCGAAAATGATTTGCAACGATCAATTTATAATTTACAAAAAATAGGTGCCAAATTTAATATGGAAATATCAATTAACAAAACTACAATTATGGCATTTCATGGGAAGGACCCCATACAAAGTAAAATCTGTCTCCAGAATAAAATTTTAGAGAGATCTAATAAATTTAAATATCTTGGATATTATCTCTATCTGGGATGAAAAGGATATCCCTGAAAAAGTTACTAGTTATAATAAAAGTTTAGGAATTATTAATCAAGTTATGAAACCATCCCTTGTACAAAAAAACACCAGATTACGTTTATATAACACTTTGGCTAGACCAGTGTTGACCTATGGTAGTGAAGCATGGACACTAAGAAAACAACATGAAAGCAGAATAACGGCTTGTGAAATGAGATTCATGCGCAAAACAGCGGGTTACACCAGATGGGATCGGAAAAGGAACACCGATATCTTAAAAGAATTGAAGACTACGCCAATTTTTGAATATATTAAACAGTACCAACCAAATTGGAAACACCATCTTGAAAGAATGAGTTCAAATCGGATCCCCAAAGCTATTTATAATTATATACCAAGAGGACGAAGATCACTGGGCCGTCCTATGAAACGCTGGAGGGAAAATTTTCTATAGGATCGTAACAGGCCTTGGCCTAATACTTGGAAGGAAGAAGAAGAAGAAGTTTTTGTAAACACATTTGGAAATTTATTATGAACGTTGGTCATTTTGATTTTCCATATGTGGTGTCATCTGGCGACAATTCCATAAACATATGCGCTGTAGCGTATGCGCTCCATGCGAAACCAGCATCACGCCGAGCGAAACGCGAATTCGTGTCACGTCGGGCGCGACACGCTGTTCGGTTCTCTATGCTGTATAATAAACCGTAGCATTACTGTAGAAGGGACTGAATGGTGGATGCTTGTGGATGAAAACTTGACATTGTGCGCACTTCATTATTATTATTAAAGTTGAAAGTTGGTAACAGTATTATACCGTGGTATTACCAGGGATACTCTCTGGTGGTAACCGTGACAACATGTAAACTAAGATGGCGGCAAAGAAGGTGTGTTTTTTAGTAGGAAAGACTCATTAATTTTAGGAAAAAGATAATTGATTTTGTAAAAAGTGATAAAACGGTATTAAATATGTTTGTTGCAAACAAAAGACTTATTTCATTTGTGAGCAACGAAATATTTTCTTTTAATTATACTTCCAGATTTTCATTCAGAAGAAAAATAAATCTATTTCCCAAATTTTGCAGATATAAAACTGTATTAGGAAGTGAAAATACAGAAATTGTAGAAAGAACTGATGAAAGTGAAATACCTGTTCAAAATATAAGAAATTTTAGCATTATTGCTCATGTTGATCATGGAAAAAGTACTTTAGCTGACCGATTTTTAGAGATAACTGGTGCTATCGCTAAAGAAAGTGGCGAGAGTCAGGTGCTGGATAGGTTACAAGTAGAACGTGAACGTGGAATAACCGTGAAAGCTCAAAGTGCTTCATTAAAATATGTTATGAATAATACTGAATACATGTTAAATCTTATAGACACGCCGGGACATGTCGATTTTTCAAATGAAGTTTCTCGATCATTAGCTACATGTCAAGGAGTGATTTTGCTGGTAGACGCTAATCAAGGTGTACAAGCACAAACTGTCGCTAACTTTTTTCTGGCATTTTCTAACGACATTACAATAATTCCAGTTCTGAATAAGATAGACTTAAAAAATGCTGAACCTGAAAGAGTTAGTGAACAATTAAATACATTGTTTGATATCAATAAAGACGATATTCTAAAGGTAAGTACATCGGATTCCTAAATTTGACTTATGCAAAAAATTATTGAGAGGTAAGTACAGTAAAACTTGCTCAAAGTGGAATCGGTTGGAACCATTTTTTTTTTCTTCCACATTAGACAAAATTCTGCATTATAAAAAAACTAAAGTTTGTAATAATCTTAGATTATAGAGTACCATATATGTTTTTTTATGTACCTTGGATTAATTGTAGTTTTGCTGCCTTTGAAAAGTGAAATATAGTATGTATGAACGACTTCGAAGGTAATGCACGAAAAAACAGTCCCGTTTCATCAGCATTAAAAATGTCTCTTAGGCGCATATCCTGAAGTTAAAGTATGCAGTTTTGATTTCTGCTTACTAACTACATTTTCATCCACATCCTTTGATTCCCTGCGAATTTCATTCCACACTACATTGTGTCATCTTTTAAAACTGTCCAGCCAACCTGAAAATGCCTTAAAATTTTTATTCCCCAGGGATTAAGTAACAACTAGAGTTTGACTTTGGAGCATTCGTCCAGAAATTTGGAGATTTATCTTCAATCACTTTAACTTTTTCATTTAATGACAATGATACATACGTTTTAGCCATCTTTATTCTGTAAATTCAGAATGCTACCTGTGAAAGATCAGTCTCATAACTTGAATTAATTTAAGATTTTACAGTGCAATGGTTATTTGTAAGACAGATATCTGTATTTTGCATAACGGGTGAGCAGTGAGGCCGAAATAAAATTTCAGTTACAGGTAGAATCTCTACTTCCCCTAGTGGCAGGAATTGTTTCTTTTTTTTTCCCCCCCTAACGGGAATTCAATGAAGTGGAAACTAATTTATTTCTCTGTCTTCCTCCTTTATATATATTTTTTTTTGTGAATTGGGTAGAAATATCATTCTGTTTCCGCATTGGACAGATTCTGTTTTATGCAAAAATACAATTAAAAGTGGAGGTTTACTTGAAATCCAAAATTAAAAACTGTCCAAATGACTGGACTGATTTTGATGAAATTTTCTGTATGTGTGTTTGAGTGGGTCCCTGAATGGTTTAGATTCACAATTGGACTCAGCAGGTGGGACTGCAATCAGGTTATAGGATTTTTTTATGTCAGATGTGTAGTCATATGCATTATCAACATATTCTACATGACAACAATGTGACATCATCATGCACGCTTAACAGATTGCAGTGAGGAGTTTTTTGCAAACCTATTTAATACATCTTAATTAGTGACTCTTATGGTAAAAAAAAAAGTAACTTAGTACGGTAACTCATATTTTTATCATCTGGCCATGACACAAGAATTGAACATTCGGGCAAACCAACGTCTGCCAGGTCCGCTAATGGTAAATAAACTTACACTTTGATCAACTTTATCCCAAGGTAAGTTTCTGTTGGTCATTTTATGAAAACCTGGACCAGCTTAAACTCAAATGAGTGGAGAGAAATGTCCATCTCTTCATAGCCCAAAATCAAAGTTGTGCCATCATCATCATCCATGTGGCCTGTTATGGTCTCAATGAGGAATTTTCCATCCAGCACTTTTTTGGACGTCCTAGTGATCTTTTGCCTTGGGGCAATAACGATGCATGGCTTTTGGAATTCTATGAGATGGCATTTCTTGAAGATGGGCTTTCCAGTTGTTCTGGTAGTTTTGTATACGGTGGAGAATGGGTTCTCCATCCAACTCTTCCATTATTTCCTCATTTCTTTTATGGTCCCACTTTGTATAGCCTACTGTACAGCACATAAATCACATCTCATTTGCTGTTATTTGGCTTTCATCTCTTCTTCGTATTATCCATGCTTCACTACCATATCTTAATATTGGTCTTGCAAGAACCTTATAAAGCCGCAATCTTGTGTTCTTTTGTACTAAAGAATTGTTTCGTTATACTGTTAATTATCCCCATTGTTTTCGTGAAAGGTTTCATTATACTGTTTATTATCCCTGTTTTCTTGAAATTTATGATTTTCTTTGATATATCAGCTTCATCTTGAAATGTTAAATTATAACCCAAATAATTAAATTCATTTACTTGTTCTAAAATTTCATTGTCCAAAACAAAAGGCTATCACTTTAGTTTTCTTTGTATTGATTTCCATATTATACATTTTTGCATCTATATTAAAATTTTGTATAGAATACTGTAAATCTAACCCTTAATGTACCATCCAGCCCTTAATGAGAACCACCTGGAACACAGATTAGTATATACATTTATATATTAAATTTGGGAATTTTTAACATTATGAGGTTCAATTAATAAGAATTAAATGAATCGTGATTTCTTCTTACCTCATACTTCTATGTCTTTTTTAAACACATCACTGCAGTATCGACGAACCATTGTCACCATCGTCAGCTGTTTTCACGACTGTCCATTTTTTTTTCTTTTGCCGGTAATTATCCAAACTGCCATCTGGTGTTCTTTTGAAGGAATTACTCTCCAAACTGTTTAGAAAATGATTCATTCAAAAGAACACCAGATGGCAGTTTGGAGAGTAATTCCTTCAAAAGAACACCAGATGGCAGTTTGGATAATTACCGGCAAAAGAAAAAAATTGACAGTCGTGAAAACAGCTGACGATGGTGACAATGGGTCGCCGATATTGCAGTGCTGTGTTTAAAAAAACATAGAAGTGTGAGGTAAGAAGAAATCACGATTCATTTAATTCTTATTAGTATATACTATTGACAGTTTTCTTGTGTTACATTCTAGGTCTCTGCAAAATTAGGTACAGGTGTTGAAGATGTGCTTAAAGCTGTCATCAACAGAGTTCCACCACCTTCAGTAAACCGAGATGCTTCGTTCCGTGCTCTATTATTTGATAGTTGGTATGATCGCTATCGAGGAGTCATATTATTGGTATACATCACAGATGGAATGCTGCAAACAGGAGATGAAATTGCTTCAATACATACACAAAAATGCTATGAAGTTAAATCTCTTGGTTTGTTAAGGCCTGAAGAGGAACCTTGCCATAAGCTGTAAGTGTTAATTTTCTTAGACTCCTCAATATCATCAATTCAAAATCTCTTTTTATTAACTCATTTACTTCAGCTTTAAGGGTCATATGTTAGAACATTACTCTCTACTCAAATTACTTCCAATCACTAGTAAGCTGATTCACCGTGAGCAATTGCTGAGAACGAATTAACGGCCGACTTATTGGTCATGCATGAGAGTCGACATTTTCGTAATATTGGCAACGAATTACCCAGAATTCTCAGCGATAAAACCACTTCCGTTATTTTCGTCTGCTATAGAGGAATGCATTTATGCTTGCATCCCGCAAATAATACCGTATACAAACACGTCTGCGACACGCAATATTACGCCGATTCTCCTATTCTTCCAGTTGAATTCTTTGGTAGACTCTATCAAATTCCTCTTCTCCGTGTATACCGAAAACATGATCGAAGTCTTCAAGGTCCGACATCTTGGATAAATGTTGGATAAAGCAGCAAAGTACATCGGTTCCCTTCGGGATTTTAATTTGAGTTGCTCATTTAAGCTACCTCCGCAGGTAGCTTACAAATTTAACCAATTATTATCGCATGAACAGATTTCTGAGTAAGCAAAATCGTATTAGCATACAACTTGCTCAGCAGAGAAGGCATTTTACTGTCTAATGCGTCTAAACATGCGACCCTAAATGTTTCATACTTTTTTCAGAAAATAGAAAAGCAAGATTATGTTGAATTTATTAATACCTTGTGACACTAAATAAACAGAAGATATCAACAAAAGATGTGAATGACAGAAAATTCTTAATTCCCTACCAGTTGTAAATGTTAACATATATAAATGCCATGTCAAGGGATGTACAAAATACTGTAAAATATTTTAAAGATGTGTGGAATGAACCTGACTTTTTGTACAAGTTGAGATTAAAAAAAATTATTGTAATCAGAACTTACATTTTAAGATGAGTGAAGTCTGGAAACATTAATTTTTAAATACCGTAAAACTTGCTCAAAGCAGAATTGCAAGGAACTTTTTTTTTTTCCACACTAGACAAAATTCCGCATTATAAAAAAAATTATAACTTATTAATAATCTTAGATTATAGAGTACCGTATGTCTTTTTATGTATCTTGGATTAATTGTAGTTTCGCTGCCTTTAAAAAGTGAACTGTAGTATCTATGAGCGACTTCGACGGTAACGCATGAGAAAATAGACCCATTTCATCAGCATTAAAAATGTCTCTTAGGCGCGTGTCCTGAAATTAAAGTATGCCGTTTTAGCTTCCACTAACTACACTTTTGTCCACATCCTTTGATTCCCTGCAAATTTCATTCCACACTACATTGTGTCATCTTTTTAAACTGCCCTGAAGATACCTTGAAATCATTATTCCCCCGGGATTTAGCAACAGCTGGAGCTTGACTTTGAAGCATCGATTCAGAAATTTGGAGATTTATCATCAATCACTTTCGCTTTTTTGTTTAATGACAATGATACATAAGTTTTAGCCATATTTATTCTGTAAATTCAGAACGCTACCTGTGAAAGATCTTAAACTTAAACTAATTTAAGATTTTACAGTGCAATGGTTATTTATAAGATGGGTACCTGTATTTTGCATAATGGGTGTGCAGTGATGCCGAAATAAAATTTCAGATAGGCCTACATGTAGAATCTCAATTTCACCCAGCGGCAGATATCATTCCTTATTGTTTTTTTTTTTGCCTAACAGGAATCCAATGAAGTGGAAACTAATTTATTTCTCTGTCTTTCCGTCTTATAAATTTTTATAAATCCGCCTGTTTTAATTATTTTTATTTTTAAATTATTAAAACAGTTAGAAAATACAAAAGAGCTGACTATGTGGGAAAAAAATCAATATTCAGATGAACAAAAGCAGAGTTATGAATTTCCAAAAACCAACGGAACGTGGCCTCGTTTGGAGGTTCTTTGGCCAACCACAGGAGGGAACTGACATTGACATCCAGGGCTTACAACATAAATCCAACAAGTCTGGGCAAGATGCTTGAAGATGATTAAGATCTAATCGAAACATGTTCAAGAACAAATCAACATTAATATTGAGGTAAGATAAACAGACTCAAAATAATATAATTAAAAGAACCTCAAAATATTACTTCGTAAAATAAAACAATAATTAATGATATTGGGCCAAGCTAACTGGCCTGCCAGACCATGTATACCAAAACAAGACTTGCAAAAAAATGTAATGGTGGATCTGGTTTGTTTCCCAAGTAAGGATGCACACAACCTTGGAAGTGCAGCAGACATCATGGATAGGAATGAGGATTAAGTGCACATAGTAAGAAACAGACACAATATTAAGACACCATTCACAAATTGAACCGTTTCACAAGTCCATACGAGTATTTGAAATAACCAAACAAACATGAGTAAAAAATTCATAGTTAAATATGAGAAATAACATTATGAGGTTCTTAATGCATGAATGAATGAGTCATTTTTTACATCTTACCTTATAGTTTATGTTTTCTTAAACACGGGAATTGCAGTTTTCAACCAATAAAGTATACATAGGAGAAACAAAAAAAGGAATTTGGACACTCGTACAAAGAAACACTTTCAAAACATTAAAAATGGTGAAATTGAAAAATCAGCTATTCAGCACATAGTTTGTTGGAGAGTCATAGAATTGAAAAAGAGGCCAAACTTTTAAAACATTTGGAAAGACCTTTAGAATTGACATTTTGAGAGAAGATACATATTCAGAAGAACAAATTTAGATCCATGAATTTCGAAATTCCTGTTGAACAGAACATGATCTCAAAGTTCATCAAATCAACACCAGATGGCAATGTTATAGATGGAGATTCCAATGAAAATCCGGTAGTCATGTCATTTGAAAATGGGAAGGATGTTTCCTCTTGAAAACTGCAGTTCCCATGTTTAAGAAAACATATTGAAAAAGAGGCCAAACTTTTAAAACATTTGGAAAGACCTTTAGAATTGACATTTTGAGAGAAGATACATATTCAGAAGAACAAATTTAGATCCATGAATTTCGAAATTCCTGTTGAACAGAACATGATCTCAAAGTTCATCAAATCAACACCAGATGGCAATGTTATAGATGGAGATTCCAATGAAAATCCGGTAGTCATGTCATTTGAAAATGGGAAGGATGTTTCCTCTTGAAAACTGCAGTTCCCATGTTTAAGAAAACATAAACTATGAGGTAAGATGTAAAAAATGACTCATTCATTCATGAATGAGTCAAAAAGTTTCAAACTACATGTAACTAAATTGATGTTATGATTAATTATGCTGAAGGTTTGATAATTACAGGATTTAAATATATCTGTTTACAGGCTAGCAGGACAAGTAGGTTTTGTTACATGTAACATGCGCACGACAGAAGAAGCACAAATCGGAGACACACTGCATCACAAAAAACAGAAAGTTGATTCATTACATGGTTTCAAGCCTTTAAAGCCGATGGTGTTTGCTGGTGTCTACCCTATGGATCAATCTCAGCATACATCTCTCAGAAGTGCTATTGAAAAACTGGTGCTCAATGACTCAGCTGTAACTGTTACTATAGATTCAAGGTATTGTGCAATTAAATTTTAAGGATGGTGGTTAGTAGGTTCATGTCTGTTTTTATTCTAAAACTTAATAAAGTAGCACATTATTTCAAAAACTTACAATAAAACTTTGCTTATATTTGAAGAGAAAAATGTACACTCAGACTGGGATTTGAAACCCAGGTCCTTTCAGTTTTCGGTTTTTATGCCAATGTTCTAACAACTGAGCTACCTGAGCACTTCATTCTAAAAGCAAATTTTTCTCTTATACACTGTTAATTCTCAAGAGTCAAAGGGTACAAACCTTTGCTTGATCATGCAAATGGCGGCTTCTTTATTAACCTTTTGACCGCCGAGTTTCCCTTTTGCCAGCTGGACTGTGGGTGCCAGGTTTTTTAAAAATTTAAAGTACTACGCCATACTATATAATATAAACGTATATAAAGTTTTTTTTTTTTTTTTTTTTTATATAATTAACTGCGTACATGCCATGCTAAATTGAATTTAAACTCACTATTATATATTTATTTGAAGGTTAGACGGTGTTGCTTCCACTTGTAAAGATCCCAGGTTTGAATTCAGCATGGTGTATTTATTGGAATTTGTTATCACTATCACTAAAACATTTTTTTCCTATTGACTAGTTTTGATGGCATTATCACTAAACACTTATAATATTAAAATTGTTGAACATTTTTTATGGTCCTGGGTTCGAATTAATTCCAGTCAAACAGCTGTTTTATGCCACGTGTTTCGTCTGGAGTGACATGCCCACCACTGTCACTCACACCATGTTCATTTAGGTCTACATCACTTGCTTTACTATTTATTGGCTTAGATTGTAATAATATTCTCTTAGAAACAGGACTACTATTACATTCGTCAAACGAGTAACCATTTGATGTACTGTTACTGTCACTCTCGTCTTCTGAAAAAACTGACACAATAAACTCGCGTATTGTATTTTCGTCAACTTCGAGACATGAATCACTGAGTTTCACAGCATGAAACCCCTTGGCCAGGTATCTTTTCAACTAAAAATAAAATAAATAAAGAGAAAATCCTGAAATTGCAACATTTCATAGCCAAAAAAAAAAAGGCCTTGTAACATGAATGTACACCCTCCTTTAGAAAATCCATTTACAACTAGCCTGTACCGTTATTCTGTAAGGGATGTGCAAAGTATTGCTAAGAAAGGATGTATAAACACAGAACGAAAAATAATTTTAGTTTATTGAAGTAAAAACTTCAGGAAAAAAATATTTAAAATAATAAAATTGAAAACCAGAGCTTGCCGGGCGTGGCATACCGCTGTACACACACTTTCACCGGCGCACGCCGGGCATGGCATTCAAAAGGTTAAGAAGACTCTTTATTGGGAATTTTAACATTACATTATAAAGCGAGTAGGGCTTCTTTGGATGTTTTTATTATTCATTTAATACATCTCAGTGAAGTACAAATTATATTTGAAGAGAAAAATACACACTCAGACTGAGGTATATATGAAATTAATAATAAAAAACATCTAAGGAAACCCTAGTGGCTTTATAATGTACCGTATTTACACATGTATAAGCCGCACTTTTTTACCTAAAATATAAGTTTCAAAATTAGGGTACGACTTATACATGAAATAACTAGATAACTGGTACATATCGGGAAGTTTCTGCACTATTGATGTATGCCACCAAATTACAAGTTCATGACATGTCATAAATCACCTTGCTCAGCCGTAACTTTCCTTAAATTCATTGCACGGGATTTCCATATGCTTGGTTACCTTAAGGCCTTCGAATTGTATCATTTCGATGGATACAGAAAAATCTATCTGCCTAGGTTTTCCGTACATAATCCAGGAGAACTCTTTCTAACTGTGGATATTTTGTTTTCTTTCAGTGGAAACATTGTTGATGTTTTGATGTTTGTGCATGTTTTGTTTGGATCCACTATCGCACATTTTTTTGTCCACATCAATCTTTCTTCCTGCTGTCATATTTCTGTGTTCTGCTGCATAGTGCATCACTTGTAGCTTGAATTTGGAGGTATAACTTGCTCTGCACCAACCCATGTTTACACACAGTGAACAGGAATGACAATGAATACCATACCTACCAACTGACCATCCCTTTTGCCCTTCTATTCATGATTGAGGCGCAGCCCGAATGTATCGTTACATAGCCAGCAAAAGAAGCTTTGGAATTTACAACATTGCCAGATTTAAAAATGGTGTAGGCCTATTTATGTCTTTTGCAGTGCTTCTTAGCAAAAATAAATATTTTTCCCCAATTTATTATCGAAAAACTTGGATGCGGCCTATACACGCATAAATACGGTAATGTTAAAATTCCCAATAAAAAGTCTTGTTAATGAAGAAGCTTTCATTTAAGTTATGTAGATAGGAAATAACACTATGAGGTTTTTTAATATTGTTTATTTTTTTATTTCATTCACCTCATACTTCATAACTCCTAGCATACCCAGGGTTTCATCACATCCTTTGTGACATTCTCAATGCTGTGTCACGTTCACAACTGACATCCGGCTGCCTTCTATCCTGCAGACTGACCTCCGCGCCATCTGATGGCTGACCGACGAACTTCCAAATCAGTCCTCTCTCCTTACAACCGGGTATTTCAAAATTCATAGTTGTATTTTCATTCTTGCATTTGTAAATTTTTTCCCAAATTGTGAGTTCCTTCGGTTTTTCCAATTGTTTAAGTAATTTTATTTTGGTTTCTATTCTATGTTTTTCTGACCGGGCGTGTGCAGCTATTGCAGATTTTTCGGTTTCTCCGTTTTTAACATTTCTGAGGTGTTTCTTTTATCTTGTATTTAGATTCCTTTTTGTTTTTCCTATATATTTTCACAATCTTTACAATTAATTTGATAAATTCCCGATTTTTTGCAGTCTTCAATCTTTTCATTTTTGTTGGTTTTTATTAAATTACCTAAGCTGTAATCATTTTTCGGTGCTAATTTAATGTTGAATTTGTTGAAGATTTTTTGAAACTTGTCAAATACTAAAGGATGGTATGTGAACTTCTTGAATTTTTTACCAATATTTTTATCTGTCTGAAGAGTACTTTCATTAATCATTTTTTGTTCTTTAAATTTATTTATTTTCTTGTGTATCATCTTCTCTTGAAAACCATTATCCTTCGCAATTTTTATGATGTGTTCTTTCTCTTTATTGTAATTTTCTTTGCTCATGGGGACGTTCACCAGTCTGTGTGTTAAACTATTAAATACTGCCTGTTTGTGTGAAAAATTTTGCATGATCAAGCAAAGGTTTGTAGCATTTGACGCTCGGGAATTAACAGTGTATAAGAGAAAATTTTGCATTTAGGTTGGAGTGCTCAGGTAGCTCAGTTAGTAGAACATTGGCATAGAAAGCCAAAGGTCCTGGGTTCAAGCCCCAGTTTGAGCATATATTTTTCTCTTCAAATATAATTTGTACTTCATTCAGATGTATTAAATTAATAATAAAAACATTGAAAACTTTGCTTACCTATTTCAATCATCTACTGTTACGAAAAATTATAATATATTACCTACAGTAAATTGTACAATATATTCTACTCTTTATTGGGAATCAAGAAACCAAAATTAGTTCAATTATCCCTAATGCAGCCATTAGAAAACAACTTCTAGGAATGAGAGAACAGGCCAAAACAGATTTTTTTATTAAATAACAATAAATTAGCGATCAATAATTCCATGCATATTAATTTATACCATTGCTCTCCTCTAACTGAATAGCAATATACCATACTCTATGTTGCCAACTACTAACTTTGAACTCTGATGTCGAAGCATGTTCAGCGTAGTACAATACAAGCCTGTTTAACACAAAGTCCAATATGTTATGAATCGAGATATACACCAGTTAATATGTCCTCTTAACTAATGTGTCTTTGATGGAACTATTTACATTAAGTTACCAATCTGATCTCTTATGGATGATATTTTCCATTGTCATGAAGCTTATGAAAGATATTGGTTTAAAGTTCTTGATGTTTTTAGTGTTCTTGTTCTTCAAGATAGATATTATGAAGGCCCTTTTCTATTGTGTTGGTAGTTGCCCTCCCAAATATTATTAAACCAAGTCAATATAGTACTTACTTGTATACCTAGGCATTTAAGAAATTAATTTTGGACATAGTTGTCTCCAGGAGATTTATGCTATTTGAGACTATTGATAGATATGTTCAACTTTGCGATAGATATAGGAGAATTAAAAGTAAGATTTGTAAATTATTATGAGTTTTTTTTTTTCCTGACTCACCTCATATGTATGTTTTTCGTGCAGACTATAATTTCAGCAAACTCTTGCCATTTTCAATGCTATCCAGCTGACTTATGTTGCAGGAGCTAGGCCCTGTACTGTAGGAGCCTCGTAAATAAATAATTCTGTATAAATAAATAAATTATCAAATTTTATTTTGCAGCCCAGCCTTGGGACATGGTTGGAGGTTAGGTTTCCTTGGTTTGCTGCATATGGAAGTGTTTAACCAGCGTCTTGATCAAGAATATGATGCACAGGCTGTTATCACTGCACCAAGTGTCACTTACAAAGGTAAATATTTTGCCACCATGTGAATTTGTTCAATTCATACACATGTATTGATTATATTATTTACTTACAGTAAATTACATAAATATTAATACAAACTTTTGACTTTACTGATTAATTCTGGACGTATTAACACATGTATGTGTGATTTGGAATTTACTGGTTTGGGCTGTAATAGGACACATATGCTTGTAGGTGCTGGTCAAGATGTTTAGTTAAAAATAGGTTCAATAATTCAAATTGGTTTAATAGGAAGTAATATTTGATTTATCGCAATATTTTGATGCACTATACACGCGGCGTTCCCTTGTGTCTTGCAGTATTTGAAGTAATTGCTTATATGAAATTAGCATTTCTTTCACACATAGAGACTTCTAATAACTTCGATTTCATGTATCTTACATAGAAATCCACAAATCTTTTACTTAAACATTATATTTAACAAATACACTTTTGCTCTGGACAGGCTCCTTCTCGCAAGTAATGCCAATTGGGCCTACAAGAGTAAGTGAAGAGAAATATTCCTGTATAATACAGTGTTGCCACCTTATTATGAAATGATAATATTCACAAGTATACATTTTAAAAATATGTGAGAATATGAATTAAGATAAAAAAATAAGAAAATATACAATTATTGTGGCAACACATACTGTACAACCTATTTTGAGATTGTAAACTACCCTTTTGCTCAATTGCACCCTTGTTCATTGCAAGTTGGTCAGTGAAAGAGGAAGCAGCTACCTTGAGTTTTCAATAAGGAATTAGAGAATTTGAAAATTGTACAATTGGAATAGCCTCACATAACTAACTAACTCACTGGCACTATTGAACCCGTAGGTTCATGGTCATGCGGACATAAGTTCTCCATACATCCCTATCTTGAGCTAATGTTTTCCAATCATTCCCTGTATAATCTACTTCCCTCAAATCATAGTTAATGTTATTCTCTCACCTCATTCTTGGTCTACCAACTGGGCATTTTCCCTCTGGTTTTCCTACAATAAGCTTTCACACACATCTTTCATTCCCCATTCGTGCCACATGCCCTGCCCATCACAGTATATGAGACTTAACTGTTCTTATTATATCTGGCTTCCTATAAAGACCATGTAGTTCATTATTACGTAGTCTTCTCCAATCACCTATCTGTTCATCTCTCTTTGATCCAAAAATTTTCCTAAGAACTTTATTCTCAAATACTCGTAATCTCTTTTCCTCCCTTAAATAAGAGTCCATGTTTCACATCCATATAATATAACTGATAGAATAACAGTTTTATATATATTTAATTAATGTTGGGAAAGTTTTATATATGTTCAGTTTAACTTTTTTGAAAGGAGTTGGGACATCAAGAATCCCTGTAATGCATAATAGCACGCATTTCCAGAATTGAGCCTATGTTTAATTTCCTTATGCATCTCATTCCTATTTGTGATTATTGTTCCTAGGTATTTGAATTCAGCCACTTCCTCAAAATTTCCCTCATTTGTATAGCCTCACATAAGGTAGGAAAAACTGCTAGTGAAAATTTCCAGATATCAAAGAAGCTGAAAACACTAGAATATTTGTCTTCTGTACTATCAAGTGTTTCATTCATTTTGGATCTGTCAAGGATTATCCAATTAAGACCATCCTAAATCTGTAAGGGCTGCTGCTGTTGTGCATAAACTGGTGGCAGGTCATATTCCCTAAAATACTCTCTGGAAACAGTTAGTGATGGTTCAGGAGTCGAACATGTCAAAAGATCAATGTCCAAGCTACTCATTGAGGACTTTAGACTTAGGGATTACTGATGGAGTACTGGACATTTCCCAACTCTACAACTTATAAAGCAGAGAAAGTTAAGATTCCAATACCTCCACCAGTGGTACACTAACAATGGAACCAAAGAATCCTCTTTGCTGACGAGAAATATTTCGTAATTGAGGAGAGTTTTAATCATTCTTCATTACATGTTGCTGATATCATGATTCCGTTGCATAGTTACACTACTTGAAGAGTTGACTGGTGATTTTTCCTATGTAAACTATATACAAGCTCTGCAATAGTCCATAGCTTAGGTGTGGATAAGACAAATTGAAATGTTTCACCCAAGGTTTGAGGTAATAGTGACTTTAGAGTATTTCTATGACAATTTATAGATGTACAGTTCAGCGGAATATGTTCTAAATCCTCCTCTTCAGCTTGGCACAGTTGACACATAGGTGAGTCATTTAGGTTCTTCTTCTTCATTACATATATCCAGCCGTAGCTGATGACTCAAATCCATTATCTAATTATGCTATAAGTTGCAATGGGACAGCATTTGAACATGCAGCTTATGTGGGCATTCAAGGTGAGTGTCCACGAGGTTAAAAAAAAAAGAGATATAGAAAAAACAGTAATGAATCCTTCGGCCTCAAATACCATCAGGGTCGAAGAAAACAAGAGGTCAGTCAAGGGAAACTGAATAGAAACGTAAAAAGAGGGAACTGGTATTAGAAAAGGAAGAAATACCAGATCAGTTAAAGATAAAAGTAAGGAGCAAAACACAAGTAAGTGGAAGCAATGTTTTACTCACCTTGTGGTCGCCATCCACATATCCCCTAGATGGGAATCCCTGTTGAATCTATATAAATATGTAATAGTCACTATGTGACCAATTCGTGCTCTTGATGCAAATGTCTGTACATGTCATGGAGTATTGTCATACAGTTGTTTTAAATCATTTGGTTTCTTTATAATTTTTTTTCAGTGTTTTTCCATATATCAAATGTTAAACCACTTCTGCTTGTCGCGTAGTTTTGTGACGTGTGTATTCATAAGAATGCTATTGCTTTATTTAGGGATATCAGTTTTGTAGATTGTGGGAATAATTTTGTGGCAGTTTTTGCAATTTTGTCTGTCTTTTCATTACCAAATATACCACAATGGCTAGGAATCCATTGAAATAATTGAAACATTTTGCCTATTCATTCTTACCTCTTAGAGTTGTTTTTTGTCGGAACATATGTTTCAGAGCTTCCTAGCACCATCGTCAGCGATGACGATGGTCGGCTACGGAAGCTCTGAAACATATTAAGCTATCTATATACGAAATAACACTATGAGGTTTTTTAATATTGTTCTATTTTTTTATTATTCACCACTCCCCTCATACTTCAATAATTCATAGCAGACCCGCGGTTTCTTCAAAATCTTTTGTGACATATGTAATACAATAAAATGTGTGCACTATAAAAAATAAACCATAGCTGAAACACTATGGTCGCCACAAACAATTCTACAGACGGTAACGAATGAATAGACAATGTATTTCAATTATTAAATCAAACCTCTTACAATCGTTACTTCCTATTATATTTTAAAATAATATACTCCATTGTGAAATGTTATTGTTTCCCCCTGCGTTTTAATCAGTAAAAATGAATGATTGTATGCCTTAAATACTAGTGGGTGAAGCTCCAAAATTAGCTCCAAAAAACCAGCGGGCCTATCACCACACTTCTGTCATAGTTTGGTAGGGACTGAGTTATTTCGGTGCTAGCCAGCTTCGGTTTACTGTGACAGAAATATATCTGTTTCTAACACATCCACAAATCATTATGAAAAATAGAGCCGATAGTCAGTGGCCCAACAACCAATTTTGCTTCCAGAATTAATATTGGACTTATCACACTCACAGACTTCCAGCTCCTGGAAGAAACATCACATCCTGATATAATATTCTTAGTCATATTTGTATTCTAAACTGACTTATAAGACAGTAAGAAATCTGGTGAATTTATCAAATAAATTGTCAAGATTGCAATATAAGTTTATCATAAGGAACAACAAAAAGGAATTTTTTTTGGAAATTTCGACAAAAGAACATTCCAGAAATATTAAAAATTGTGAAATTGAAAAATCTGCATTGGCCTGCACATAGTGTATTAGAACATTCATAAAATTGGAAGGAGAAGCTAAACCTTTTAAAAAACAAGTAGAGAAACCTTTGGAATTGCACAGTTTGGGAAAAAATATACATTCAGAAAAACAAAAATAGATCAATGAATTTTGATATCCCTAACAAAATTACATTGATTTCGAAGTTCATAAATTCAACCATAGATGGCAGCACTGAAGATGGCGACAATAGAATCGTTGACGGCCGAAGAATTTCGTCAGTCGGAGTTATGGCTGATGATGAACATGACTATGTTTGAAATCGCGATATCATGGAAGCATGAATCCTATGAGGTGAGTTGTTTAAACAATATGTTCTCCGATGAATTTTAATGACTTATAAGACTTATCACATATCCATCCATCCATAGTAATTCTGCCCAAGGGCAGGTCTTTCATTGTAATCATAGCATTTTCATGCCATGCTTTGCAGCTTTACTAGGGAATTATAGGTGTGATAGTTTCCCGTTGCTTTCCACACTGGTGAAGGATGATGATAATGATAAGTATGATGATGGCCAGATGATTTTCGGGGACCGTTGGGCCCTAAGCTTCCTGACATTTGTCTTACAGGTGAGGAAAAACCCCGAAAAAAACCTCACCCAGGAGCCTGTCCCGACCGGGAATTGAACCGGGGCCTGCTGTGTGACAAGGCAGTATGCTACCTCGAGACCACAGCGGTGGACTTATCACATGTAGAGACCTAAAACATGTGAATGCTATCCGTTCTTAAAGTGATCGTCATCAAAACAAAACCATGTGACCTGTTCACTTTTCATTGGTTATGGACATCAACGTACAATGTAGAAGAAATAAGTATGCAAAAAAGTAATTCACTTCATTAAATTTAAAATATGTCCTCTGAATATACTTGTTATTCCTCATGAATGAAAGTAATAATAATATTCAAAACATAGAAAATATTCTAAAATATACCTAATCAATAATTACAACTTAAAACAGTTTATTACGTGTGGACGATTCATTTGAGTCATGCTTCAGTCAGTTCTGATGCAACAAAATGGCTGAAGGTGTTGAGTCTTCTGTTGCTGTGTTGCCATCTAAATTTTTAAAACAAGTCTGGCAAAACTTTGACTAGTGGTTAAAAAAAGCTGTTATTTTAAATGTATTTTGTAAGTTCAGTGAAAAATCTGACCAGCTTTCTTGTAGTCTACCCCATCCAACGATTACATGCCTTATATACTTCATGCATGCTCCCTGTCAATGTGACAGTAATTGTGGCACGAATGGCAGTAGGATACAATTGGCATATGTTTATGTTAGGATCACTCTAAGAACGGATAAGGTATAGATAGTACTGCCCTACTTAAAGATATGCAGATGGCCGTAGCATATAATATGGATACTGCATTCTGTAGACAAAGAATTTGAGGCACTAAATTACCTTATATTACTCTTTGCTCTAATGTAGCATTCCTGCTGGTATCTGGTTTAAAACATCTCACCAAGTATAACATACACTTTTACAATAGTTTACTTATTCTCTAGCATTTTATTGCCACTCCGTTCTAATATGATTTTTATGTTTTGATTTTTCAGCGAAATTGAAAGGGGAAAAGAATATAAAACGTTATGGAAGATCTGAAATATCATTTTCAAATCCAGTATATTTTCCAGACCCTACTATTGTTGAAGAATTCCTCGAACCGATGGTGATGGGAACAATAATAACACCAGGTATGTTATACTGATCCTTATTAATAAAGTAATCTCCCTACAGTTGAAGATACCCAGAGATATAGAATTATCTATAATTTTAGTCAATCACAGATATGATTCAAATATCGTCGCTTAAGAAATAATACCACATAACTGACACTTTTGGTTAAATTGACATTTTTATACTGTTAGCATCACTAAAGAAGTTTGCTCAGTTCAAAACTTAGATTAGGATCAAATTTTGTACCATGACCTCACTAAACTTATAGATACAATGGTTTAAATCTATATGTACTAAGGAGAAAATAAACAGTTTTTTTGTTTCTCGTGTAAAATTGTATTTTGTTAGTTACGCAGTATTGTTTCTTAAGCGACGATATGCTTGGTTTAAACGGAGATTTGAAAAGACTAACATGAAGATAATTATACCTCCTATGCTCTTCTTCTTCTTCTTCTTCTTCTTCTTCTTCTTCTCCTTCTCCTCCTTCTTCTCCTTCTTCTTCTCCTTCTCCTCCTTCTTCTTCTCCTCCTTCTTCTTCTTCTCCTCATCCTTCTTCTTCTTCTCCTCCTCTTTCTTCTTCTTCTCCTCCTCTTTCTTCTTCTTATTCTTCTTCTTCTTCCTTCTTTCTTATTCTTCTCCTTCTCCTCCTTCTTCTTCTCCTCGGTTTTTTTTATTTAATATTTAAATATAATACAGACTGCGGAAATGCTATTTTTACGGAATGTGAAAGGATGCACAAGAGCGGATAGAATAAGGAATGAAACTATACGAGAAGAATTAAATATATATAAAATTGAAGATAAAATCAGCGAAAATAATAAGAAAGGGGGCACGCCATAGCGTAGTGGTTAAGGCACTGAGCTACAAGCCGGAGGGTCGAGGGTTCAAGTCCCGTTGGGGTCAGGATTTTTAAACTGACCCAAACCCTCTGGCGGCACTATGGCCCTGTGGTCGACTCAGCCTCTAACGGAAATGAGTACCAGATGCTTGTTCTGGGGGTAAAGGCGGCCGTCACGCAGGGCTGACAACCCGGCTGACATAACGTGCCGATTGTCTAGAAAAAGTGGGAGCCCTAACCTCCTACTACCCCAAGGGCCTCCGGGTCTGTTGTGGGATCACTTTACTTTACTTTTACTGAAAATAATAAGAAATGGACAGAACATTTAATGAGAATGAACAACGAAAGAATACCAAAAAGAACCTTCCTGTATAATCCCAGAGGAACAAGAGATGTTGGCCGACCACGTAGAAGATGGACTCCACTTTTAACTTCGCTGGAACAGGCTGCATAGCCTAAACCTTGTAGTAGAAGAAGAAGAATTATATTTATGTCTATTAAGAATGGAAAGAAGATTGATTTAGAGGATTCAAATTTTTTATAAGTATATAAAAAAATTCAAACTGGTCAATATAAACTGTTAATACAGTTAGATGTATTTCTAACTGATTTAATATATGTAAAAATACTTTAAATATTTGAATTGGTATTTTTTATAAACAAATAAATGGGATTGGATGAATTGGATGGGAATCAGTCAGTAGTACTCCTTCCTTTTCAGTTGGACCAATCAGAATTTCCAGATTATAACAGAAATGAAATGGGATTTTTCCCCAGAATAAGAAGATGACTACAATACTTGAAATAAGTTAGACATAAAACAACAGCTCATCGAAAAAATAAGAGAATTAGTGCTCATTTCTTGATAGTAGTTGACAAAATGGTGTAAAAGTGATGGAAAATAATATTGTAGTATAAATTTAATTCATCTGGAGTATAAATAATCCATAAAATGAAAATAAAGTGTTAGTGAGTGAAAAATTGACCGTTGGAAATGGTCATCTATTACATATATGAAGTAATAATCTGCTCCTAAGTGAAAATTATTAATTTGAGCCATAGCTTTCAAAACTATTGAACATTTACAAGATTCATCTCATTTTAAATGAGAACTTTAATAAAATAATGTTTAATTTAACTGTTAACAAAAGTGTCGTTACTTATTTATGTTAGAAATTCCCTCATTCCCCCGAAGAGAGTCATCAGTGCCGTGGCAAATAACAGTGATTAAAATTATTACAATCATATATCTTCAAATGTCTCCACAACACGGGACATCACATCCAACATCCACCTTCAACATGGGATTGAAATCAAGGCAAAATTACTTAAACAGTTGGAAAAATCAAAGGAACTGACAATTTGGGAGATAATTTACATATGCAAGAATAAAAAGAAAACTATGAATTTTTGAAATACCTGTGAAAAATGAGAGGGGATTGATTTGGAAGTTCATCGGTCAGCCAACAGAGAGTGCAGAAGTCACTTTACAAGAGGGACAACCGCAGGACGGCAGTTGTGATCGTGGTGTTGCATCGATAATGTCACAGATTCAGTGACGAAACTCGAGTCTGCATAAAAATCAAGAAATATGAGGTGAAATACAACTCAAATTTAATAAACACAATTATCAAATGTGTAGATCAAAGGAATCTATTCACTTCGAGTGTTTTGAGGCTTGGATTGCTGGATTATTTTGTCTATATCTTCACCCTTTGAAGCCAAATCTTGTATCTGCCATTTTGTACATTCAAACCTGGTGACTTTGTTGGAAAGTAAGTCACTGCAAAATAATGCTCTGACCTGTTCAGAATATTAAAAAGAAGGAGCTTTTTTTATCACATCCCGCGCCGGTAGACGAGTGGTTAAGGCGAGAAACCTTGGTGCAGAGCTACGGGACTTGTGTTGGTTCGTGTCTCCATACTCACTTACTCACTGGCACTATCGAACCCGAAGGTTCATGGCCGCGCAGACATAAGCTCTCCATACATCCCTATCCTGAGCTAATGCTTTCCAATCATTCCCTGTATAATCTACTTCCCTCAAATCATAGTTAATGTTGTTCTCCCACCTCATTCTTGGCCTACCAACTGGGCGCTTACCCTCTGGCTTTCCTACAAGAAGCTTCCATGCATGTCTTTCATTCCCCATACGTGCAACATGTCCTGCCCATCGCAGTCTACGAGACTTAACTGTTCTTATTATATCTGGCTTCCTATAAAGACCATGTAGTTCATTGTTATGTAGTCTTCTCCATTCACCTGTCTGTTCATCTCTCTTTGGTCTAAAAATTTTCCTAAGAACTTTATTCTCAAATACTCGTAATCTCCTTTCCTCCCTTAAAGTAAGAGTCCATGTTTCGCACCCATATAATATAACTGGTAGAATAATAGTTTTACATATTTTCAGCTTAACGTTTTTTGAAAGGAGTTGGGACATCAAAAGTCTCTGCAATGCATAATAGCATGCATTTCCAGAATTGAGCCTATGTTTAATTTCTTTGTGCGTCTCATTCCTATTTGTGATTATTGCTCCTAGGTATTTGAATTCAGCCACTTCCTCAAAATTTCCCTCATTTGTCATTAGCTGTCCATTTCCATTATATACTGAATTTCTACCTGTGACCACATATTTAGTTTTACTAATATTTACTTCCAGTCCTAATTTCTTAGTGTTACTCAATAGTGTGTGCGTGTTAGCCTTTAGTATCTCCTCGCTATCGGCCAATAGTACTACATCATCAGCATAAACTAACAGCTTATTAATACCATTGAGTTGTAAGCCTTCCTCATTCTCTAAAGATTTAATGGCATGCTCTAGTACAAAATTAAATAGTAGAGGAGATAGTGCATCTCCTTGCTTCAACCCATTCTGGATTTCAAAAGTGTCTGAAAACTGTTTGCCTACACGCACCCTACTCTTTGAGCCATTTAGACACATTCGTATAAGTCTAACCAACTTTTTAGGAATTCCGAACTCCAGGAGGATACTATATAACTTCTCCCTCTTAATTGAATCATATGCTTTTTTGAAGTCTACATATAGTTGATGTACAGTACCATTATATTCCCATTTCTTCTCTAAAATCTGTCTTATACTGAAAATCTGATCTGTTGTAGACCTGTTTCTTCTAAATGCACATTTCGTGTCTCCATGGAGGAAGAAATTTTCTCATTGAATTTTGACCAGTATGGGACCAGTGCCCACCCAGCAACATGAGGCATTTGGGTAGCTACAATCATTAGAACTCCAGGTTGAGAAGACCAGCTATAATGACTGGGGGACTAGACATGCTGACCACATGTCACCCCTACACTAGCTAGATGATCGTCTATCTCTGTATTTAACACATGTGGATGTGAGGCCAGCAGCCGGATGGTAGGCCTGTCGTGCTTGGAGTTTTTTTTTCTTTATCACAAAAGCAGGAGGTGGTTAAGAGAATTTGATAAAGAACATTGACTGTTATTGGTTGTAAAACAAAATTCATTGAAACGTAATTGGTCATTAACTCCCATTTGAGACATGAGTTATATAGTCATAAGTAATGCCACGAGTGATTTCCAAATTATCAATCAATTCATGACTCATGAAGTGAGGAGTGAATTTATCTAGATAATTTGGAAATCAAGAGTGGCATTTGTTAGGACTATTTAATGAATAAAATTAAGCTGTTTACTCACAAATCATTATGTAAATATAGTTATTTTAAAATATTTGTATATTTAATGTAAACGGCGATGTTTGAAAACAAGTGAGAAACTGTTGTTTCATTTGTTCATCATTGCAAACAGATCATATTATTTATTGCCAAAGGATCGCAATAATATAAAAATGCACCCTAGTGGAGAAAAAATGAAACACATCAAACTGTTTATTAATTAATTTCTGGTGTCCTATGATGTAAATATGTTACTTATATTTTTCTGGAACGTTAATTTCTGCTGTCCATCATCATCATCATAATTGGCTCGACAGCCCCATGTGGGCCTTGGCCGCCTTCAGAACCTTATGCCAGACTTCCCTGTTCTGCACTTCATTCTTAATTCTCATATCCTTTATGTATTTGCTATGTCGTCGTGAAAAGTTCTTCTGGTTTCGGGACAGTTCTATTTTTACGGGATAGGGGTGTCAACCCTATGCCCAACCCCCAGCTATCCTGGAGGACCAATGTTTTTTGTCAGGGTTGTCTCCCTTAGTTGGCCAGTCCCGATTTTCAAGCGTCGGAAACTCGCTTTTCGCCCTTGCACCATTTAGTGTTAACCAGGAGCCATGATGAGGACGTGTGTGCGTCGGACTTGGTAGGAATTAATGGCATTTCCCGAGTTTTAGTAGTATATACCCGCCAACAAGGTATATACCCTCAAGACCACATACTACCCCTTTGGCTCCCATTTCTGGTGCCCTATAATGTAAATATGTTACTTATATTTTTCTGGAACGTTAATTCCTGGAAAATAATATGTTTAAGAAAGTGCAAACAGTGGTTTCTTTTCATTGTGGTATAATCAATTGCTATAATTCT
Organism: Diploptera punctata; assembly: GCA_030220185.1. Taxonomy (NCBI): domain Eukaryota; kingdom Metazoa; phylum Arthropoda; class Insecta; order Blattodea; family Blaberidae; genus Diploptera; species Diploptera punctata. The sequence goes on along the minus strand of JASPKZ010003449.1, from coordinate 1,579,789 downwards.
TTTTTATTATAACCCGCAAGCAGTATCTGCTTACATTCATGCACTATATATATGCATTCTGGGAGCCATTTGCATTCTAGAACTCTTATATCATGATATATAAATTGCTATATTCAAGTATTTCTTAAAGAGTCACTGCAAAATAATGCTGTCGCCTATTCAGAAAGTTAAAAAGGAGGAGCTTGATTTTAAAGTGATAAAATTAAACTGATAAAATTGAGGTAAAAAACGACTGTGATCGGTTGTAATACAAAATTCAATGAAATGCGATTGGTCATTGACTCCCATTTGGGACATGAATTAAATAGTCATTGTAAAATCTTATTCATTTAATGATTTGTTAAATAAAACCTCATATTGTTACTTCGTCCACCGCTGTGGTCTCAAGGTAGCATGCTGCCTTGTCATGCAGCGGGCCCGGGTTCAATCCCCGGTCGGGGCAGTTTTTCTGGGTAAGATTTTTATCAGGGTTTTTCCTCACCTGTAAGACAAATGTCAGGAAAACTTTAAGGCCCAAATGGTCCCCGAAATCATATGGCCATCATCATCATCCTTCACCAGTGTGGAAAGCAACGGGAAGCTACCACACCTACAATTCCCTAGTAAAGCTGCAAGCATAGCATGGAAATGCTATGATTGCAGTGAAGGACCTGCCTTCAGGCAGAATTACTATGGATGGATTGTTACTTCCTAAAACATTAATCCTCAACAAATGTTTGAATGTACACATAATCTGAGTGATGTTACAATATGGATGTCTGGGAGAGTAGAGCTCTGAATACTGAATTTAAGAATAATGTTCTTTTGTTACAGATTCCTATCTCGGACCTATAATGTCTTTATGCATTGAACATCGAGGCGTTCAACAAAATTCAAAGAACATTGATAATCACAGAGTTATGTTGCAATATTTGATGCCTCTCAATGAAATTGTTATTGATTTCTATAATCAACTGAAATCAGTATCGTCAGGTTATGCTAGCTTTGATTACGAAGAATATGATTATGTTTCTTCCAAACTTATAAAGGTAATTATGCATCACTTAGGATAAGTAGTTCTTGACAAGATTACACAGGGAATTGAAATGTATAAGAGAAAAATTTGCTTTTAATTTATGTTGAGTTGTTTTTGACTCATCTCATACTTCTTAACTCCCTCATAGACTCGAGTTTCTTCACTGCATTTGTGACATTCTCAATGCTGTATCACGTTACAACTGACGTCCAACGGCCTGCTCTCCTGCAGAATGACCTCCGCACCATCTGATGGCTAACCGACGAACTTCCAAATCAATTCCCTCTCTTTATCACTGGGTATTTCAAAATGCATAGTTATATTTAATATTAGGAAGTTATATTTTGAGGTTATTTTAATTATATTATTTTTAGTCTGGACATCTTACCTCAATATTAATGTTGATTTGTTCTTGAACATGTTTCAAAACAATTTTGTTTTATCGTCAGCTTTCCCAGACAACGGGAAGTCTGGGAAATCTGACGATAAAACAGAATTGTTTTGAAACATGTTCAAGAACAAATCAACATTAATATTGAGGTAAGATGTCCAGACTAAAAATAATATAATGCATAGTTATGTTTTTATTCTTGCATATGTAAATTTTTCCCAAATTGTGAGTTCCTTTGGTTTTTCTAATTGTTTACTTTAACTCGGGGGGGCATGCCGTAGCATAGTGGTTAAGGTACTATGCTACAAGCCGGAAGGTCGAGAGTTCAAGTCCCAGTGGGGTCAGGATTTTTAAACTGACCCAAACCTTCTGGCGGCAGTATGGCCCTGGGGTCGACTCAGCCTCTAACGGAAATGAGTACCAGATGCTGGGTAAAGGCGGCCGTCATGCAGGGCTGACAACCCGGCTGACATCAAATGCCGATTGTCCAGAAAAGGTGGGAGCCTTAACCTCCTACTACCCCAAGGGCCTCCTGAGGCCTGTTAGTGGGACTACTTTACTTTTTTACTTAAACTCACAATTTGGGAAAAAATTTACATATGCAAGAATAAAAACGTAACTATGAATTTTGAAATTCCCAATGATAAGGAGAGGGGATTGATTTAGAAGTTCGTCAGTCAACCATCAGATGGCGCAGAGGTCAGTCTGCAGGAGAGGAGGCCGTTGGACGTCAGCTGTGAACGTGATACAGCATTGAGAATGTCACAAATGCAGTGAAGAATCTCGAGTCTGCGAGGGAGTTAAGAAGTATGAGGTGAGTCAAAAACAACTCAACATAAATTAAAATAACCTCAATGTTCATATAATTTGTTTTTAAACATCGTAATGATGGACAAATTATATTTGAAAAGAAAAATATATGCCTAGACTGGGGTTTGAACCCAGGACCTTTGACTCTCTATGTCAATGCTCTATCCAAGTGAGCTACCTAAGCCTCCAATCTAAACGTGTATTTTTCTCTTCTACATAGTTAATTCCCTAACCCCAAATGCTACGAGCCGTTGCTACGATTTTTGCAAATGGCGGCTCCTTTGTTAAGAAGACTTTTATTGGGAATTTAAACATTACTTATAAAGCCAGTAGTGCCTCTTTCAATGTTCATATTATTCGTTTTTAAACATCGTAATGATGGACAAATTATATTTGAAAAGAAAAATATACACCTAGACTGGAGTTTGAACCCAGGACCTTTGACTCTCTATGTCAATGGTCTATCCAAGTGAGCTACCTAGGGGTTAGGGAATTAACTATGTTGAAGAGAAAAATACGCGTTTAGATTGAAGGCCTAGGTAGCTCACTTGGATAGAGCATTGACATAGAGAGTCAAAGGTCCTGAGTTCAAACCCCAGTCTAGGCATATATTTTTCTTTTCAAATATAAAATAACCTCGTAGTGTTATTTCCTACCTACATAACATAAGACAAATTTGCGTTTAGATTAGAGGCCTTGGATAGTTCAGTGGCAGAGCATTAGCATATAAAGCTAATCCTAGGTTCAAACCCTAGTCTATGTAAGAATCAAATGAATTGTGAATTCTTCTTACCTCATACTTCTATGTTTTTAACACTGAACTGCACTATCGGGAAACATCATTCCCATTGTCAACTGTTTTCACGACTGTCAGTTTTTCATTATGCTGGTAATTTTCTAAACTGCCATCTGGTGTTGATTTGAAGAACTTTGTAATCAAATTTGGTTCATCCGGAAACTCAAAATTCTTGGTTCTAGTATGGTTTTTTTGAATGTATATCTTTTCCCAAACTGTTAATTCCAAAGGTTTATATAGATGTTTCAAAAGTTTTGCTTCTTTTTCAATTTTATGATTCTCTAATAAACTATGTGCAGTTATTGCTGATTTTTCAATTTCACCATTTTTTATATTTCTGATGTGTTCTTTTTTGCAAGTGTCTAAATTCCTTTTTGTTTTTCCCACATATACTTTATTGCAATCTTTGCCATTAATTTGATAAATCCAGATTTTTTTTTTTGTGTGAGATGTTAACTAATAAAAAAGTTAACACCTCAGACAATAAAAAATCTGGAATTTATCAAATTAATTGCAAATATTGCAATAAAGTGTGTATATATATATGATATGATATGAAAAGAAAAAAGAATGCTTGAGTCGGGATTTGAACTCGAGTCTCGAGTTCAAATCCCGACTCAAGCATTCTTTTTTCTTTTCATATCATATTTGCCTTCATTGCCAAATGTCAAAAATATATTTATAATATCTATATATATATATATATATATATATATATATATATATATATATATGAGCCTTTTAAAGTCAAAGTGGTGTAACACCATTAAACATTGTTTTGAGATATAAAGACTTTTAGTAGAATAGTAGTTTAAAAATTCGAGAATACTACCAAACAATAATTTCCCCACCAAATGTGTTCAAAATTGATTGTTTTAGCTCATGTATGTTCTTTTAAATGCCCTTATCCCTACTTTATAAGTAATTAGAAGCACTTACATAACTTACACCACTTGACTTTGCACAGATTGAGGATATATTTCAAGAATGAACTAACATAATCAACAAAAATAATATTTTTATTTTATTTAAAATGTCCACCGTTGTTGTCTTGAGGTAGTGTGCTACCTTGTCATGCAGCGGTCATGGGTTCGATCCCCAGTTGAGACAGGTTTCCTGGGTAATGGTTTTTTTCGGGGTTTTTCCTCATCTGTAAGACAAACAGAAAACTTTAAGGCCCAAACTGTCTCCCGAACATAATCTGGCCGTCATTATCATCATTAACATATTCATTAGGTTTAGCTTGAAAAATGGAAGCTGAACACACATGTCCTCCTTGTAAAATGGATTGGATTTCAGATACTTATTTAAATTAATATTGGGAAGTAAACATTATGAGGTTATATCATTAATAATGAGTGGAGAACATATTTTTATTGACTCACCTCATATGATTTCAAATTTCTTTGATACCGACAGTTTCAGACAATATCATGTCCTTCTTCAGTCGTGGCTTCCACTGATGAAATTCTGTGATTGTTGATTTCTCTAATGACATCACCTCTTGGCAGCACAAGAGGTCGATAAAAATATGTTCTCCACTCATTATATCCGATACTTAATCCAGTGCATCCTTAGCCATAAAACTGGATAGTTTTCTTCATCAATCTTTCTCAGAGTAATGGTTCTTTAAATATTTTCTTAGCTAAAACTCTTTGCCAGACATCATAGTAAGATGGAGAGGATTATTTTTCCTTGATTTCGTGATAACTCGAAATCAGTCAGAAGGGCAAATTCAATTGAGCCAAAGTTTGAGTCGTTCAGAAGATTGGAATGACCACTGATCATAAGCTTTTGATCAATGGTTTCAAAGTTGTTGCCTTCATTCAAAACTAGGCTCAATAAATTTAATGCCATTTTCCAGTTCCAGTTTCGTCTTGTGCATGTATCGCTTTATAATACAATGTGGTTTTGCTGTTGGTATTCTATATTTTGTGTGTTTGTGGAATGTACATACAATTAGTAGAATGTCGCTTTCATGACATTAGAACAAGAAGAGTATTGATGTTTTTATTATTAATTTAACATTTCTCAATGAAAGATAAATTAAATTTGAAGAGAAAAATTTTCGCCTAGACCGGGACTCGAACCCGGGACCCTTGGCTTTCCGGGCCAAGTGCTCTACCAACTGAGCTACCGAGGCGAGTTACGATCTAGACGCAAATTTTTCTCTTATATACGTTGTAATTCCCTATCGCCAAATGCTTTTGAAACCATTGTTTCTATCTTTGCAAATGGCGGCTTCTTAGTTAAGAAGACATTTATTGGAAATTTAACATTACTTTAAAAGCCAGTATATAAGAGAAAAATTTGCGTCTAGATCGTAACTCGCCTCGGTAGCTCAGTTGGTAGAGCACTTGGCCCGGAAAGCCAAGGGTCCCGGGTTCGAGTCCCGGTCTAGGCGAAAATTTTTCTCTTCAAATTTAATTTATCTTTCATTGAGAAATGTTAAATTAATAATAAAAACATCATTAGAGGCCTTACTGGCTTTTAAAGTAATGTTAAATTTCCAATAAATGTCTTCTTAACTAAGAAGCCGCCATTTGCAAAGATAGAAACAATGGTTTCAAAAGCATTTGGCGATAGGGAATTACAACGTATATAAGAGAAAAATTTGCGTCTAGATCGTAACTCGCCTCGGTAGCTCAGTTGGTAGAGCACTTGGCCCGGAAAGCCAAGGGTCCCGGGTTCGAGTCCCGGTCTAGGCGAAAATTTTTCTCTTCAAATTTAAGAAGAGTATTGTTTATTTTTTATTATTTCACTCATCTCATACTTCATAATTCCTAGCAGACCCAGGGTTTCTTCACATCATTTGTGACATTCTCAATGCTGTGTCACGTTCACAACTGATATCCAACGGCCTTCTATCCTGCAGACTGACCTCCGCGCCATCTGATGGCCGACCGACGAATTTCCAAATCAGTCCTCTCTCCTTATAACCGGGTATTTCAAAATTCATAGTTGTATTTTCATTCTTGCATATGTAAATTTTTTTCCCAAATTGTGAGTTCCTTCGGTTTTTCCAATTGTTTAAGTAATTTTGTTTTGGTTTCTATTCTATGTTTTTCTGACCAGGCATTTACAGCTATTGTAGATTTTTCGGTTTCTCCATTTTTAACATTTCTGAGGTGTTCTTTTAATCTTGTATTTAGATTCCTTTTTGTTTTTCCTATGTATATCTTTTCACAATCTTTACAATTAATTTGATAAATTCCCGATTTTTTGCAGTCTTCAATCTTTTCATTTTTGTTGGTTTTTATTAAATTAGCACCGAAAAATGATTACAGCTTAGGTAATTTAATAAAAACCAACAAAAATGAAAAGATTAAAGACTGCAAAAAATCGGGAATTTATCAAATTAATTGTAAAGATTGTGAAAAGATATACATAGGAAAAACAAAAAGGAATCTAAATACAAGATTAAAAGAATACCTCAGAAATGTTAAAAATGGAGAAACCGAAAAATCTGCAATAGCTGCACATGCCTGGTCAGAAAAACATAGAATAGAAACCAAAACAAAATTACTTAAACAATTGGAAAAACCGAAGGAACTCACAATTTGGGAAAAAATTTACATATGCAAGAATGAAATTACAACTATGAATTTTGAAATACCCGGTTATAAGGAGAGAGGACTGATTTGGAAATTCGTCGGCCGGCCATCAGATGGCGCGGAGGTCAGTCTGCAGGATAGAAGGCCGTTGGACGTCAGTTGTGAACGTGACACAGCATTGAGAATGTCACAAATGATGTGAAGAAACCCTGGGTCTGCTAGGAATTATGAAGTATGAGGTGAGTAATATAATAAAAAATAAACAATATTAAAAAACCTCATAGTGTTATTTCCTACTACATAACTTAACAAGAAGAATAACTGGAGTTACACCATTTTGACTATCAACAGATAGACAACACTGCTGACTGCATGAACTTCTGATGCCATTTGCGGAGCAATTTAGGGATTTAGGAGTTACACCACTATTCCTGCAGGTAGTTTTACATATCCAGAATTCATTTCTAGCACTAATGCAGATTTTTTAAAAAATGGAGTTACACCACTTTGGCTTTAAAAGGCTCGTATATATATATATATATATATATATAGGAAAACAAAAAAGGAATTTAGACACCTGCAAAAAAAGAACACTTTAGAAACATAAAAAATGGTGAAATTGAAAAATCAGCAATAGCAGCACATAGTTTATTAGAGAATCATAACTAACTAACTCACTGGCACTATCAAACCCATAGGTTCATAGCCACATGGATATAAGCTCTCCATATATCCCAATCTTGAGGCAATGTTTTCCAATCATCCTCTGTATAATCTACTTCCCTCAAATCATAGTTAATGTTATTCTCCAATCTCATTCTTGGTCTACCAACTGGGCATTTTCCCTCTGGTTCTCCTTCAAGAAGCTTCCATGCACGTCTTTCATTCCCCATTCATGCCATATGTCCTGCCCATCGCAGTCTACGAGACTTAACTGTTCTCATTATATCTAGCTTCATATAAAGACCATGTAGTTCATTGTTATGTAGTCTTCTCTATTCACCTGTCTGTTTATCTCTTATTAGAGAATCATAGAATTGAAAAATAAGCTAAACCTTTGAAACATCTATCTAAACAGAAGGAAGAGGAAGAAGAAGAAGAAGAAAAGTGGTTCTTCTGATTGACATAACATCAGTCTGAAAAATGGTACTAAAGATGGGTTTGCCATGAACCCGAAATTGCGATCTACTTAGAACATTAATATGAGGAGAGGTATGATACATTTGATTTTATCTCTCTAAACCTTTGGAATTAACAGTTTGGGAAAATATATGCATTCAAAATAACCATACTATAACCATGAATTTTGAGTTTCTGGACAAACCAAATTTGATTACAAAGTTCTTCAAATCAACACCAGATGGCAGTTTAGAAAATTACCGGCATAATGAAACATTGACAGTCGTGACAACAGCTGATGATGGGAATGATGTTTCCCGATACTGCAGTTCTCTGTTAAAAAAGTAGATATATGAGGTAAGAAGAATTCACGATTCATTTGATTCGTATATTTTTCTCTTGAAATATATTACACAGAGCAATCAGTTGGGTATGCCACTGGTGTACCGACCATAGCACAGCATCTGTGTGGGACAGCAATGTATCTGCACCTGCTAAATTTTACGCCTACTCTATGGTCATTTAGCCTGCCAGCTATATATATTTTTTTTTTCAAATGCCCCAGGTTGTCTTTCGACATTCCTGATCTCTCTCCTGGCATAGCATACTTATAACCCACTTCTGAGGTTGGGGCGCCTGGAAGGCGGGGTTACGTTTCCCTGATGATATGATGTGTAATGATGATAATGGTGCACCAGGAGAGTCCCTAATCCTAAGCTTAAGAATATGAATGATGATGATGATTGCGATGGCCATATGATTTCGGGGACCGTTTGGGCCTTAAAGTTTTCCTGCAATTTGTCTTACAGGTGAGGAAAAACCCCGATAAAAACCTCACCCAGAAAAACTGTCCCGACCAGGGATCAAACCCGGGCCCGCTGCGTGACAAGGCAGCATGCTACCCCGAGACCACAACGGTGGACAGCCTGCCAGCTATAAATAACTCATATTGGCAACATTGTTAATGTCATGCTCTGCCAATAATTAACTTGACATCACGAGAATTATTGAAATAATTTTAATCTGCTGAATACAATATTTCAATTAAAATGTATTAAACTATCCTTTTCCAACATCGGAAATTTGTTTAGGTGTAAATTTTTCTCCTCAAATGTAATTTATCCTTCAGTGAGAAGTGATAAATTTAAAATAAAAAGATTGAAAATAAATTCATAATTAAATATGGGAAATAAGATTATGAGGTTCTTAATTATTGAATTAATGAGTCATTTTTTACATCTTACCTGATAGTTTGTTTTCTTAAACATGGGAACTGCAGTTTTCAAGAGAACCATCTCTCTCATAATGTCAGTTGAAAATAAGAGAGATGGTTCTCTTGAAAACTGCAGTTCCCGTGTTTAAGAAAACATAAACTATGAGGTAAGATGTAAAAAATTACTCATAAATTCATGAATTGAAAATAAAGCTTTACTGGCAGTAAAAGTAGTGTTAAATCCCATTTAAAGTCTTCTTGAGAAGCAGCCAGATGACATGTAGTACAAAGGTTCATTGCCTCAGCCATGCAGAGATTATATAAGAGAGAAAAATTTCCATTTAATCTGAAGTACTTAAATAGGTCAGTGGATTAAAGCACTGGTACAGAAATAGAAGTCGGCCGCGGTGGACTAGTGGTTATGCTCCTTGCCTCTGGTCCCGAGGGTCACGGGTTCAAACCCGGCCGGGGTCGATGGATTTTTTAGGATGGAAAAATCCAAGGAGCAACTCCTCCAGGAGGGACTTTAAGCCGTGGGTCCCGAATCTGAAGATTTTCAGGCTCGTAAAAAATCCTTAAGCCCGAATGGAAAGGCCTCTAAGTAAAATTTACCAAAATTTCCCGTCCTAGTACTACCTCGGTTTCTTAGATGTCAATACGAGGTGGAACACTGACCACGGACCACTCGAATGACATCTATACGAAAACAAGTGTAACTAAATTAGTATGGTTCAAATAATTCTTCCCTGTAGGGAGAGAGCGCCTAAATCTCTGTTAAGGGAAACATGGGCTTACAAGATACAAGAAGATACGGAAGTAGAATGATCTTTATGTTTGGTTACCTCGACTATGTACTCTCTTCTCAAGGGAACGTAGGAAACATCAAGATGATTGAAACTTTAAATAAAAACAATGAATAAGTTTGAAAAGTTAATGTCACTGTTTAGTTTGGGCGTAAATAGTTAAATGGATATTTTGTATAAGATGAAACTTGTAATGATTCTTTACACAGTACAGTTTGACCGTTATCACATAATTGATAAATGGTGGTTAACTTTTCTCAACTTTTATCTAGGAGCACCACAATAGTTTCTATTGTGATTATCTTTAGTTTTAATCTTAATATCAATCATCAACCGTTACACTTTATATATGCAAATGGAAATTACTTCCTTCCACTTAAGAAACTCTTCTTCTTCTCCTTCTTTCTTTTTTCTTCTTTCTTCTTCTTCTTCTTTCTTCTTCTTCTCATTCTTCATCTATTTCCACCCTAAATAAACAGTGATATTAACTTTTCAAACTTATTCATTGTTTTTATTTAAAGTTTCAATCATCTTGGTGTTTCCCTACATTCCCTTGTGAAGAGAGTATATAGCCAAGGTAACCAAACATAAAGATAATTTTACTTCAGTACGGAAAACCAAAAACTTTGGATTTATATCTCAGTTTAGGCATAAATTTTTCTTATTTTAGGAATTCTCACTATGAGGTATATTCATTAAGGTATAATTTTTATTGAACGATATGAGGTGAGTGATAAAAATTCTACCTTAACTTAATAAATTTTTCTATTCAAATATTATTTAGAATAATTTGCAGAATTTTGCTATCATCACTTAAAATTCTCTGCAAGTTTGATACGGCATTCTAAATGGCGGCCCCGAAGTTCGAACCATAATAGTACACCTGATATCTTATTTACACTATGTAATTAATTTAATTAAAAATAAGATCAACATAGTATGAAATAAAATATAATACAATACATGGATAGAAAATTTTTACATATTTGTTGAAAAACTATGTTCTCATCTATCGACTTGGGCATAAACATTTCAACTCATACATAATGGAATGTCTTCAATCTTTGCATCATAAAATACTATTCTCTATTATTTATTATGTTGATTTTGTTTTATAGTTAAGTATTCTGCTTAATGGGATTCCAGTGGATGAATTAAGCACTATAGTACATATTTCGAAGGCTTCTGTTATGGGACGAAGAATGTGTCTCAAATTGAAAGAAATAATTCCCAGGCAACTCATTCAGGTAAAATCAAATGTTATCCAGTCTATACATTTGTCAGTGTTCTATATTTTGTTACTAAAAATTATATGTCAGTGCCCAAAATTGTTATTCCTTAATATAGGAAGATTGTATAGGGCTGTATGTTAAATCTTGTTTTTAAAAAGTTAAGAATTGGTCTAAAAGCAATTAAATACTGTATATCTCGGCAGATAAGGCGATCTTCAGATAAGACGAGATATAGATTTTTGTCAAAGTTTTATAGTTTTAGCATATATTTGTCCTATAAGACGACCCCCAAACAATCAACGGCCTATGAATTTAGTTTAGATCAGCAATCATTACTATCTTACTGTATAGCATATACAAAATTACCTTATTCGTAATTTTTCAAATTAAATTTTATGTTATACATTGTTAATATTTTAACCCCTCATTATGATAAATAAATACATTTTCATTCAACTAGCAACACTACTACACTTTCGATAAGTTGTACTAGCACGAGAGATGAGACCTGTTGCATGGAAGACGGTAGAGGGGAAAGGAGATTGTTATGATAAGGAAGAAAGACTTGCCACATGAGAAATTTCTTGTTACGCTACTATCAAACCAAAGATATAAGTTACCCGCATATTTAAATGTTATACAGTGCCCTTTGCATCATGCATAGTAATAACACTATATTAATAATTAAAAGAAATAATGCAATATAGGCAATAATGTCCATTAAAAATCATCGGAGAAAATATTGTTTAAATAACTCACCTCATAGGATTCATGCTTCCATGATATCGCGATTTCAAACATAATCATGTTCATCGTCAGATTATGTTTGAAATCGCGATATCATGGAAGCATGAATCCTATGAGGTGAGTTATTTAAACAATATTTTCTCCGATGATTTTTAATGATTATACCTCATAATGTTTACTTCCCAACATTAATTAAATATAATAATGTCCATGTTTATTTACTACACAAAACAGACTGCAAAAGAATTGAATAACTGGATGTTTTCAGGACTGATTTGATAGTAGCTGTACTCACGGGGATTCACTAAATCTCTAACAGTTCCTCCCTCTCCCACATGTCAACTAATCGGTTTGTCACCATGCATCATTACGTCAGTCGCAATCAGTGGTTTCATTGTTATTTGTGTCTTGTGTGTTCAAGTAATTTCAAGTTATTTTTTCATTTTATAATGGTTTCAATTTATATAAATGTCAATCTAATTTTTTTGTATCTATCCTATAAGACGGCCCTGAATTTAGGGGGCTTTTTTTTATGGTTCAACTATCATCTTATCTGCTGAGATATACAGTAGTACTTGAAATAATAGTAATTTTATTAACGGATTAAGGCTTTAAGGTTAGAGGGTCGCATTGTATTTTCTAGATGAAACATGGATTAAAAAAGCATGAATAAAGTGTGGGTAGACTCTACAATAAAGACTAAAAATAACAGGCATTTCTGTGAGGTCTAACCACTGGAATGAAAAATTCAAGTGGGGAAGTGTAGGCACCTAATTGTACTTCACATATAAAAGTGATGAGGGAGTTTGTGGAGGGTGGGAAATTTATTATGGAGTCTAAAAAGCTGAAATGTTTCACGAAGAAATGACAGCATTGGTTTCTGTAAATTGGTTCAAGAAAATGTTACCTTAGCTTGCTGCTAACAATGCCATTAGTATGAATAATGCATCTTAACATAGTATCGATTGGAACTTGTACCCATGAAGCAGTGGTTTAAAAATTACATAATAAGATGGATGGATACAAAAAGTATTGAGGCTATTCTTTACAACCTGTGATGCGACTTTTATAATTCCTTCATAAACTCCTGTCAAATTTTATTCTCAGGGTTTCATTTTTTAAATGATTTCCCACCATTGACAGTGATTTTTATATTTTTCTAACGATTATTTCAATTAATAGTGAGTGGAGAACATATTTTAATCGACTCACCTCATACATTTTCAAACTTCTTTGATTTTGATTATTTCAATATATTTTTCTATGATATTTAACTAAGTAGCTTGAACATGTGACAGCCATATTGATTTTAACAAATATTCTATGCAACAACAAAGTCATATTCCAGTGCAGCCAACATAGAGTATGTACTAATTAACTGTATATGTATACTTCAGAATTTCAGAACTTACTAATTATTTTTGGGCATTGCATTAGGTTAGCTTTTAGGTTGATCTTTCACAGGTTAGAGTACTTAAATTGTGCTAGATTAGCTTTTAGGTTCATTAAATATTGTGTATACATTGGCTACATCCTATGATTCCATAGTGTAAACCGCTTTGCATTTGTTGGCGCATGCACTTGGTGTATGATTGGAACTTAGAAAAATGTTTCATGTCTCAGGTTGTAAAGAATCCCTGGTATTGAATATACAAATGACATAATTAAGGATGAATTGACACACATCATAAAGAAAGCAAATGTCCACAAAATATATGATAAATTGAAGTGGATACATTGGTAGAACAAAGTGGACACACTGTGCTAAATCACCCTCCTTATCACTGCACTTTAAACTCTTTCGAGTCAGTATAGAGTCAAGTAAAGAGGTATGTCACTCGAAATAATAAAACTTTCAAAATAAGTGAAATCAGGACCTTGATTCACGGATGCATTGGTAACGGCTGAAATGGAGCAGTCGTTCATATATCACATTGAAGGGGAAAAGAATAAATTCTGGAATCCTGATAATTTGTTTGCACCACTGTAGACTCCCTCATTATTATCAGTCCAGGAGAAACCAGCAGTAAAGAAATGGATGAAAAAGAAGAGGAATTCACATTTTATTTGATTCTGATTAGGTAGGCCCATATATAATATTTTGTCATAAATAATATTTTAAAAGCTAAATTAGTACAAAAACCCACAAGAATAAAAATATATAATACTTTGGTATTACCCTCCCTTTTATGCGGATGTGAGATTTTGACATTAAGAAAGAGAGACAGGAGTAGAATCAAAACAACGAAAATGAAATTTCTCAGAAGGACAGGAAGATACACTCTTTTTAGATTTAAAAAAAGGATAAAGAAATTTTATAACAATTAGAAATAGATTCAATAGAAGAAAAACTCAACAGATATAAATTAAACTGGCTAGATCATGTAAGAAGAATGGATAATTCAAGAATCCCAAAAATGATGATGCAATATAAACACAAAAGACATCATCAACCAGAAAGACCTCTTTAAAGACTGCAGATGTGGCCAAAACATATCTACAAAGGCCTAATTTGTGACGGATGATGATGATGATAAATAAACAAGAAATAGAGGAAGTTCCTAATTATTTATACCATCTTATCTTGTATTCAGTCTTATTTCCTGTAAAATATGATATTGCTTAAAGAATAATGTTGTATCATTGAAAGTTCTGAACACAATTCAGTCATATGGTGGATAAGAGTAGTATGACAGTTACTCCAATAGATGGAGTCTGCAGAGTAATATTTTATGCAAGTTTGTTTACAGTATGAGAGTTGTGATGTCACAATGAATACTCACGAGAAATAATAACTTGCATCTTCCATATTGAATTTACAGATTGCTATTCAAGCTGCAGTTGGAGGTAAAATTGTTGCAAGAGAAACACTGAAGCCATTTCGGAAAGATGTAACGGCAAAATTGGTGAGTTTTGTCTTCTTCTTCACTTCATGGGCTAGGCAAATTGCCTGTTCCGCCTCACAGTTATTCTGTCCATCTTTTCACTGGCCTTCCTACATTCCTTGAACCTCTTGGCTTGTAGTTGAATGCTGCTCTTGGTAATCTTGTTACATTCATTCTTTCCACATGTGTAAACCATTTCTCTGATTTTCTCATCCAATGGATATATATTTAAATCTGTTCTTATATCTTCATTCCTTATCCGATCCAATCTTGTGCAGCCTTTTGTTCTTCTAAGGAAGTTAATTTCTGCACTTTGTATTCTACTTTGTAATTTTTTGGTTATTACCCAAGTTTCACTCCTATAAAGTAATGCAGAAACTGCCAATGTTTTATAAAACTCATCTCTCTCACAGTGAGTTTTGTAATGAAGCTTAATTATATATGCTGCTATTGTGCTTTCTGCCTCAGTAGGCTTAGGTTTAATTTTCAGTAAATTGTATGATTTCCAGATTGAGGTTATCCAAGTACTTATGGGCCTCCAGAATGCGCTTTATCACCAGTATTAAAACACTTCATATAAAATGAATATTTCCTTACAATATGTAGAGAGCAGTAGGATGAAACATGTACTGATTATTCAAGTTTTAGTGAGAATGAGAATATCTTCTATCTCTATCTATATTCGGGTTTTTACAGCTGCTGCCGTCTTCCCGTGCCAAACCTCCAAAGCCTACGGTCTTGGGCATCTTCGATGCATAGCCCTCTAGCTTGCATTACTGTCTTCATGTTTTCCTTCCATGTTAACCTTGGTCTTCCTCTTTTCTTCTTTCTGTTCGGATGCCATTCATACAGTTGCTTCGGCCATCGCTCATCTTCCATTCTTAAAACATGTCCTAACCACTTTAATTCCTCAATTCTTTCAATTATGCTTTCTTCTGCTTCCATTATGTTTCTAATTTCCTTATTTGTGACACGTTCTAATTTAGACTTTTTTAATTTATCTTACCTCAAATTAATGTTGAGTTCTGTTTGAATATGTTTCGATATTAAATTATTATAATCAACGGTAAAGAGAAAAATTTACCCAGTAAAAAGAAAGCAAGGTAAAGGAAGATTTATGCTTTGATGGGAATTAAGCCTAAATTAGCTCAGTGGTCAGAGCATTGCCACGGAAGGCTAAAGGTTCGGGGTTCGATTTCCAGTTCAGGCAAAAATTGTTCTAACCTTTGTAAATTTTATAAACAAAATTCTGGGCTTTCTATGGGAAACCCTCTTTCACCCTTTTTGGCCAATTTATACATGGGAAGTTTCGAGCAGAAAATAACAAGAGGACATCCTTTGATCTTCAAATTTTGGACCAGATACGTTGATGACGTAATTGCTATTGTCAAACAGAAACAAATTGAGGATGCTTTGAAGCTTTTGAACATCCAGAGTAGAACGATAAAATTCACCATGGAAACTGAGATTGAAAGACAAATCCCATTTTTGGATCTTAATTTAACACGAAACAAAGAAAACAGGATAGAATTTGGAATATATAGAAAGAATACTCATATAGACAACTATATTAAAGCTTCGGGTTTCAACCACTTTGCTCACAAAGAGGCAGTGTTCAATAGCTTAGCATACAGATTAGTAAATATTCCTATGAGCCCAGAAAACTATAAAAGAGAAAAAGAATACATAATTAATGTGGCAACAGATAATGGTTATGATGAAAGCATGGTACACAGGAAAATAAATAAATTCAAAAGACAAAAATTAATTAATGAAAGCACACTGATAAAACAAACAGAAAAAATAAAATTCAAGAAATTCACTTACCATCCATTGAAACACTACAAATTTCAAAAAATTTTCAAAAAGTTTAATATAAGATTAGCACCTAAGAATGAATACAGCCTTAATAGGATAATTAAAACCAACAAAAATGAAAAAATTGAAGAAGAAAATAAATCAGGAATTTATCAGATCAAATGTAAAGATTGTGACAAAATTTATATAGGAAAAACGAAAAGAAATTTGAAAACAAGGGTGAAGGAACATCTTAGAAATGTCAAAAATGGAGAATTGGAAAAGTCAGCAGTAGCTGCTCATGCTTGGTACGAAAAACATCGAATTGAATCAAAAGCTAGTCTAATTAAACAAATAGAGACACCTAAGGAACTTACAGTTTGGGAAAAGATCCACATTCAGAAAACAAAGGAAAACTTATGAACTTCGAAGTTCCCGCAAATTTTGACCTTATCAAGAGGTTCATCGGTCCACCAACAGAGGGAAGAAGAAGTGGTTCTTCCGAGCGACATAACACCGGTCAACAACAGTGTACTGAAGATGGGCCTGCTATAGGCCTGAAATCGCGATCTACTTAACAGAATAATGTGAGGAGAGGTAAGAATCTTTTAATTTAATATAAAAAATTGTTCTCTTTACCATTGATTACAATAATTTAGTTGTGTTCATTAATCTACTTATTTCTATCATAGCTTTAGCTTCTCAATATTAATTTAATGTTTCAATATAATCCTCTATATCATCGTCAGCTTGCCCAGACTGTTGAGTTTTATGTTTGTGGACCCTGGATGTCGATATCAGCTTCCCCCTCCAGCTGGCTGAATAACCATCAAATTAGGTCATGTTAAGCAGGAATTTCAAAATTCAGTACTCTATTTTTGTTCTTTTGAATGTAGACTTTTCCCAAATGGTGAGTTCTTTCGTATTTTCTAATTGTTCCCATTCTCACCAAAACTTGATTAAAAGTATCTCAAATATTACTTCCTAAAATAAACCATTATATACTGGTTATTTACAAAAACTTTGTCTGTAACTTAACATACAGATTTTTATATTTATGATCTGATTTTGTAAATATGATATTTTTCTAGCAATACAAATATTTGCTATTTTTTCAAGATAATTTTATCTGTAAAATCAATAATAATCACTTGTATGTGAAATCCCTTCGTTAAATTTTGTATGTTTATATGTTTAATATCTCCTGAAAATTTGAAGTAAATTCATTCAATAGATATATGAGAATACAAGTAACATAATTTAACATTGGTGAAAAAAAGGTGTCCCGTGCCGTAGCCGAGCAGTTAAGGTAGGAAGCCTTGGCGCAGAGCTACGGGACTTGCGCTGGTTCGAGTCTCCATGGGGGAAGAAATTTTCTCATGGTATTTCGGCCAGTATGGGACCGGTGCCCACCCAGCATCGTGAGGCAATTGGGTAGCTACAATAAGTAGCGGCTCCAGGTTGAGGAACCAGCTATAACGGCTGGGGGACTCGACATGCTAACCATATGTCACCCCTACACTGGCTGTTGATCATCTACCTCTGTGATTGACACATGTGGATGTGAAGGGCCAGCAGCCGGCTGGTAAAAGGGCAACCGCTGAAAAAGTGGAAAGACCCTCAATCGGAAATCGGAAAAAAAGGTCATTCTACAATCCCTGGACAATGTCATCATCATCATCTTCTTATCGTGTCCTCCTTTCGGAAGGTTCAAATATGCCTCCAACCATCTCTATCTTCCCATGCTTTCCTTCCTTTTAGTTCTTCCCAGTCGTATCCTCTTTCTTGTGAACTTTTCTTCAATCAGTTAATTCATCTTTCTCGTGGTCTACCTCTTCATCATTTTCCTTGTATCTCGAGATTTAACAGTCTTTGTGGAGTCTTTCCTTTTCCATTCATTTCTACTTATCCCTGAACAATGTATTCACTAAAATGTCACTTAAGTTTGATTTTTTTAAGTTGTTGGACTGGACAGTCCAGGTTCCACTCCAATCAACAGATATTTTCCTTCACTTCCTCCTATAAAATGAGTTCTGTAAACTTTTCTGACAGTGAATTAAGCCGGGGAATAGGGCTATACATACTACTTCCTCATTCTGTTAACTAAGAATATGTGATCTTCAGATCCACATTTCCTATTCATACTATTAGATTGAGTAATTCAAACCACATTTTACAAGTAATAATTTAGACTATTTAACTCATGCCCCAAATGGGAGTCAATGACCAATCACGTTTTAATGATTTTTATTTTACAACCAATGACAGTCGTGTTTCACCTCACTATTTATCGAATCCTGTTTACCAAAATTAAAGAAAGCTCCTCCTTTTAATATTCTGAACAGGTCAGAGCATTATTTTGCAGTGACTGACTCTCCAACAAATGTGTTGATTATAGCAAATAATGAATAGATTCCTTCAAACTACACATTTGATAATTACGTGTTCAATAATTATGTTTTAAATAATGATTTTACTGAGTTGTTTCCAATGAAATTAATTAATAATCTATAATGTTGGTTATAATATACAGTTTGATGTGTTTAATTTTTTCTCAACTAGGGTGTATTCTTACATTATTGTGATCCTATTTGGCAATAAATAATGATCAAGTTGCAGTGGATGAACAAATGAAACATAACCAAACATTTCTAATTTATTTCAAAACATTACCGTTTACATTAAATATACTATATAAATATTTTAAAATAACTATATTTATATATAATAATAAATATTTTAACATAACGATATTTAAATAAGTCCACCGCTGTGGTCTTGAGGTAGCATGCTGCCTTGTCATGCAGCAGACCCGGGTTCGTTCCCCGGTCACGACAGGCTCCTGGGTGAGGTTTTTTTTTGGGGGTTTTTCCTTATCTGTAAGACAAATGTCAGAAAGCTTAGGGCCCAACAGTCTCCGAAAATCTCCTCATAATTAATCTTCTAAGTAGATCGCGATTTCAAGACCATTGTGGTCCCATCCTCAGTACCATCTTGACGACTGATGTTATGTCGATCAGAAGAACCACTTCTTCTTCCCTCTGTTGGTGGACCGATAAACTTCTGGATCAGGTCAGAATTCGTGGGAACAGAGGGAAGAAGAAGTGGTTCTTCTGATCAACCATAACATCAGTCGTTAAGATTGTACTGAGAATGGAACCACAATGGTCTTGAAACCACGATCTACTTAGAAGATTAATTATGTGGAGAGGTAGGAAACATTTGATTTTATCTTAAATTAAACCTCATAGTGATTTATTCCTATAAAAGTTCAATATTTTATATTTGTCTATATTATCTGTAATTGGTTTGAGTGTTCTTCCAATCTGTTTTTGTACCAGTTTCTATTACTTTCTTCTTCTCAGAGATAGGTTTTAAAAGGACCCTTTAAAGTATTGTCTCTTTTTTTTTTTAGTATGGAGGTGATGTAACTAGAAAAATGAAGTTGTTGAAAAGACAAGCTGAAGGAAAAAAGAAAATGAAAATGGTAGCCAATATTGAATTGCCTAGAGAGACATTCATTGATGTTTTAAAGCGTTGAATCGCTATCATATACATGATTCCTTATACTTCAGAAACAGTCTTAATATTCAGATGATCCAAAAATGAAAAGAAAATAGCAATGAAATTTACAGGGACTGGATGTGAATTTTAAAAATTATAGAAAATGGAATTGAAAGACGGAGAAAATTAAAACTACGTTTGGAGTTAATATTTTGAGAGGACATAAAAGCACAAAGAGGATTAGTCATAGTTTTTAAAAATTCCAAGTGACCAACAAAACTGTATATTTACAAGACATAACAGGTAGGCCAACTAGTAGTGTTGTCAACTTGGTGACTTGGTCATGTATAGCATCTTGTAGTATAATGGTGACAGAATTTGTGATTTAAACTAATATCAATTCTGCAAATTTAAAAATACGATCAGAAGTAACATTATGAGGACTTACTTAATAATTAAGTTTTGTATGTGTATTCTTGCCTCATATGGTTGTATCTGTTAGACATATGTTTCAAGGCATGTTTGCTCCATCCTCTGCTAGTATAGACTGATTTTTCTCAAGTTGTTGGCCCTGGATCTCGACTCCTGCTCCTTCTTTCTGTGTTCCAAAGAACTTGCTAATTAGGTTCCTCTCCCCGGGAATATCAAAATTCATAATTCTCTCCTTGTCCTTCTATATGTAGATTTTTTCCCATATGGTGAGTTTGTTTCTATTATTCTACCAGTTATATTATTTGGGTGCGAAACATGGACTCTTACTTTAAGGGAGGAAAGGAGATTACAAGTATTTGAGAATAAAGTACTTAGGAAAATTTTTGGACCAAAGAGAGATGAACAAACAGGTGAATGGAGAAGACTACATAACAGTGAACTACATGGTCATTATAGGAAGCCAGATATAATAAGAACAATTAAGTCTCGTAGACTGCGATGGGCAGGACATGTTGCACGTATGGGGAATGAAAGACTTGCATGGAAGCTTCTTGTAGGAAAGCCAGAGGGAAAAAAACGCTCAGTTGGTAGACCAAGAATGAGGTGGAAGAATAACATTAACTAGGATTTGAGGGAAGTAGATTATACAGGGAATGATTGGAAAGCATTAGCTCAGGATAGGGATGTATGGAGAGCTTATGTATGTGTGGCCATGAACCTATGGGTTCGATAGTGTCAGTGAGTAAGTAAGTATGGTGAGTTTGTTTGTGTTTTCTTCCTATTTTTCTTTCTAAGTTTATGTTTAAATCTAATTTGTGTTTTTCTGACCACACGTGAGCAGCCAATGCAGATTTTTCTACTTTCCCTTTTTTTACATTTCTTATGTGTTCTTTGGTTCTAGTGGTTAAATTTCTCTTTTTGTTTTCCCCATTTGTTTACATTATTAAGATATTCACAGGGAAAATAAAGAGAATTTTTTGTAATCAATGGCAGAAACAAAAATGTCTGCCTGAACCGAGAATCAAACCCCGAACCTTCAGCTTTCCATGCTGATGCTCTGACCACTGAGCTAATTCAGGCTTCATTCCCGTCCAAGCATAAATCTTCCCTTTACCTTACTCTCTTGATCTCACATTCAAATGCAATGAATCATCATTCACAAATACACAATGAATGGCTTCTACATTAAGAAGACATGAAGGGACTCCACATAGCTTTAGCATTATTTATTAAATTAATATTAAGAAGTTAAAGCTGTTACTATGATTGAAATAAGTAAATTAATGTACACAACTAAATTATTGTAATCAATGGTAAAGAAAAAAAATTTAATTTAATCATTAGAACCAAAGAACACATTAGAAACGTAAAATAAAGGGAAGTAGAAAAATCTGCAGTAGCTGCTTACATTTGGTCAAAAAAAACACAAAATAAAACCATTAAAAAACACAAACATACTTGCCATATGGGAAAAAATCTGCATACAGAAGAACTAGGAAATAATTATGAATTTTGAAATTCCTGGGGAGAGAAACCCAATTAGCAAGTTCTTTGGACCACAGAAAGAGGGAGCAGGAGTTGAGATCCAGGGCCGACAACTTAGAAAATATCAGTCTCTACTAGCTGAGGATGGGGCAAACATGCCTTGAAACATATGTCCAACAGAAGCAACCATATGAGATAAGAATACACAGACGAATCTTAACTATCAATTCTGCAGTTTCAAATATTGCAAAATGTATTTTAGTTGTTCCCATTTGTTTCAAATACTAACCAATATAATGGAAAGAAATTTCTTCATTCAGAAGAATAAAAAACAGAATTATAAATTTTGAAATGATAATGACCAAATCAAGTAGTTAGAATTACTAGTTGATAATGCCAGTGAAGATCTCCAAAACATTTCCAGGTGAGAAAATTCATTTATGAGGTAGAGTATGTACTTTCTCATTCATATGCAGTTTGTTACCTCTTAATATTATTTCCTTTATTGTATAATTAATATAGATAAGGTACGTCAAATTCATATGACTTTTATATATATATATATATATATATACAAGATGTTGCAAAAAACACTAACAACAGAGGTGAGGTGTCTATATTGAGATATGTTGATCATTTTTTAATAAGGTACCAATGTCTGGAAATTATGTGTTTTCACACTATGAGAAGCTAACTTCTCAAGAGTTCCATTAGTTAGATTTCAAGACTCAATACTGTCACAGTCATATCAAGTTTTAAAAATATCCACCTCCCATCGCATTGCAGAGCATTCATTGGCGGTGTAGTGATTGGCGCACACGTTCAAATATGCCTGGCCTCATTCGAATTATTTCTGTAGCAGCGTGGATTTAGGCTATATGATCCAAACATGTCTCTACAGGAGTCTGATGAACAGACTGTTTCATGTCACCCCACAAAAAGTAGTCGAGAGGGTTAAGATCAGGTGATCTCGGAGGCCATGGGACTGGTCCCCTCTGCCTATCCAAATGTCTCCTCAATTTGGTATCAAAGTGAGCTGGAACTCTGTCATGTTGCAGCCACATTCTGTTGCGAAGCCACGTATCACAGGTTCAATACCTGTGAGTTGTTGTCAAGTAATGAGTCTTCAAATCCTTCAAACTAACACTGATCTTGAGACATAATTAACTAGACATAGTGTGAAAACGCATCATTTCCGGACATTGGTACCTTATTAAAAAATTATCAACATATCTCAATATTGTTTATTTTTTATCATTTCACTCACCTCATACTTCATAATTTATAGCAGACCCAGGGTTTCTTCACGTAATTCGTGACATTGTCAATGCTGCGTCATGTTCACAACTGACGTCCAACGGCCTTCTATCCTGCAGACTGACCTCCGCGCCATCTGGTGGCCGACCGAAGAATTTCCAAATCAGGCCTCTTTCTTTATAACCGGGTATTTCAAAATTCATAGTTGTATTTTCATTCTTGCATATGTAAATTTTTTCCCAAATTGTGAGTTCCTTCGGTTTTTCCAATTGTTTAAGTAATTTTGTTTTGGTTTCTATTCTATGTTTTTCTGACCAGGCATGTGCAGCTATTGCAGATTTTTCGGTTTCTTCTCCATTTTTAACATTTCTGAGGTGTTCTTTTAATCTTGTATTTAGATTCCTTTTTGTTTTTCCTATGTATATCTTTTCACAATCTTTACAATTAATTTGATAAATTCCCGATTTTTTGCAGTCTTCAATTTTTTCATTTTTGTTGGTTTTTATTAAATTACCTAAGCTGTAATCATTTTTCGGTGCTAATTTAATGTTGAATTTGTTGAAAATTTTTTGAAACTTGTCAAATACGAAAGGATGGTATGTGAACTTCTTGAATTTTTTGCCTATATTTTTATCTGTCTGAAGGGTACTTTCATTGATGACTTTTTGTTCTTTGAATTTATTTATTTTCTTGTGTATCATTTTCTTGTGAAAACCATTATCCTTAGCAATTTGTATGATGTGTTCTTTCTCTTTATTGTAATTTTCTTTGCTCATGGGGACATTCACAATTGATTAGGAAAGAAGAGAAAAAGAAAATAGAATTTGGAATCTACAGAAAAGAAACTCACATCGACAATTATATAAAAGCTACTGGATTTAACCATTTTTCACACAAACAGGCAGTATTTAATAGTTTAACACACAGACTTGTGAATGTCCCCATGAGCAAAGAAAATTACAATAAAGAGAAAGAACACATCATACAAATTGCTAAGGATAATGGTTTTCACAAGAAAATGATACACAAGAAAATAAATAAATTCAAAGAACAAAAAGTCATCAATGAAAGTACCCTTCAGACAGATAAAAATATAGGCAAAAATTCAAGAAGTTCACATACCATCCTTTCGTATTTGACAAGTTTCAAAAAATTTTCAACAAATTCAACATTAAATTAGCACCGAAAAATGATTACAGCTTAGGTAATTTAATAAAAACCAACAAAAATGAAAAAATTGAAGACTGCAAAAAATCGGGAATTTATCAAATTAATTGTAAAGATTGTGAAAAGATATACATAGGAAAAACAAAAAGGAATCTAAATACAAGATTAAAAGAACACCTCAGAAATGTTAAAAATGGAGAAACCGAAAAATCTGCAATAGCTGCACATGCCTGGTCAGAAAAACATAGAATAGAAACCAAAACAAAATTACTTAAACAATTGGAAAAACCGAAGGAACTCACAATTTGGGAAAAAATTTACATATGCAAGAATGAAAATACAACTATGAATTTTGAAATACCCGGTTATAAAGAAAGAGGCCTGATTTGGAAATTCTTCGGTCGGCCACCAGATGGCGCGGAGGTCAGTCTGCAGGATAGAAGGCCGTTGGACGTCAGTTGTGAACATGACGCAGCATTGACAATGTCACGAATTACGTGAAGAAACCCTGGGTCTGCTATAAATTATGAAGTATGAGGTGAGTGAAATGATAAAAAATAAACAATATTAAAGAACCTCATAGTGTTATTTCCTATCTACATAACTTAATATCTCAATATGCTACCTCACCTCCATTGTCGGTGATATTTTTGCAACACCCTGTATATATCCATCCATCCATCCATCCATAGTAATTCTGCCCGGGGGCAGGTTTTTCACTGCAATCATAGCATTTTCATGCTATGCTTTGCGGCTTTATTAGGGAATTATAGGTGTGGTAGCTTCCTCTTGCTTTCCACACGATAAAGGATGATGATGATGGCCGGATGATTTTCGGGGACCGTTGGGCACTAAGCTTCCTGACATTTGTCTTACAGGTGAGGAAAAACCTCACCCAGGAGCCTGTCCCGACCGGGAATCAAACCCGGGCCCGCTGCATGACAAGGCAGCATGCTATGACCACAGCGGTGGACCTTGCATATATATATTATTGTATATTATCAAAAAGAAGCAGAAAAAGAAAACCAAGAACATCTTGGAAGAATAACATTCAGAATTCAATGAGGAAATTTGGTGTAACAGATGAAGACAGAGAACAGAGAATGATGGAGAATTTTAATTAAGGGAAATTTGTGAATGTTTGTTACAAACTGACAGTCTCTAAGTCCGTAGTCATTTATGTATTTTGTTAAAACTTATGTTAATTACTAAGATTGGTTGGAGAAAACCCTCAATGATGAGGAAAATTTTCAAAATGAAATGATTGAATCAAACTTCTCATGGCCATATGTAATTTTATATCTTGCCCAAACATATCAATAATATTTAATTGGTTGCATTCTTGCTTATTATCAATTCATATTTATCAATAATTTCTAATATTATGAGAAAAAAAAGGCTGCTAGAACCTGGTATTTATACTTGTGCTTGTTCCTGAATGGCTGGACTAAGTTAAAGTTGATTGGATAGTCACCGTCAATCTAGAATCTGATTGGTTTGTTTCTGTCTCTTCGTTATTAAGTAGGCTTATATGCCTGTTATTTAACTTGTGATAACAGGTTTTAACCAGTTTTATACCTTCATATTTTCTATTAAAATTGCCTGTGTTTATAAATTTATAGTTTATTTATATTTATAAATATAATCTTACTCATTTGTTTTAAATTTGCTTGATTTGGTTCATATAACCACTTAACACATTCTTCATCGAACCATTTCTTATTTTTTCTTCTTTTTTAAATAACCTACATTTTCTGTTGCTGACAATTTAATAGTATCTCTTATAATTTCTCATTTTCTCTTTTTATTTAAATATCAGTTTCTTCTTCAGTTGCCACATTTTCATCTGAACATTCCAGTATTTCAAATCTATTAGCAATTTTGATTTGGTATTCTTGCTGCAGTTCATCTTTTCTCAAATGTTTTAATTCAAATTTTTCAGAGTCATCTTTAGCATTTGTACCTCTTTCTCTGATGTTCGCCCTGACTAGATGATGATCCAAATTGTAGCCTTGCATTCCATAAAATTTTAGCTTAAGAAAACTCGGATAAAGGAACACATGAGAGCATATAACAGAAATTTAGAAAATTCAAACTATGCTAACCACCTATTCCAATTTAATCATTGTTTCGATCCAAATTTTGAAATTTTACATATTTGTGATACGGGTAAGAAGTTAGATCTTTTGGAGGCTGTAGAAATTAATAAGTTTAAAAGTAGTAAAAAACTGTTAAATTCTCAACTTGATTTGAATGAATCCCCTTTGTTAAATTTAAATAAATATTGTTGTATTGTTGCTTAGATCAGTTGGAACACAATTCATAATTTGTTAACATGTCTGAAGAAGGTACAGTGTACCGAAACAGCTGTCACTGAATTATATAATAAATATGAAAATCAAATAAAACGTTTTATTTTTATTTAATTAATAATTAAGAAAAACTGGCTAATTAAATAATTTTCTTTCAGACCGCATTTCAAATACTGTAAAAGTTCCTTATTCACTGTTCCTTTATTTGCAGGTTAAAAATTGTGACACTGTTCCTGTATTTGCAGCTAAAAATGTCTTTATTCGCGGATCCAGTCGGTATATTAGAAGGATTAGTGTCCTTTATTAATCATCAGCACTTTTTTTTTTACTGCAGTCAAGGCGGCTTTTATAAATAGTGATTCAAACCAAATGGACAAAAAATATCAAAACAAAACAAACCTTATTGTCATTAACCCTAAAGTTCATTGTTAAAAACTGTTATCGTATTTCACGTGCAATATGTACTTCGATAAATGCCTCCATCGCCACGATCGGTATATTGTTGTTTCAACTTGTCATTCATTGCAATAATTTTTATTGAATAACATGTGTCTCTAATGCTTTGTTCCCAGTTTATAATGTTGAGTAAAAGGAAAGAAAAATTAGTACCAAAGAGAAAAAAAATAGTGTTGCTGCTTAAAATAAAAATAAAAATGCTTGACCATTTATATGCATTGGCGAGTCATTTGTGTCTATATCATACTTATTTAATGTTAATGAATCAAGAAATCCGAAGACAAAATAAGGAATTCACAGCTGAATATCAATCTTAATTGAAAGACCTTTTAAAAGTGGCAAAACAGGAAAAAATTACTAAGTTCTTTAAGTCCTTGCCTAAACCTGACTAATAATTAATAGAAATTGTTCAAAACTTCTCATTAATTGATTTTATTTTGATAATTTTTATTTTATTCTGTAACCTTGGAACGTATCCCCTATATACCCACACAAATTACCATTCCATATTTGCGGTTTTTGTATTCGCGGCATATTTGCGGAACATATCCCCCGCGAATAAGAAGATTTTACTATATTTGAAGAGAAAAATTTTCGCCTAGACCGGGACTCGAACCCGGGACCCTTGGCTTTCCGGGCCAAGTGCTCTACCAACTGAGCTACCGAGGCGAGTTACGATCTAGACGCAAATTTTTCTCTTATGTACGTAATTGTAATTCCCTCGCGCCAAATGCTTGAAACCATAGCTTCTATCTTTGCAAATGGCGGCTTCTTAGTTAAGAAGACATTTATTGGGAATTACAATTACGTACATAAGAGAAAAATTTGCGTCTAGATCGTAACTCGCCTCGGTAGCTCAGTTGGTAGAGCACTTGGCCCGGAAAGCCAAGGGTCCCGGGTTCGAGTCCCGGTCTAGGCGAAAATTTTTCTCTTCAAATATAATTTATCCTTCTATGAGAAGTGTTAAATTAATAATAAAATCGTCAGATTTTACTATATTTAATTAAATGCTATAATTTTAACCTCAAAATTGATAGGAAGCAATTGATAAGGGGGTGTAATAACCAATTCAGTTTCTTTGATACCATACTTTACATTTTTTTAATTAAATATTTACTTTATTTCAAATTCTTGTTGTACAAAGCCCTTTACCATTACAAGATAAAAAATATTTCATATTTGCTGTAATTAATGTAGTAAAACAATTATCCTGTATAAAGAGTTCTACAATCTAACATTGACTTGACAAATCACAGATGCCAGTTTTTATGTTACCCATTTGGAACAAAAATCTAAAATATTTTTATTAAAAACAAAAAATATATAAATAAATAGTGTTAATAATAATCTTACCAACATTTTGTGTGGAACTAGGCATGTTCTATCACTCAATTCACATTGGGTATGCGCCTTCTTGGTCAACCAATAGTTAGTGCATATGATTGACACCTACTGTGCTCAAAAAATTAAATCAACACATCATTAAATAAAGTACCAAAAAAATATTGAAGCAATGTAATTTTTGACAATAGAACTTTTAATGGACTGAAGTATTGTTTAAAACCAGAATGTGCATGTAAAAAAACTTTTCCGTCTCAGGGTTTGAAATACGAACAAAGTATTGATTGATACAGAATACAAAATGGAAATAAAAGATTTACTGAACTTTTATAGGAATATTGTTTATTTTTTTATTTCACTCACCTCATACTTCATAGGAATGTTTAAAAAAATTGTCAAAAAGTTTAATATAAGATTGGCACCAAAGAACGAATACAGCCTAAATAGGATAATTACAACCAATAAAAATTAAAAAAATTGAAGAAGAAAACAAATCAGGAATTTATCAGATCAAATGCAGGGCTTGTGGCAAAATTTACATAGGAAAAACAAAAAGAAATTTGAAAACAAGGGTGAAAGAACATCTTAGAAATGTCAAAAATCGTGAAATGGAAAAGTCGGCAGTAGCTGCTCATGCTTGATCAAAAAAACATCTAATTGAATCAAAAGCCAGTCTAATTAAACAAACAGAAAAATTAAAAGAACTCACGGTTTGGAAAAAAATCTACATTAAAAAAAACAAGAAAGAAAAACTTTGAAATTCCTGCAGATTCTGACTGGATCCAGAGGTTTATCGGTCCACCAACAGAGGGAAGAAGAAGTATTTCTGATCGACATAACATCAGTCAAAGGGAAAGTACTGAAGATGAAGCCGCCAAGGCTTTGAAATTGCGATCTACTTAGATGACTGGATATGAGGATAGGTATGAAACATTTTAATTTAATCACAAGATTTACTAATCAGTCATATTATTTTTGGTCTGGACATCTTACCTCAATATTAATGTTGATTTGTTCTTGGATATGTTTCAAAACAATTCTGATTTATCGTCAGCTTTCCCAGACTGGTTTTATTTATGTTGCATTATGTTGCACCACCTGGATGTCGATGTCGGCTCCATCCTGTGGTTGGCCAAAGAACCTCCAAACAAGGTCACCCTCCATCGGAATATCAAAATTCATAACTCTGTTTCTGTTCTTCTGAATATAAATTTTTTCCCAAATAGTCAGCTCTTTTGTATTTTCTAACTGTTTTAATAATTTAGTGTCTGAATTTATAGTATGTTTTTCAGACCAAACATGAGCAGCAACTGCAGATTTTTCAATTTCTCCATTTTTAATATTTCTTATGTGTTCTTTGGTTCTAATTTTTAGGTTTCTTTTTGTTTTCCCTATATATATCTTTTCACAACCCATGCATTCAATTTGATATATTCCTGACTTTTTATTTTTATCAGTTTTTTCATTTTTGTTGGTTTTTATTAGTTTATTTAAACTGTAGTTATTTTTTGGTGCTAATTTAATATTAAACTTCTCAAATATATTTTGAAATTTATTATGTACCCAGGGGTGATATGAAAAAATATAAGAAATTCACATATCACCCCTGGGTACATAATAAATTTCAAAATATATTTGAAAAGTTTAATATTAAATTAGCACCAAAAAATAACTACAGTTTAAATAAACTAATAAAAACCAACAAAAATGAAAAAACTGATAAAAATAAAAAGTCAGGAATATATCAAATTGAATGCATGGGTTGTGAAAAGATATATATAGGGAAAACAAAAAGAAACCTAAAAATTAGAACCAAAGAACACATAAGAAATATTAAAAATGGAGAAATTGAAAAATCTGCAGTTGCTGCTCATGTTTGGTCTGAAAAACATAATATAAATTCAGACACTAAATTATTAAAACAGTTAGAAAATACAAAAGAGCTGACTATTTGGGAAAAAATTTATATTCAGAAGAACAGAAACAGAGTTATGAATTTTGATATTCCGATGGAGGGTGACCTTGTTTGGAGGTTCTTTGGCCAACCACAGGATGGAGCTGACATCGACATCCAGGTGGTGCAACATAAATAAAACCAGTCTGGGAAAGCTGACGATAAAACAGAATTGTTTTGAAACATGTCCAAGAACAAATCAACATTAATATTGAGGTAAGATGTCCAGACCAAAAATAATATAATTAAAATAACCTCAAAATATAACTTCCTAAAATTAAATATTACTAATCAGTGTTTCCATGGTTATTTCAATACTTGGTAGCTATACCATGTTTCAGACGAGATGGTAGAACTTTCCTCTTTACTCAGTCCACAAGCCATCATTGAAGGAGAACACGTTACACTCTCTTGCAGAAACATCAG
Organism: Diploptera punctata; assembly: GCA_030220185.1. NCBI lineage: Eukaryota > Metazoa > Arthropoda > Insecta > Blattodea > Blaberidae > Diploptera > Diploptera punctata. Next base: position 1,549,093 of record JASPKZ010003449.1, on the reverse strand, counting down.
TTTTTATAAGTTCTGAAAATATAATTATGTTGATCCCTATTAGGTTCGTCTTCCGGGCATATAGGCCGTGGTCCAGTCGTTCTTCTACTCGATGTTTCGTCTACTGCTGCAGTAGACATCTTCAGGAGATACTGCGTGCTCTCTGTGATCTCCTCAACAGTCGGCTGCAGACTGGCTGGTCGTTGGAAACTCCCTCCCTATTTATAGGCACGCCCCTGGTGGAGAGGCGGTTTTCTGCGCGGTCCGTGTTGCGTGCTGTTTTGTCCAGGCTGTCGCTAGCAGAAGTCATAGGCTTCGTTGTCGTATTGTGCAGTGCCGGGATCCAGATTTTGTTTATCTTCATGGTTTCTTCTCTTTTGTTAAAGGAATTTTTGTGTTTATATATTTCAATGGCTTCTCTGTACAGTCTGGTGTAATAATGTGATGTTTGGGACAATACCTGTGTTTCTTCGAATCTTATTATATGTTCTTGGTTGTTCATCCAGTGTTCCGCTACGGCTGATTTTTCCTTTTGTTTTAGTCTGCAATGCCTCTTGTAGTTCTTGCAATCTTGTGGTAACCATTCTTTTTGTTGTGCCGATATAAACCTGTCCACAACTGCAAGGGATGCGATATATACCGGCAGTACTTAACGGATCTCTTGTATCTTTGGCTGGGCGCAGTATATTGCTGATTTGTTGTGTTGGCTTGTAGGTTGTAGATATGTTATATTTATTTAATATTCGACCAATTCTCTCCGTTATTGTCTTGATATATGGTAGGTACACCTTACCCTTTGCCTCCTCCTTGTTCCCGTTTTCGGATATACATAATTATGTTGGATTTAAACAACTCAACAAAATATATTTATAATTACTTTTATATGCTATATTTATTTTCTTTCTTTCTTTTTCTTTTTAAATATTTCCCTTTCTACTGAAACATTGGCAAATAATTTATTTGCTGTTGGTAGTAAACAATGCAGTTAACAATACATTTCTTCCCATCGCATATTATCATACTAAAATAATGATATGTTTGTATCACGGTATTACACCTGACCAAAAATTTTACTTATCAGGTTTTATATGTTTATTTATCATTAAAAGTAAAGAGATTTATAAAAAAATGGTAGAAGTATGCTAGAAATTGTTGCCTGCTGTGGGAGTAAAACATGGTGCATTAAAGAGTCAACGAAGAAGGAAATGTTGGCATTGGATTTCTTGAGAAGAAGTTCTAGATTATCAAAAATGTATAAAATCCCTTATCAATAAATAAGTAGTAGTATGTATGTAGAGGAAACAATAGTTGGGATATGTGATGAACTGATGAGAATGATGGATGATAGATGTCAAAGAAGATCATCAGTTGGCAATTTTTTGCCAAAGCAAACAGATCTAAGTGGATATTCTCAGTTTCTGCCAATTTTCTTTGAAGTTTCAATACTTGTAAAAATAATAAAGAGGTGAGCAACCAACTAAACAATTCACAAACTGTCTTTACTTACTGGCTTTATGCGTAACTAGAGAATACCTGACGTGCACTGCTATGCCTAAATAAATTAAATATTGAAGATCAATTAATTATATAGTATATACTGTGATGAACCAAACATGGCGGTTGCTAGAGTAAATTTTTAATTTCAAATTTCAGGAAACCCCCACTTCTAATAGTCGGATTTCACTGATTTTTGGACAATACATATCTCGGTTTATTTTAATAGGACATTCCAAGTTTTGTTGTGAAACATAAAAAATTGCAATTGCTAGAGCGATTTATAAATTTTCGTTTCAGGTGAACTCCTACATCTAATGATTTTAAATAAATTTGTTTATATATATATATATGACAAAATATATCATTCAAAGTGCACATGTTAATTCAAAATTACATGCCAACATTTTAAAGAATAAATTGATTACATTTAAGAAAATTATTTAGAAGAACAATGTGGCTTTAGAACTGGAAAAAGCTGCACAGAATCTACTTTTCTATCCAACAAATTATAGAAAAATTTCATTTTATTTATTGATTAATGTTAATTTTTCACAGACAAGAGAACTAGGTAGTAATTATGGGAATAATTTAATTGCTTTTCACTCTGAAAAGACAGCAGCTAAAAACAGAGGAATTAAACACAACAATAGTGAAATATAAAATTATGGAATATTCACCTGAAAGGTCCGTCTCCTCAACTTAATTAGTTATTTAACTGTAGCGCTTTCGGGACTTGTCCCATCATCAGCAGGATTCAAAACTGGTGTTTCACTGAAGATCTGGTAGAGGGGGTTACATATATTGGGTTTGTTTTCGTTTATCAGATGGTCGTTGTTGTGAGCTGCTTTCATGATTTCCATCTCTTCGAGTATGTTTATCCTGCCGATGATGGGACAAGTCCCAAAAGCACTACAGTTAAATAACTAATTAAGTTGAGGAGACGGACCTTTCAAGTGAATATTCCATAATTTTATATTTTAATTTTGAATAATACCTCAATGGAACACATCATGAATCTTAAAAAAGTTGAATAGTGAAACTGAGAACAGAATACCAAAACCAGCATATAACTATTCACCAAGAGGAAGAAGAAATCTGAGAAGACCAAAGAAAAGATGGAAAGAGCAGCAATTTGGAGTCAGAACAGGCTAGCAAAAAGCCAAAACCGTGACGAAGAAGAAGAAGACTCTGAAAATGATATTTGCAGTTCTCTCAAATGCAATAACACATGTCATTCATCTGTTTATATTACTTGACCCATGCCTGTAAAGCAGTCTTAATTCCAACTTCAAATTGTGTGTGTTGCCCAATCCCCAGGTTTTCAAGACGTGATCTATTTAGAGTTGTATCATATGGTCTTGGTGTAGCAGCACTGCTGGGTTTATTAGAATCAGGATTAATATGTGACAAGTGTGTCAATTGAAAAACTTGAGCAATCTGCTGCACAATCTCATACTTAGTAAAAACTTGTTTGCCGCACCAGTGGAAAATACCACACACAGTAGCATCCTGTAAAAAGCAGAAATGATAGTACATTACAATGCGAGGTTGGGAAGTGGTTTTTAATTTCTGGGATTTTATAAAACACTTCACAAACGTGTGTTGTACATTATTTTATGCATGATGGTGTTTTCAAAATAATAAATAATAGTAAAATAATAACATCTTTGTTGGAAATGTTTGTGTTCATTATAAACAAGTCCACCGCTGTGTCTCAAGGTAGCATGCTGTCTTGTCATGCAGCAGGCCTGGGTTCGATTCCTGGTCGGGACAGACTCCTGGGTAAGATTTTTTTTTTGTTTTTCCTCACCTGTAAGACAAATGTCAGGAAGCTTAGGGCCCAACAGTCCCCGAAAATCATCTGGCCATCATCATCCTTATCATTATCATCACCATCCTTCACCGGTGTGGAAAGTAACAGGAAGCTACCACACCTGTAATTCCCTAATAAAGCTGCAAAGCATAGCATGATTGCAGTGAAAGACCTGCCCTTTGGCAGAATTACTATGAATGGATGGATTATAAACAACTGACTGACGTTAGTCTGGCAAATGCATATGCAGTAAATGCTGAAAATAATTTAGTTGAGACTACAGCAGGCTGTGACACCAATCAGGCATAAAATTGCAGCAAGTATGAATGTATTGTTTTATATTGTTTCAAATAAAGTTCAGTTCATTTAAAATGCCGTGATTTGTTTCATATAATGTATATTTTGATATATTTTTGTATATACATTGTACGTAGTATATATAAAGGGCAGTGGTTTTACTTCCTGCCCTAGGTAGATAATTTGTAATATTACAGTACAGTTATTTAGTTATTTATAGGTTGGCAATTCTGAAAATTAGGAAATTGAACTTTTAATCGTGGTCGCCATTCCTGTAAAGTATGAAAGAATGTACTATCGTGCAAAAAATAAAATTGTTTAATTCATTAGATACAGTTTGTATGTATGTAGCTAATGCTCTGGAGTTAACAATAAAGTTATTTTCCTATTAAGTTATGTAGGTAGGAAATAACACTAGGAGGTTTATTTTAATTTTGTTTAGTTGTTTCTTGACTCACCTCATACTTCTTAACTCCCTTGCATATCTAGATTTCGTCACTGTATTTGTGACATTCTCAATGCTGTTCATGTTCACAACGACCATTGGACGTCAGTTGTGAACGTGAACAGCATTGAGAATGGTGACGAAATCTAGATATGCAAGGGAGTTAAGAAGTATGAGGTGAGTCAAGAAACAACTAAACAAAGATATTTTCCTTCTTGCTTCCCAATACTTGGATGTCACATCTTGATAATTTTGAAGAGCTACACAGTTTGTTAAATGTTCTCTGTCCATTTCTGCGCCTTGAGAACACAATATACCCTCACGAGACATTAGTATACCAATTCTATGAAGATATAGTAGCTAGCCAAGGGTCCCGGGTTCGAGTCCCGGTCTAGGCAAAAATTTTTCTCTTCAAATATATTGAGAAAGTACCTAGATTGGAATGATGTCATGTTTTGATAATGAAAAACACAAGGATAGTCAAAACATTTTTATTAAAAATCAGTGGGAAGGAGAAGGAGAGGAAGACAGAGGTTGAGATGTGGAAGGGGACTTGAGATTGATGAGAATTAAGAGGTGGAGAAATAAGCCATTGGATAGACAAGAATGGACATTTGTCTTAAAGGAAGCCAATGTCAAAGTGAAAGACTGTACAGTAAAATCACCTTATTCCTTATATGTTCCATAAATATGCTGTGAATACAGAAATGGTAATTTGTATTGGTATATAGGGGATACATCCCAAGGTTGCAAAATAGAACAAAAATTATTAAAATAAAATCAATTTAATGAGAGATTTTGAACAATTTCTATTAATATTATTGTCCGGCTTATGCAAGGAATTAAAGAACGAAAAGAAATTTGAAAATAAGGGTGAAAGAACATCTTAGAAACATCAAAAATGGAGAAGTGGAAAAATCAGCAGTAGCTGCTCATGCTTGGTCCAAAAAACATTTAATTGAATCAAAAGCAAGTCTAATTAAACAAATAGACAAACAAAAGGAACTCACGGTTTGGGAAAAGATCCACATTCAGAAAAACAAAAGAAAACTTATGAACTTCGAAATTCCTGCAAATTTTGACCTGATCCAGAGGTTCATCGGTCCACCAACAGAGGGAAGAAGAGTTTCTTCCGATCAACAGAACACCAGTCGCCAACAAAGTTCTGATGATGAGACTGTTATAGTCTCGAAATCGTGATCAACTTAGAAAATATATATGAGGAGAGGTAAGAAACATTTAATTTCACCATAAGTTAAAGAACTTGATAATTTTTTCCTGTTTTGCCGCTTTTAAAGGGTCTTTCAATTCAAATTGATATTCAGCTGTGGCATTAACAAATTGCCTTTTTAAAAATAAGACTTCTTTCCATAAACATATCAATTTTCATGAAAAAATCACAAAGCTCATTTGTCATCTATAATCTTTCGCTAAGTTTTTTCAAGTTAAAGGTAACCTTTTCAGTGCTTGTAGAAGCCTCTTCTTCAGAACTAATTTTTCTTTCCATTTACTCAACATTATAAATTGGGAACAAAGCAGAAGAGACTCGTGTTATTCAATCAAAATTATTGCAACAAATAAAAAGTTGAAACAATAAAACACTGATCATAGCGAGGATGGCATTTATCTAAGGTCATAGCGGCACATGAAATATGGCAGCAGCTTTTAACAACGAACTTTAGGCTTAGTTACAATAAGATTTGTTTACTTTGATATTTATTTGTCCGTTTGGTTTGAATCACTCTTTGTAAAAACTGCCTTGGCACGTGCCTGCAGTAAAAAAGTTGCCGATATGTTAATAAATGATACCTAATCCTTCTAATATACCACTGGATCCGCAAATAAAGGAACTGTGTCGCAATTTTTTGACTCGCGAATAATGGAACCATGAATAAGGAGCTTTTACTGTAGTGCTAAGAAAGAAGAAGATAATACAAAACGTTCTTCATTAAATCTTTTTAAGTCTTATATCAAAGTTGGACTGTAAAGTTATTACCTGAATTCTTTTAGTTGCTAATTGGAAACATATTGTAGAAATGTCATCAACATGTGATGGACAACGACGTTCATAATTAGAAATTTTACAAGGCTTATCAGTGTTGAGAAGAGGGTTCAGAAGAACTGTAACTGCACTTTCTGCCAGATATTCTACAGGACCATACAAAACAGGTACACGCAGAACAATATTTCCTGTAAAAAACAAAACACACTCTCTGTAACATTATATTGCCTTAACAGATACCTCAAGGGTCGGTACTTTTAAAATTCATGATGTTGAGGTCACTATGTAATATGGTTGGTTGGTATCTAATGTCGAGCACTTGATAATGAAATCATTCGCTCTCTTGCACTCCAATATTTAGCAGAAAGGCTGGTCTCTTCTACAAAAGCTGGACAACGGAGGAGATGGTTTCTTTCCATATCTTCATTTAAATTGCAAAAAGGGCATTTAGGTGAATCACTATGTAATATTCATAATATAAAAATAGACTACCTGAGATCTCAGTCTTCCTCAACACTGGATGTGGGGTGTGGAGTACTTTCGAAGCATATGCTTCATCTTCAGCTTGTGAATGGTACTGGTTGTTCGTGAGAATTCGGTAAAGCAGGTTGACGTCACTGGGTGAGTTCTCATTCAGCTGGTGAGTGTTTTTGGTTTCTTTTAGTATCTCTATTTCTTTTAAAATTGTTGATTTTGAGTTTGTTGTTTTCTCTATGGATGACGGATAAAGTGTTGTCGATGGTATTGAATTGGTGACCTGTATCTATGACATGTTTTGCAAAGCTGGATTTGCCTTCAATAAATCTGAAGTCTTTGAGATGTTCATTATTATATTGCAAAACATGTCATAGATAACAGGTCGCCAATTCAATACCATCGACAATACTTTATCCATCAACTACAGAGAAAACAACAAACTCAAAATCAACATTCTCAAAGAAATGGAGATACTAAAAGAAACAAAAAAAAACACACCTGTTGAATGAGAACTCACCCAGTGAAGTCAACCCGCTCTACAGAATTCTCACGAACAACAAGTACCAATTCACAAGTTGAAGATGAAGCATATGCTTCGAAAGTACTCCACACCCACATCCAATCACCCGATTGCAAGCTCCATAAGAACAAAATTAAACCAACATCTTGGACATATTTGCCTAGGCTGGATTAAAGGACATGCTGTAACTACAGGAAATGAACATGCAGACTTCCTTGCCAAATCAGCTGCTAATTCAAATATGGATTACTTTTACTCCTTCTATCCTCTATCATATATTAAAGAAGTATGAAAAAATTCTCTCTTACAAAATTGGAATGCTGAGTGGTTAAACAGTATTAATGGTAAAGAGAAAAATTTATGCCTGAACCGGGAATCGAACCCCGAACCTTCAGCTTTCCGTGCTGATGCTCTAACCATTGCGCTAATCCAGGCTTCCTTCCCATCCAAGCATAAATCCTTCCTTTTACCTTACTGTCTTGGTCCCACATTCAAATGCTATGAATCATCATTCACAAATACACAATGAATGGCTTCTACCTGAAGAAGACATGAAGGGACTCCACATAGCTATAGCATTATTTATTAAATTACTATTAAGAAACTAAAGCTGTTACTATGATTGAAATAAGTATATTAAAGTACACTACTAAATTATTGTAATCGAATGGTAAAGAGAAAAATTTATTAAAATTCATCAGAGAACATATTGTTTAAACAACTCACCTCATAGGATTCATGCTTCCATGATAAATTTATGCCTGAACCGGGAATCGAACCCCGAATCTTCAGCTTTCCGTGCTGATGCTCTAACCATTGAGCTAATCCATCTTCCTTCCCATCCAAGCATAAATCCTTCCTTTACCTTACTGTCTTGGTCCCACATTAAAATGCTATGACTCATCATTCACAAATACACAATGAATGGCTTCTACCTGAAGAAGATATGAAGGTAAGGTAAAAGGAAGGATTTATGCTTGGATGGGAAGGAAGCCTGGATTAGCTCAATGGTTAGAGCATCAGCACGGAAAGCTGAAGGTTTGGGGTTCGATTCCCGGTTCAGGCATAAATTTTTCTCTTTACCATTCGATTACAATAATTTAGTAGTGTACTTTAATATACTTATTTCAATCATAGTAACAGCTTTAGCTTCTTAATATTAATTTAATAAGTATTAATGGTGCTTTGATAAGAACATTATTTTTCCAAACTGTTTTTGACCAAATAAAGTGCAAATACGTAGAACCAAATTTTGTATTAACACAATTTATGACTGGACACGGTAAATTTGGACATTATTTTGAATGATTTAAAATAGGTACAGATACCTGTATTTGCAAAAACTCCAGCCAGACTATCTCATATCTGTTATTTGAGTGTCCCACATTTGATTCCAAAAGACATGAATTTACTAGTATTCAAAAATTAGGTTATTGCCATAATAGATTTCAACTGCCTTTGTCAAATATTTTATGTAAGAAGTGTTGTTATAGAAAGCTGTGTGACTTTATCCATCATATTTTTAAGAGACTTTGAGTTAGTTTTTTCTTGGGTTTGTTAATTACTTTATTTATTTGTTCATATTACGTTATTATGTAACACTAGACATTAACCATACTCTAAATTACTGTAAATAATTAATTGTATTGTAACTAAAACCCTAACATACCGGATGGTGAAATAGGATTCATATTGGAGATTCAATAAAAAAATAATAATATATTATAAATATTACCTCAAGGGTCTACATTATACTCCTAATTATATAAAAGAGATTTTTCTTTTAATCTAGAGTATAGAACAGGATTCACTCAGAACTCTTTGAGGACAATCAAGTAACTGCTTGATTATATTTGAAGAGAAAAATTACACTCAGACTGGGGTTTGAACCCTGGACCTTTCGCTTTCTATGTGAATGTTCTACCAAGTGAGCTACCTGAGCTCTCCAATCTAAACACAAATTATTCTCTTATACATTGTTAATTCTCAAGCACCAAATGCTACAAACCATTGCTTGATCATGCAAATGGCGGCTTCTTTATTAAGATGACTTTTATTGGGAATTTTACATTACATTATAAAGCTAAGACAGCCTCTTTTGATGTTTTTATTATTCATTTAATACATCTCAATGAATGATAAATTATATTTGAAGAGAAAAATATATGCTCAGACTGGGGTTTGAGCCCAGGATCTTTTGCTTTCTGTGTGAATGTTCTACCAACTGAGCACTCCACGCTAAATGCAAATTTTTCTCTTATACATTGTTAATTCTCGAGTGCCAAATGCAATTAACCGTTGCTTAGTCATGTTGTAGCTCAGTTGGTAAAGCATTCGCATAGAAAGTGAAAGGTCCTGGGTTCAAATCCAGTCTGAGCATATATTTTTCTTTTCAAATATAATTTATCCTTCATTGAGATATATTACATGAATAATAAAAACTGCTTGATATTAAAAAGTAGCAATATATGGTTAAGAAGAGTGAAACTAATTTTGAGGCACTAATCATATGATGTCCACCGCTGTGGTCTCGAGGTGCTGCTTTGTCATGCAGCAGGCCCGGGTTTGATCCCCTGTCAGGGCAGTTTTTCTGGGTGTGGTTTTTATTGGAGTTTTTCCTCACCTGTAAGACAAATGTCAGGAAAACATTAAGGCCCAAACGGTCCCCGAAATCATATGGCCATCATCATCCTTATCATTATCATCATCCTCCTCCTTCACCGGTGTGGAAAGCAACGGGAAGCTACCACACCTACAATTCCCTAGTAAAGCTGCAAGCATAGCATGAAAATGCTATGATTGCAGTGAAGGACCTGCCTTCGGGCAGAATTACTATGGATGGAATCATGTGACTCCCATATTGTCTTCTCCAGGCCAGCGACACTAACCACTTAAGACAGTCTTGACTCTTCAGAGCTGCCATAAGGAAAAATGTGAAATTGTGTGTATAATGCTCAGAATTTAACAATAAAGTTATCTTCCATCCTGCTTCCCAATATGTGACTGAATTGTAAAATCTATATAAGATTTACATTTTCCATATCTGTGTTTTCATTTTAGCAAAACAACCATTTAGGGGAATTCAATAATCCATTTCAGGGAAAATGTTGACTGAGGTAGTCATGATCAGTAACAATCTAAATATGATATCAGTTTTATATAACAATATTCTATAACAACTATGGTTATTCATCATCATGCATGCAAGTATTAGGCCATGTGGCCTGTTACGGTCTCGAAGAGGAATTTTCCATCCAGCACTTTTTTTGGATGTGCCAGCGATCTTTTGCCTTGGGGCAGTAACAAAGCATGACTTTTGGAATTCTATGAGATGGCATTCGTTAAAGATAGGCTTTCCAGTTGTTCTGGTAGTTTTGCATATGGTGGAGAATGGGTTCTACCTCCAACTCTTCCATAATTTCCTCATTTCTTTTATGATCCCACTTTGTATAGCCTGCTGTATGGTGTATAAATCGCCTCTCATTTGCTGTTATTCGGCTTTCATCTCTTCTTCATATTATCCATGCTTCACTACCATATCTTAATACTGTGTTTGCAGATAGAAAAATCTGCAATAGCTGCACATGCATGGTCAGAAAAACACAGAATTGAAACTAAGGCAAAATTACTTAAACAGAAAAATCTAAGGAACTCACAATTTGGGAGAAAATTTACATCCACATGAATAAAAAGAAAACCATGAATTTCGAAATTCCCGGTGAAAAAGGAAAAAGTTTGATATGGAAGTTCATCGGTCGGCCAACAGAGGGCGCAGAAATCAATTTGCAGGAGGGACAACTGCAAGACGGCAGTTGTGTGGCATCGAGAATGTCACAAAGTTAGTGACGAAACCTAAGTTTGCATAAAAATCAAGAAATATGAGGTGAGTCAAAATTCACAACTCAAATCTAATTAATTGTTCTCTATTTTCATATTGATCACCTGTCAATCATATTCCCTATCCCATTTTCCTTTAAATCAAGTTAGGAACAGATTCATTAAATTTCAAGCATAAAGCCATTTATGTTCCTTCCATTCCACAGTGTTTACCTTTGTTGGCAGCCAGGGTTTCTTGTTCTCCTTGCAGTTTAGTCTTTCCATATAGATTCAAAGGATTTGGCACTGCATCGACATCATAAGGCGGAGAAGTTCCATCAAATACATAGTCAGTACTTATGTAAAGAACGGGTGCTCCTAATTCATCTGTAAAATATAAGGAGCATTCTTGTGGTAATACTTCACAATAAAAAAAGTTATTTTGTCATTCTGTTTGTGTGTGCTGTACCTGATACTTGAGCTAGGTATTTGGTAGCTTCTACATTAATTTTTGTTGCTGCTGATGGATCAGAATCAACTTTCTCCGGAAATCGCTGGGCCGCACAGTGAATAACAAAACTTGGTTTGAACTGTTTCACAGCCTCCTTAACATCATCTTTATTTATCAAATCCAATTCATGTAGCCCCTCACTTGCCCTGAAAATCACAGATTAATTCAACACAAACTATTAATGTATGTGAATTTTCATGTTTAGTATTGTATTGTAACTGAGGTTCTTTTCATTCTGAGAATTATCAGTAGTGCTTGGAATTTGAGGACCTATAAAAGACCTTTAAAAACTCCTAAAAATGACTTAAAAACTGAAAAAAGGGACGTAAAAAAGGCAATTAAAATTAAATGATAATTATAGTTTCAACTGAATCTTTAATGAATATAATACAAATGTTTAAAAAGTACAAAAATCTAGTAAAATGCACCATTGCAAAAAAAAATTGGTGACTGAAAATGCATCTTCTTTCATACTCTATTTTTTTTTTAATTCAACATAGTTTGAAAAAGGAATTCTGTGTTAATTAAAAAGAAAGTTAATTGAGAATTTAGAATGAACTATTTTTCCCACCTAGATTGAATTCAACGAACCTGCAATGGATATCAGGCAGTCAGTAGGCTGGTTAAAAATAACAGGATATTTTGTGAGGATTCAATATTTTCTCGTGGAACAAAGGTGTTTACAATGTGAAAAGTCTTTGGAAAGTAAAACTAGATAGTGTTTTTAAAAGAAGTTGGAATTGAGACTAGACTCTGCAGATTCTCGAATTATACAAATGCTATAAATGTAGTTCAAGAGGGTAAAGCTACAAAAAAAAAGCCATTAAGACCTTAAAAAAAGGCTAAAAAATGACCAATAAGTCAAAAAACATTGACAGAGGACGGATAAAACCCACATTTTCTGGTTTACAATCACCCAAAATGTATATATATTAAGTTGGCCCTAGTTTTCAGACATAAAAAGAAAAAATGATTTTTCCTCAACTTCCGAGCCCTAATTATCAGTCATATAAAAAAATAATTTTACTCTCTTGTTATATTCATAATCTTTTCCATTGCTTTGTGTATTTAATTAAGAAAATTATCCATCCAAAGTAATTCTGCCCGAGGGCAGGTCTTTCACTGCAATCATAGCATTTTCATGCTATGCTTTGCAGCTTTGCTAGGGAATTATAGGTGTGGAAACTAAAAATAGGGGCAAAATAATAAGAGATATAATTAGAAGTTAGTGGGAATGTTTGTTCCTATTTGACTGAATATCATTAATATTTATGGGATTTGTATTTTTTATTTCTTCTTTAGTAGCTTCCCATTGCTTTCCACACCAGTGAAGAATGATGATGATGGCCGGATGATTTTCGGAGACCGTTGGGCCCTAAGCTACCTGACATTTGTCTTACAGGTGAGGAAAAACCTCACCCAGGAGCCTGTCCCGACCGGGAATTGATCCCGGGCCCGCTGTGTGACAAGGCAGCACGCTACCTCAAGACCACAGTGGTGGACAAGAAAATTATAAAAGAAAAATATATGTAATCTAACAAATTATTGCAAAAGGTGATGAGAAAACGCGACCAAGAAAAACACAAGCAGCTTGCCACTTATTTTTTTCTCAGACATGCATAAAAAAATTTTACCTAAACAATAATTAAGTTTAAAAAGAGTTAAAAGCAACATTTTTATGCAGGTAGTTATAAAAAGTTTATAATTTTAATGTCAATTACTGTAATTATAAATGGTGATTTACAAGTTTAATTAAAATTTCAAGGTATTATTGCAGGATGCTGTCATTTAATTAGGATTTATGAAGAAATTTTACATTAACATGGGTCCTAGTGCTGTTTTACGCATGGACCAATGTGGCAGATTTTTATGCAAAATTTTTATACTATTGAACTTTTATAGGAATAAATCACTATGAGATTTAATTTAAGATAAATTAAAATGTTTCATACATCTCCTCATAATTAGATTGCAATTTCATGGTCTTGGTAACCCCATCCTCAATACACTTATGCCAACTGATGTTATGTCGATCGGAAGGAGAAGTGTTCTTCCGATCGACATAACATCAGTCAGCATAAGTGTACTGAGGACGGGGTTACCAAGACCCTGAAATTGTGATCTACTTCATCATCATCATCATCAACGATTAAGCCCAATGGCCTGTTCCGATCTCATTATAGGTCGAATTGGTCCTTCCATCTCTTCAATGGTCTTCCCAACATTCTTCTCCCTTTTGGTTTATAATTATACATTCTTCTTGGTATGCGCTGTTCATTCATTCGTAATACATGCTGAAGATAAGCATTTTGATAATATTTTATTCTTTCACAGAGATTAAATATATTAAGTTCTGTTCTTATATCTTCGTTTTTCTTTTTATCGGTCCTTTGGTATCCTGCTATTGCTCTCAACATCTTCATTTCAGCAGCCTCTATTTGTTTACTATCTGCCTTTGTTAATGTCCAGGTTTCACATCCATAGATAAGAGATGGAACTGCCAATACTTTGTAAAACTTCAAAATAGTTTCTTTTCTAGTTTTATTCAATAAAGTGCATTTAATTGTGCCACATAGATAATTGAATTGTTGTATTTTAGTGTGTTTATCTAAATTTCTGTCATTGCCTAAATGACATCCCAAATAATTAAAATTCTGAACTTGGTCTATAATTACATTGTTTATCATTATTTTTGTTCTTATTGCACATTTTCCTTTCAGAGCTAATATTTTTGTTTTAGATGTAGATATTCTTAAATTGTATTTTAGAGAGATATTATTTAAAGTATAAAGGAATTGTTGTAAAGCAAGATTAATTACGAGGAGAGGTATGAAACATTTTTTTAATTTATCTCATTTTTATACTATGCCTGTTAGCTAAGAGAAATTATTTGATATGCGCTGTCCTGAATTTGAATTCAGGCATATGCAATTATTAGTTGAATAACATGTAACGTAATACATTGCCATTTGACACCAGTCCAGACTTATTATCACACATGTGAACCATAAAATCTAGTCGTAAAAAGAAAAAATTATGCCTAAACTGTGAAAATTTAAAAATTACTCTAGCAGGCTTTTGATGTTTCACAAAGAAACTCAGTATATCCTATTAAAATAAACTGAGGTAGGTATTATCCAAAAATGAGTGAAATTTGACAATTAGAAGTGGAGGTTTACCTGAAATTCAAAATTAAAAACTGACTGGGAACTGCCATGTTTGGTTTGTCTCAGCATATACCATACAATTTAATTAACCTTTAATATTTCATTTATTTAGCCATAATAATTATGGCTAGCAATTATTGCTAGTGAAATGCTTTGTGTGGAGTGTAGCATTGTATGGTTCAGAAACTTGAACATTACAGTGGAATGAGTAAAAGCGACTGAAGCTTTTGAGATGTGGATATGGAGAAGGATGGAACATATAAAGTGAACAGACAAAATAAAAAATAAAGATGTGCTAGACAGAGTGGGTGAAGGAAGAACAATGCAGGAACTCATAAAGAAGATGAAAAGAAATTGGATTGGCCACTGGCTAAGAAGAAACTGCCTGCTGACGGATGCCCTAGAAGGGATGGTCAATGGAAAGAAGGTTAGAGGCGGAAAACGACATCAGATGATAGATAATATTAAAATAAATGGTTTGTATGCGGATAAAAAAAGGAAAGTTGAGTTAAGGAAAGAGTGAAGGATGCTGAGTTTGCAGTGAAAGACCTGCTTGTGGGCAGAACACTATGTATATATTCAGATGCAGTGGGCTAGTGGTTATGTTCCTTGCCTCTGGTCCCGAGTATTGCAGGGTCAATGGATTTTTAGGATGGAAAAATCCATAGATAAGTCCTCTGGGAGTGACTTTGAACCATGGGTCCCAAGTCTGAAGATTTTCAGGTTCATAAAAGATCCTTAAGTCTGAATAAAGAGGTTTCTATGCAAAATTTACCAACTTTTTTTCATCCTAGTAATAGCTCGGTTGCCTACTAGTCTCATTGGGTCGATATTTTTGACCATATACCATTCATGACATCTTTGGGAAATATGCATAACTAAATTAACTTGATCTAGTAATCCTAAGGAGAGGCTAAGGCCCCACATTGGGCTATTATGCCATTGTAAATGTAGAATTTTGATGAGAAAAAACAACACACAGATTCTGTTGATGATTGTACACTGAATACAAAAACAAAATAATGTACATATTGGTGAATCGAATTCTGTATAGACACGTACTTGGATAAACGCTAATGATGGACGACGATCCGTAGGGCCTTCGAAATTTAATATTATAATTAAGGACTTGATCACTTACTACGTTTGTACAATTTAACAGGCACATTACGTGTAGGTTTACGTCAACATCTGTTAAGTTATAGACATACAATAAACCCGAAGTGCAGCATAATTATTTCCGCTGGATTTCTTCATTTCATTTATAGTATATTGAAATGTTTTAATGTATCAATAATTTATCATAGTGTGTTTTCCCGAGTTGCTCGCTGGGTTAGACTTTTTTTTTACGGTCTGAAAAGTGATTTAATTTGTCAGTAATAAAACTTCTTTCGAAGTTTCTTGTCACAATCCAAGGCTTTCATACAACAAATTGTCTCTAGACTAGTAAACATAAATAGTAAATCAATTTGATCTACACCATAGATCGACACGCTACGCATTAATCATATAGAGTACTTTCAGTAATTGATGTATTTTTCTCTACGTTTCTATTTGCTTACCTAGAGAAGGCAGTACCGTAAACAACCCATCCATCGGAAACAAATTTCTTAAGTACGGCCCTACCCAGGAGACCAGATGCACCTGTGATAAACAAGCGTTTATTTAAGCCTGTCATTCTTCCTGAAACATAAAACCATTCACTAGTGGCTTGTGATTGACCTTCTCTGTGTTCTGAACCTGAACTACCTAACCTAACTTTAACCGACACGGAAACTTAAGAGATAAGTTACGTAAGTACTGCATAATTTATTTACTATTGTTTCATAAATCTAGATTACCATATACTTGTGGAACCTATATCGGTGCAGTAACAACCACGTAAAAGTTATGATTCAATCTTAGCGATTAGCATTATAAATCTCTAAAACCTAAATGATAATTTAAAACTTTGATTACACCCCAACCCTTTCAAGTAAACTGTATGTAATTCTAGGCCATATCGTTTTCACTACAATAGGCCTATGCATAGTATTTGTAAAATTTTAAGTGTTTTATTTTTTCGTTTTTAGGGATTTAATTCAGAATATAGCCATCTGTTACTTAGGTCCTAATGCTTTTGAGGGGGCTTCCCAAACCTAATCATTTCTTGTCTAGCTTCACCCTATCAGTCTATGTTTGATGGTTTATATTCTTGTTTCCACTGTATGCATAAACTGTCAAACATATAAAAAACTGCATATGTACTTTAAGTATTCTGAAGTCTAGTGAGTTTTTGGTAATTTTTCTGAATATGCAGTTCACTTATGCCTATTTTTTTCCCCCTAGTCTGTAACCAATGTAAATAATTTATAAGGAATAGTATTTGAATTTTACATGTTCTCAAATATTGACCTTAAATTTAAAAGTTAACCAAGATAACACACTAACCTTATATTTGGTATTTTTTGCCTAGTACAGTTTATTAATTAGTTTTCTTTTCAGTTAGGTTCTATGTACCATGTGTAGTGATATAAATATGATATATCCTCAACTTGTGTCCAAGTCAGGGTCGGGTCGAGAGATAAGATGAAGCCCCAGAAAAACTGCATTTAAACTAGCGTGATATATTTTCAAAGCCCTATAGAACAACGGTGCGCATGTGCCAGAGTTTATAGAGCCAGCAATAACCCATAATTGAAACCACATCGATTACTGTCCATCACTATGAAATTTAAATGACCAATATTTGCAAAAAATCATAAATCTATGTTAAAAAAATATGTTAATGATATTAAAATTACCAAAAGTTTATTAAAAATGGGTGTACACTTACTTATCACTCCCTAATGCTGATCCAACCAGCGATAGAAAAATCATAGACTAAGTAATATACTCTGTCGAGAAAATAGCAGTTAGCATCACAATATTGTCTAACAGTGTCATAATATTGTGATTTGCATATTTAAATAAATACTTCAAAATTGTCTAATAATGTTGTAAAAATTGTTTGAAAAAGTTTAAAATATTAAATAATTTAATAAATACAGAAGGAGAGCTATAGTTTACAACAATATAACTTAAAAATAAAGCGCTAGTAGAAGTGCAGTTGAGCCGAAGCCCCTATATTTATAGAGGTCTGTGAAGTACAAGGGTGCCAGTCAACCACTCCTGACACACCATCACATGGGCGGATGAACAAAATGGATGAGATGAGTATGGAGAAATGGTGGAATGAAATTTGTGGCAGGGGAAAACAGGAGAAAAACCTGCCCAAGCTCCATTTCATCCACCACAAAACCCACATGGAGTGACCGAGACTTGATCTCGGAACCCCAGCAGTAAGAGGCAAACGTCTAACCGCTTATGCCACAAAGCCACCTCTGGCTATGTAGTACCGGTACAAATTGTTAAAAAAATAGTGATTTCTTTATTTAATTAAATTATTTTCATTCATTATGGCAGTTCAACTGATGATTTTAAGATTAAAACCAGCATAAATAACAAAACTGCATATTCTGGAAAATTCCTGTTATTAAATATTTTTTTTTTAATTAGAGTTATATATATATATAATGCTTATTATCTTATGGAAAAAAAAAGATCCAGATAATAAATTATCAAAATTCCAGAATATGTGTGGCTTAATTTAAAGAACTGTGCTTAATAAAACCAGGAAAGAGGCAATGATGAGATTTTATAAGGTCTTCGCAGTCCCACACCTAACAAATGGAAATGAAAACTGGACATTAAATACATTTGGAAAAAGGAAGATAGAAATGGCAGAAATGTGTTTCTTAACAAGGATAGCAGAACACACTTTAAGAGATCATATCCCCAATACTCACATTAGAGAACAATTACAAATATATGAATTAACAAATAAATTTTGACAACAAATTAAAATGGTTTCAACATATAAATAGAATGGAGACATCTCGTCTATCAAAACAGGCTTTACAATATATTCCAAGAGGTAAATGTTTTCTGTTGGATGCCCCATGACCAGATGGAGGGATGTGCTTCGAGTGGCACAGGCTTACAGGCTAATCTTGAAGTTGAAGAAAAAGAAAAAAAAAAAATATATATATATATATACATACATACATAAAATGTACATTAGTGATGGATATTGAGTTTGAAATTTGGGAAGGCCAGGATGAGAGTAGAAGTTGCATTACATGTATTTTTTTTAAAAAAAGGCAAATACTCGTTACTATTATTTGTATAGCAAATTCACTTGTCAATCTTTCTAACAAAGAAACGACAATCTCCTCACTATTATCCATTCCTATGCATTCACATATGTAATAAAAAGACACGAGTAGGTTTCACACAAAGTGATCTCGTCACAAGGATTCTACATTGAATAACAATTTGGTTTTCTTATTGGTTGAACTGTTGTCATGGTAGCAAGGACAAGTATTAATTATATTATTTATAATTATATTATTTTTAGTCTGGACATCTTACCTCAATATTAATGTTGATTTGTTCTTGGACATGTTTCAAAACAATTCTGTTTTATCGTCAGCTTTCCCAGACTGGTTTTATTTATGTTGCATTATGTTGCACAACCTGGATGTCGATGTCAGCTCCATCCTGTGGTTGGCCAAAGAACCTCCAAACAAGGTCATGCTCCATCGGAATATCAAAATTCATAACTCTGTTTCTGTTCTGAATATAAATTTTTTCCCAAATAGTCAGCTCCTTTGTATTTTCCAACTGTTTTAACAATTTTGTGTCTGGATCTATATTATGTTTTTCAGACCAAACATGAACAGCAACTGCAGATTTCTCAATTTCTCCTAAATTAAATATTAAGGACAAGTATGTCTGCATTGTGTACTGGAAGCCTGCAGTGTACTACCATTAGGTATCACTGTATTCCACTGTATTACAAGCCTGGACATTTTCATCTAACTCACGAAAGCTGGAATGAAAATTGAGATTACTGGCAATATTCTGATAAAATTTTACAGGCAGTCGAGTCTAGCCTGCCCACTGACATATATCCAGTTTATCTATTAATTAGTGTAAACAGAAGTTTATCTTAATTGTACATTGGCACAAGACTGCTCCACATCACACCTGAGAATCTATTTTCTGTGCATTTATCCTGCATCAGCTATTATCTTCAAGACTGCTGATACGTAGGCCAGGTCCATGAATGCAAACACGTTTGAGTTTTAATCCTTCGTCATTGCCAGATATTCAGAAATATTCACTTTGATCAGCTACAATACCATATTTTTGAGACTCCTTACAGATGAATTGTGTTGACTATTTAATTCATGCCCCATATGGGAGTCAATGACCAATCTTGTTTCAATGAATTTTGTTTTACAACCAATCACAGTCGTGTTTCACCTCACTCTTTACCGAATTCTCTTAACTACCTCCTACTTTTGTGATAAAGAAAGCTTATCTTTTTTTAATATTCTGAACAGGTCAGAGCATTATTTTGCAGTGACTGATTCTCCAACAAGGTCGCCAGGTTTGAATGTACAAAATGGCAGACACAAGATTTGGCTGCGCTTCAAATGAAGATAGGCCAATTGATGAAATAATCCAGACATATAAAAAAGTAATTTTACTCTCTTGTTATATTCATGATCTTTTCCATTGATTTGTATATTTAATTAAGAAAATTATAAAAGAAAAATATATGTAATGTGTTCTAACAAATTATTGCAAAAGGTGATGGGAAAATGCAACTAAGAAAAACACAAGCAGCTTGCCACACTGAAAGTAATAGGAAAGATTTTGTCAACAACGAAATTACGTATTAACATCAGAAACTCCAACAAAAGACATTGCCAACTAAAAAAATGAATTAATAACCTATAATGTTGGTTATAATATACAGTTTGATGTGTAATTTTTTCTCCACTAAGGTGCATTCTTACAATATTACAATCCTATTTGAAGTTGTCCATGCCAGATGACAATAAATAATATTATATGTTCAAGTTGCACTGGATATACAAATGAAACATAACCACACAATTCTGATTTATTTCAAACATCAGCATTTACATTAAATATATAAATATTTTTAAATAATTGGACTGAAAAGAACATGTTGATAGAATGCCAGAAGGAAGATTTCCAAAATTATTGCTAAATTATAAACTGCACAGAAGGAGAAATGTTGGATGCCCACACAGAAGATGGTCTGAACAATTTTAACAATTGTAGCTTTCATGAAACCGGAACAAGCCAACAGGATTAATCCCTGGATGATGATGATAACTATATTTAAATAATAATTTTTGAGTAGCTTAATTTTATTCGTTAAATAGTCATAATTAATGTCACGAGTGAATTCATCTAGAGGATTTGGAAATCAAGAGTGGCATTTGTTAGGACTACTTAATGAATAAAATAAGCTGTTTACCCAAAAATCATTATTTAAATATAGTTACTGAATTGGCATAACAGATTCACCTAAATGCCCTTTTTGCAATTTAAATGAAGATATGGAAAGAAACCATCTCCTCCGTTGTCCAGCTTTTGTAGAAGAGACCAGCCTTTCTGCTAAATATTGGAGTGCAAGAGAGCGAATGATTTCATTATCAAGTGCTCGACATTAGATACCAACCATATAGTTACTGGTATTTTAAAATAGTTATATATTTAATGTAAACAAAGATGTTAGAAAACAAATCAGAAATGTGATGTTATATATATTCTATTCACTGCAACTTGATCATATTATTTATTGCCAAATAGGATTGCAATATTGTAAGAATCACCCTAGTGGAGAAATGATGAAACACATCAAACAGTATATTATAACTAATATTATAGGTTCTTCATTTATTTTTTTTAGTAAACAACTCAGTAAAATCATGATATCTGTTCATTATTTGCTATATTCAATGTATTTGTTGGAGAAAAATAATCCTCTGACCTGTTCAGAATATTAAAAAGAAGGAGCTTTCTTTATCACAAAAGCAGGAGCTGATAAAAATAAGTCAATAAAGAGCGAGGTGAAATGTGACTGTCAATGCTTGTAAAACAAAATTCATTGAAACGTGATTGGTCATTGACTACCATTTGGGGCATGAGTTAAATAGGCCTAATAAATGTCACTCTTGATGTCCAAATCCTCTAGATAAATTCACTCATGACTTCGTGAATTTATTGATGATTTGGAAATCATGATAAATACTATTGAATTACTGAAACCAATGTTCTACAAGAAATCCAGTTAAGATGCTTAAAAGTTTGTTGGAGTGATCCCCACCACGATATGGAAACACATAATTGTGTTATTACAGGTGAAATTCCATCTCATCTAGGTTCAGTAGGCAAATATTAATAAAAAATTTGGTATCTCCAATCTAATACCATGTAATTTCTATTTATGGAGTACACCCTCAGGGTCCCCATCTAGGGGATATGTGGATGGCGACCACAAGGTGCCCAGGCTGAGCAAAACATTGCTTCCACTTACTTGTGTTTTGCTCCTTACTTTTATCTTTAACTGATCTGGTATTTCTTCCACTTACTTATACCAGACTCTTTAAACTTTACTATCTAACCTCTCATGGTTAACTCTTGTTTTTTCGACCCCGATGCTATTAGGGCATCCGAGGGCTAGGGAGTCTTTCCTTTCTTCCATTTCTTCTTTCCTTTATTTTCTTTTCTTCTCCAGAAAAGCCTGATCAGAGGCTATAAGATGGCAGCCCCATCACTGGTCTTGCCTTCCTTTGGCCTGCAACCAATCGAAGGGACTATTGTTATGCTTTCAAGTCTTATACGAGAATTTCCCGGAAAACGAAGATCTCTGGGCCGTCCTATGAAACGCTGGAGGGAAAATTTTCTATAGGATCGTAACAGGCCTTGGCCTAATACTTGGAAGGAAGGAAGAAGAAGAAGAAGAGTAAACTTAAAAAATAAGGCTTATACAAAAAAAATACACACTTCATAAGCAAGTTCAAAAACGATTGAAGAGTTGAAATGAAATCCACATTTTTAATTTATGTTGAATTGTTTCCTACCTACATAACTTAATTAAACTCTATATTACTTGTATATGTTTAAAAAAATTGCAGTTGTGATTTGTAATTTTGTAAAATTATGTCAGCATTATTTAAAAGTGAATGGAGGACATTTTAATCAATGAATACGAGCTTGACAAATATAAATTGTGCAACTTTTATTGCAACCATTTTAACAATGCTGAAGATAAGTATGTACTCTTAGAGATATACCAACCCATCTTTTGATGAGAATTGTTTCCTACAAACTTCCAAGTATACTTAACTGAATTCCCAATATTTTATAAAATAAATAAGTTTATAAGGGAGAAAATGATTGAAGACACTATTTTAGATTGTATTAAAACTCGGCAATTAAGATGGTATGGACATGTCCAGCAAATGGAAGAGGATCGGCTACCAAAATGTGTTTTGGAATGGAAACCTGAGGGAAGATGAGGCAGAGGAAGACCTAAAACCTCCTGGAGTCAGGGAATATATTTATATATGAAGGAGAAACATCTACAACCAGGAGATTGGATGGACCGACAAAATTGGCTATTAAGAATCGGACGATGTCAAAGACAACTGATGATCTATCTATCTAATAAGTTTGGTCTGTTTCTCATATACAGGTGTATTAGACACTTCTAGGGGTTGTAGAGGGGACTTAGTAGGTAAAGTTTTGATAAGGAACCCATGTCCAGAAACGTACCATTTTGGTGTAAAGTAAGTTTGAAGATCGAAACACAATGGGCTGAAATTGTGTTTCAGAATAAGTATTGCAGACATCTAGGGGTTGTACTATACCTATCGAGTTGGAGGAAGATCTTCTTGCATAAATTCTGGTGGCAGCAGAAGTTATTGAGCACACATCATGTCTTGTAGGGTGTGTGTATGAAAACATGCATCGCAGATTCACTTTGTGCAATGAACAACAGGGTCGCCACATAGAACCACACTTGTTATACAACCTCTAGAAGTCTGTAATACTTATTCTGAAACACAAGACACACATTTTCAGCCCATTGTGTTTTGATCTTCAAACTTATTTTATATCAAAATTGTATGTTTCTGGACATGGGTTCCTTATCAGAATTTATCTACTAATTCCCCTTTACAACTCCTAGAAATTTGTAATACGTATTGTGAATCACCCTGTATTACAAACCAAACTTTGTTTTTAAGTAAAACCTCATAATGTTACTTCCTATTGTATTTCCAAATATTTTACTTGCCAGTAGAATGGAATACAGTAAAAGCTCCTTGCTCACATGGATATGTTCCGCAAATATGCTGCGAATATGGAATGGTAATTTGTATGTGTATACAGGGGATATGTTCCAAGGTTACACAATAAAATAAAAATTATCAAAATAAGATCAATCAATGAGAGATTTTGAACAATTTCTATTAATTATTATTGTCAGATTTAGGCAAGGATTTAAAGAACTTAGTATTTTTTTCCTGTTTTGCTGCTTTTAAAAGGTCTTTCAATTAAGATTGATATTCAGCTGTGAATTCTGTGATATAATTCCTTATTTTGTCTTTGGATTTCTTGATTCATTAACATTGAAACAGCGTGATATAGACGCAAACGACTCGCCAACATGTATAAATGGTCAAGCATTTCTATTTTTACTTTAAGCGGCAACACTATTTTTTTTTCTCTTTAGTGCTAATTTTTCTTTCCTTTTACTCGACATTAGAAACTGGGAACAAAGCACAAGAGACACACGTTATTCAATCAAAATTATTGCAACGAATGACAAGTTGAAACGGTAATATATTGATTGTGGTGATGGAGGCATTTATCAGTACATGAAATACAACAGCTTTTAACAATGAACTTTAGGGTTAGGGACAATAAGGTTTGTTTTGTTTTGATATTTGTTTGTCCATTTGGTTTGAATCACTATTTGTAAAAGCTGCCTTGACACCTGCCTGCAGAAAAAAAAAACTGCTGATGGTTAATAAATAACACTAATCCTTCTAATATACCGATGGGATCTGCAAATAAAGACATTTTTAGCTGCGAATACAGGAACTGTGTTGCAATTTTTTAACCTGAGAATAAGGAGCTTATACTGTATAGATAAAACTAAGGAGCTCTTTGTAGAATTTCAAGGAATCAAAAATCAAGCTAACAGAAATTAATACTTTTTCCAAGTAAGAGGTTTAGATAGAACAATAAACTTTTGTGTGTGGTTAGACATAGGAACCAGTAATCAGAATTAAAATATAATAAAAAAAGGTAGCAATCAATGTTGTTAAGGTAGAATTTTTTATCACTCACCTCATATTGTTCTTCTTATTTGACTATAAACTAGTTTCGGAACATAGTTTCTGTTCCATCCTCAGTATCGTCACGACCGTTGTTCTGTCGTCTTGAAGAGCTGTCCTTCGCTCCTTCCATTGGCTGACTGAAAAACCTCGAAACCAGGTCATTTTCACCGGGAAGGACAGCTCTTCACAACAACGGTCGTGACGATACTGAGGATGGAACAGAAACTATGTTCCGAAACTAGTTTATAGTCAAGTAAGAAGAACAATATGAGGTAAGTGATAAAAAATTCTACCTTAATGAATATACCTCATAGTGAGAATTCCTAAAATAAGTAATCAATGTTGTATTTCATCATCAACAACAAGTATTAAGCCCAATGGCCTGTTCCAATCTCATTATAGGTCAAATTGGTCCTTCCATCTCTTCAACGGTCTTTCCAACATTCTTCTCCCTTTTGGTTTATAATTATAATGTTGTATTTCATAAAAAAAAAATTAGTTATGACTGATGATTGCTTTTTTTTTTTCAGGTAAAATGAATATGCTGTATATAAGTTGTGCACTTGCTCTAGTGGTGATGTTCTGTCACACCTCAGTCGCAGGATGTCCTGGATGTCCAATAGATGCTGATCCTAATGATGAGACAGTAAAGACCTATGCTGAGAAATCTATTGAAGAAATACAAAAGGAAATAAATGCTCCATACAAACTGAACCTTATCAAAATTGAGAATGTTACCACCCAGGTTGTGGCAGGACAACTTCTGAGATACCACTTGATCGTTGGATACCAA
Source organism: Diploptera punctata (assembly GCA_030220185.1). Taxonomy (NCBI): domain Eukaryota; kingdom Metazoa; phylum Arthropoda; class Insecta; order Blattodea; family Blaberidae; genus Diploptera; species Diploptera punctata. The sequence continues at coordinate 1,523,523 of JASPKZ010003449.1, read as the reverse complement.
GATCCTAAGAGTAACAAGATGGTTAATTACAAGTGTAAAGTTAAAGTCTGGCTCAAACCGTGGCAAAATTTTGAAGAAATAACCGTAAACAATTGTGTAAATATTGGCGAGTAGGTAAATATTATGGACAAGATTACATATATTGTGATACCTATTTAAGTTATATATTAATATCATGTAAATTATAAATAAATGCAATACTTTAATAGCTTTAGAAGTATTATATTTATATTAGTGTAACTGAGATTTTTTAATTATGTCACACAAACTATATGCCTCTCTTTTACTTTCTTATACTTTCCAGTAACAGCAACTTATTCAATTACCTTGGTTCTTTAGAACTTATATGCCACAGACAAAAAGGAAATGATTACATTTATTATTCTAGACTTTAAATTCTTCATTGATAATATTCATATAGGGTATTTCATCATAATCATCAGCATCAAAGATTAGACCTGAAGGTCTGTTCTGATCTCATGCTAGAAGGGTCCATCTTTTACTGGGTCTTCCAACATTTCTTCGTCCTAGTGGTTTGTAATGAAGAATTTGTTTTGGAATCCTAATGTTAGCCATTCTATTGATGTGGTTCATCCATTCATCTCTGTATTGTGCAATTCTATCTAATAGTTTGAATATATTTAGTTCACTTCGTATATTTTCATGGGGACATGCCGTAGTGCAGTGGTTAAGGCACTGAGCTACAAGCCGGAGGTTCGAGGGTTCAAGTCCCGTTGGGGTCAGGATTTTTAAACTGACCCAAACTCTCTGGCGGCACTATGGCCCTGGGGTCGACTCAGCCTCGAACGGAAATGAGTACCAGATGCTTGTTCTGGGGGTAAAGGCGGCTGTCATGCAGGGCTGACAACCCGGCTGATGTAAAGTGACAATTGTCTAGAAAAAGTGGGAGTGTTAACCTCCTACTACCACAAGGGCCTCCGGGCCTGTTGTGGGATCACTTCACTTCACTACGTATATTTTCATTTTGTTTTCAATCTGTTATTGTATAGCCAGCCACACTCCTCAGAAACCTCATTTCTGACATTTCTATTCTTCGTTCCTTGTTTTTGGTTAAGACCCAGTGTTTTGATCCATATAGTAGTGTTGGAACCGCCATTGTTTTATAAAATTTTGAAAGTGGCTCCTTTCTTGTTCGTTTGAGACTTCGTTTTATGGTGCCATACATATAATTAAATTTATTTATTTTGTTTTCAATGTCTTCACTTTTTCTATATGACTCATTGTATCCCAGGTATTTAAAGTTGCTCACCTGTTCTGTTATTTTAATCTCTACGTGGATTTTTACTCTTAGTGGCTCATATCCTCGAAAAGCTAAAACTTTTGCTTTTAGAGTAGATATTTTCAAGTTATATGTTTCACATATTTTACTTAATTTGTAAATTGCCCGTTGTAAGTCATCTTCTACCTCTCTTGTTGGTGTTAGTTTGACACATAGATTGGTAAATATACCTATGAGCAAAGAAAACTATGAAAAAGAAAAAGAACACATAATTAATGTTGCAATAGATAATGGTTATGAAAAAAATATGGTATACAAGAAAATAAATAAATTTAAAAGACAAAAATTAATTAATGAAAGCACACTTACAAAAGAAACAGAAAAAATAAAATTCATGAACTTCACTTACCATTCATTGAAACACCATAAATTAAAAAAAGATTTAATGTAAGATTAGCGCCGAAAAATGAATACAACCTTAATAGGATAATTAAAACCAATAAAAATGAAAGAATTGAAGAAGAAAACAAATCAGGAATTTATCAGATCAAATACAGGGATTGTGACAAAATTTATATTGGAAAAACAAAAATAAATTTGAAAACAAGGGTAAGAACATCTTAAAAACATCAAAAATGGAGAAGTGGAAAAGTCAGCAGTGGCTGCTCATGCTTGGTCTGAAAAACATTTAATTGAATCAAAATCTAGTCTGACTAAACAAATAGACAAACAAAAGGAACTCGCAGGTTGGGAAAAGATACAGATTCAGAAAAACAAAGGAAAACTTATGAACTTAGACATTCCTGCAAATTCTGACCTGATACAGGGGTTCATCGGTCCACCAACAGAGGGAAGAAGAAGAGTTTCTTCCAATCGACATAACATCAGTCACCAAAATAGTACTGAAGATGAGACCATTATAGTCTCGAAATCGCGATCTACTTTGAAGATTTGTATGAGGAGAGATAAGAAACATTTGATTTTACCATATGCTGAGTTGTCGAATATATATATTTAACTTTCACAGGGAAAGAACACTATGAGGTTTAAGTTAAGAATTAAATTAATGTTTTTATTACCTCACCTCATATCCTTTTTCTTCTATACTGCAGTTTTGGAGCTTATCTCCATCATCAGTAGCCTGTGGTCGACCGGTGTTATGTTGTTTCTTGGCGGTAGAAGTAAGAAGAAAACCGCCAAGAAACGACATAACACCGGTCGACCAGAGGCTACTGGTGATGGAGATAAGCTCAGAAACTGCAGTATAGAAGAAAAAGGATATGAGGTAATTTAATTCTTTTTCAAAGTTAAAATTGGGAAACACATTATGAGTAGTCATAATGGCGGTTGAAAATGAATGACAAGATCATTTGAAAACTATAGTTTCCGTGTTTGAAAAACATGAAATATGAGGTAAGATGTTAAAATGACTCATTAATTTATTAATTTAATTCTTGTCGAATATATATTTTATTTTATTATCAATATGATGTAAATTATATATCTACTTTTTCTGGAGGTTTAAAGAACTCACATAATTTCGTTATAGTATTAGAGTAAATTTGTGACAAACTTTTTAATCACTCTCCATGATGCATCCAATGCATTCAAAATTCCATTCATAAACAGTCTACCCTTGACACTTTTCATGGAACCACAGATCACATTTTCGACATTGTATCCATTCACCTTTAGTGTCAAAGAATATCATAAATGTTGTTGAAACACAGAAAAGTATTAAATCTAACAACTGCTTACATGAATGAAAACACTTCCTCTACAAGTTAACATAAAATACACCAAAGGAATGCTGTTATAACAAATATGAAAACACAGCAAAAAAGTAGACTTTCTGCCATCTACGAGACAAAAAAATAATTTTTGTTTTTCTTCCCAGTATAACTTTGTTACAAACAAAAGAAAAAAAAAATATAACCAAATTGTCCATGTCACAAAATTAACTGAGTTTGCCCTATAATATGTAAATTTTATATAAAATTTAATGTTAAAAATGAATAAATAATAAATACCTAAGCCAGCCCTCATGGCTAGAGGGTGGTTAAATGAACCACAAATATTTTTCACAAATAAAGTTGTTTGATGGGAAGAAAAGTTAATAAGCCTGCCCATAACAGCAATACCAATGCTGATGTTGTGACCTTGCCACATATACATATATATATATATATATTTATACCCATATCTCACAAGTCCACTATCATAAAAAATGCCACTTGCTTTTATCATAGTGGCCACTTATGTAACACTCAGTTTTGTAGTTCTTTCTATTACTCATTTACCTTTACAACATATTTAACTCGTGCCCCAAATGGGAGTCAATGACCAATCACATTTCAATGAATTTTGTTTTACCTCCAAACACAGTCTTGTTTCTCCTCGATAATTATCAATTTATGTTTATCATATTAAAGAAAGTTCCTTGTTTTTAATATTCTGAACAGGTCAGATCATTATTTTGCAGTGACTGATTTTCCAACAAATACGTTGAATTTAGCAAATAATGAACAGATTCCTTCGAACTATACATTTGATAATTGTATGTACAATAATTGTGTTTTAAATAATGATTTTACTGAGTTGTTTCCTAAAAAAATAATTAATAACCTATAATGTTGGTTATAATATACAGTTTGATGTGTTTCATTTTTTTTCCACTAGGGTGCATTCTTACAATATTGCAATCCTATTTGGCAATAAATAATATGATCTAGTTGCAGTGCATGAACAAATTAAACATAAACATTTCTCATTTGTTTTCAAACATCACCATTTACATTCAATACTTAAATATTTTAAAATACCTATATTTAAATAATGATTTGTGAGTAAATAGCTTAATTTTATTCGTTAAATAGTCCTAACAAATGCCACTCTTGATTTCCAAATCGTCTAGATAAATTGGAAATCACTCGTGGCATTACTTATGACAATATGGATATTACATAAAACAGCTGTAAGTTTAAAATATAAACTTCCTATATAATATCTCTTAACATATCCATCCATCCATCTTACCCGAGGGTAGGTCCTTCACTGCAATCATATCATTTTCATGCTATGCTTTGCAGCTTTACTAGGGAATTATAGGTGTGGTAGCTTCCTATTTCTTTCTGCACCGGCGAAGGATGATGATGATAAGGATGATGATGATGGTGGTTGGATGATTTTCGGGGACCGTTGGGCCCTAAGCTTCCTGACATTTGTCTTACAGGTGAGGAAAAAACCTCACCCAGGATTCTGTCCCAACTGAAAATCGAATCCGGGCCCGCTACATGACAAGGTAGCACGCTACCTCGAGACCACAGCAGTGGACTCTTAGCATATAGGAAGCCTATATTTTCAACATCATAAAATGTAAATCTGTGACGTAACAGATCCAAAGAGCCAAGACCAATTGAGTTTGTTGCTGTCATTGGATAACATAGTACAGTGAATCATGTGGTAAACAAAAATCACATACTACAATATCATAAAATGATATGACTAATTCGTAAAGATTCCAACTTTTTTTTTCAGTGTTTATAGTTAAATTCCTGTAGCTATTTTTTTATATTTGGGGTTTTACTAGATTGAACTTTATAGGAAAAATCATTGAGGTTTAATCTAAGATTTAAATTAAAATTCTTTATACCTCACCTCATATCCCATCTTATAATTATACTGGTTTCAAAGCCTAGGTGGCTTCATCTTCAATAACTTCATGTCAATGATATAATTAGAACATATAATTAGAAGACTGGATATGAGGTGAGGTATAATGAATTTTAATTTAATTCTTTCTTACTAGATGTCTGTTCTGCCAGAAAGAATTTAAAGGTACAACCTTTGAAATAATTGATGGCGCACAGATAATGTTGAATTCCCAGAACGAAGCCACTGTGCATGATCAGAGATCAGCTATTTGGTTTACAAGTATACAACTGTTTGAGAAACTAAAATCTGTTCTATTTCGTTGTGTGTCGTGCAGTGGGAAATAATTTTGTGTAAATAAGTAGTGTGGTAAATACTGAAAATACAACAAATGAAACAAAAGAAAGAAAATTAATTGAAATAAGGACGAGAGAGAGAGAGAAAAAAAGCACGAGAGCAGGATCGAACATGCAATCTCATACATGGGAGACAGAAGCTCCCTCCATATTAACTTAACTTAATTTAAATTAATCAGACGTGTTTTGTATTTGCAGTGAAAATAAATAACTTTGTTATGCCTTGTGATTTGTAAACAAAGTAATGAGACATTACATTTTCTGTATATATGTTTCCTTTAATTAATTTATTTCCTATATATACAAATTTATTTATATAACGAAGCCTAGTAACATGTAGGCATTATGAAAATTAACGACGTTAGTAAAAAATCTTCCTGACAAGGATCGAACCTGGGCCCGCATCGTCGCAAGAGAGCATCTTACCAACTACTCCACTGAAGCGAACGATATGAATATTGCATGAAGAGACACTTACACACATGTAACAACGTACTGGTGTGAATCGCTCTTCAAAACCCATCATCAAGAGTTATGCCATCAATTTTTTCAAAGGCTTTATTTTGATGTTATCTAATTCATAATTCACTTGTCAGAGGTACTCAGAGGCTGAATGGGTCCCATTCCACATCTTATATTAGTGATGTGCATTTCATCACCTCTCCTATCCAAATCTCATCCTCAATCTGCTCGTGATCCAACCTGCTATTACAAATGAGGTTCTGAGGACCGAGTACTGGCGGTATAACATCACCTTAATGTAGAGGAAATGCTACATTAGTGGGAACCCCACAATAATACCCCTCTGGGTCAGCAACCCATTGGGTGAAAAAATTTACATTTGCTTTCAAGTCTCAAACCAAGCCTCAGATGAATCAGACAGATGCTGGGACATCCAAAAAAGCGCTGGATGGAAAATTCCTCTTTGAGACCATAACAGGCCACACGGCCTAATACTTGCATGGATGATGATATTCAAAGAAAATTTTCTTTTAAGTAGCCTCAAATCAGACCCAGATTTTTGGGGTGCCAGTATATATTCTGTAATACTGCAGAATTGATCACTTTCAATTTCTATAGCATGTATATATATATATATATATATATATATATATATATATATAACCATTTAAAATAGCATCCATTCATAATTTTACATTTGTAAAGGCCTCTAAGCAAAATTTACTGACCTCATCAGTCTATAAATATCTCAGTTGCCTACTACATGTCTCATAGGGTTGGTATGTTGACCACATACTATTCATGATATCTTTGGCAAATAGATCAGGAATGAAGTTTTTGTGAAGATGGGAACATCTTACCTCGAATTAATGTTGAGTTCTGTTTGAAAATGTTTCAATATAATCCTCTATATCATCATCAGCTTGCCCACACTGTTGAAAAGGAAGATAGAATTTGGAATTTACAGGAAAGAAACACACATTGATAATTATATTAAAGCAACAGGTTTTAACCATGTTGCACATAAACAGACAGTCTTTATTAGTTTAACGTACAGATTTGTGAATGTTCCCATGAGCAGAGAAAAATTGAATGAAAAAACACATAATAAAAATAGCAAAAGAGAATGGTTTTGAGGAAATGATGATTCATAAAAAATAAATAAATTCAAAAAATGATAAATGAAAGACTACTCTTCAGACAGATAATGAAATTGGTAAAAAATTCAGGAAATTTACATAATCATCCTTTAGTACTTAATAAGTTTCAAAAAATTTTCAGCAAATTTAATATTAAATTAGCATCGAAAAATGATTACAGTTTGAATAAATTAATTAAAACCAACAAAAATGAAAAGATTGATGAAGTGAACAAATCAGGGATTTATCAACTTGCTGCAAGAAAAAAAGGAAATAATGAATTTTGAAATTCCTGGAGAAAAAGAAAAAATAATTAGCTTGGAAGTTCATTGCTCAGCCAGCAGAGGGAGCAGAAATTAACTTACAGGATGGACAACCGCAAAACAACAGTTGGAATGCATCGACAATGTTGCACAAAAGTGATGAAACTAATTGAAATTCATTTTTTTCTTTTTTTCTTGCAGATGTAAATTTTCTCCCAAATTGTAAGTTCTTTAGATTTTTCTAACTGTTTTAGTAATTTGGCCTTAGTTTCAATTCTGTGTGTTTTTGACCATGCAAATGCAGATTTTTCTATTTCTCCATTTTTAACATTTCTAAAATGTTCTTTCAATCTTGTATTCAAGTTCTTGTTTTGTTTTTCCTGTGTATATTTTTTTCACAATCTTTACAATCAAGTTGACAAATCCCTGATTTGTTCGCTTCATCAATCTTTTCATTTTTGTTGGTTTTAATTAATTTATTCAAACTGTAATCATTTTTCGATGCTAATTTAATATTAAATTTGCTGAAAATTTTTTGAAATTTATTAAATACTAAAGGATGATTATGTAAATTTTCTGAACTTTTTACCAATTTCAATATCTATCTGAAGAGTACTTTCATTTATCACTTTTTGAATTTATTTATTTTTTATGAATCATCTTCTCCTCAAAACCATTCTCTTTTGCTATTTTTATTCACAAATCTGTACATTAAACTAATAAAGACTGTTAAATTAATAATAAAAACATCAATTATTAATGATGTCTGTTTATTTGACTCACCTCATACTTCTTGATTGAGGGAGCAGAAATTAACTTACAGGATGGACAACCGCAAAACAACAGTCGGAATGCATCGACAATGTTGCACAAAAGTGACTAAAATTTCATGTAAACACTGTTCAATTGGTCCTTATTTGATACCATTAACGAGTTTTGCAACTACATACCGGTATTATTTTCTAAAATAAGACTATGTTCAATTCTGGAAAGTGTTAATTTAAGGTGAGATGGTAGGCCCTATTCCATCAATATTAAAACATCCTAATTTGAGACCCATCATTCTCAGGAACTACTAGATGGATTATGATGAAATTTTTACAGCATATTAAATGAGGATTGTAAAGACCACTGAACATCAGTCAACTTGATGAGACATCATGGCTACTAGATTTAGCTTTCTTGACAGATATCACCTCAAAATTAAATATTGAATTACAAGGGAAAGATCATAATATTTCAGGCATGATTAATGCAATAAATTATATTTGAAGAGAAAAAATTTCGCCTAGACCGAGATTCGAACCCGGGACCTTTAGCTTTTCGGGCCAAATGCTCTGTTGGTAGAGCATTTGGCCCGAAAAGCTAAAGGTCCCGGGTTCGAGTCTCGGTCTAGGCGAAAATTTTTCTCTTTAAATATAATTTATCCTTCAGTGAGAAGTGTTAAATTAATAATAAAAACATCAATAGAAGCCCTACTGGCTTTATAAAGTAGTGTTAAATTCCCAATTAATGTCTTCTTAACTAAGAGGCCACCATATGCAAAGACAGAAGCAACAGTTTCAAAGCATTTGGCACGAGGGAATTAGATTGTATAAAGAGAAAAATTTGTGTCTAGATTGCAACTTGCCTCGTTAGCTCTGTTGGTAGAGCATTTGGCCCGGAAAGCCAAAGGTCCCGAGTTCGAGTCTCAGTCTAGGTGAAAATTTTTCTCTTCAAATATAATTTATCCTTCAGTGAGAAGTGTTAAATTAATAATAAAAACATAAATACAGTAAATGTTTTTCAAAGGAAACTCAAGCTTTGGATTTCACATTTAAACAAAGACTCCCTTTCACACACTTTATGCGAAAACATTAAAGTTAAAGTGCAGTGAATGAGATCTTCCATCTTTTTCTCAGCATCTTGAAAAGCTTGTGACGGAATTTGATAACAGGTTTAGTCTGTTTTCAACACTTAAACCAGTGATAATGTTTATCAATAATCCATTTGCTTCTGTTAACGTTAGTGAGCTTAGTGGGAGCATTTGTGAAATATTCAGAAAGTATGATCTTCCAGAATTAGAAATGGAAATTTTAAATATTCAAGAAGACATGTCTTTAAAATCCTCCTACGTAAATTTTGGCAATTTCTGGACTCCAGTGGACAGGAATAAATGTCCCATTGTCATTAGAGTTGCTCTGCAAATTTATTCTTGTTTTGGTTTGACATACCTATGCGAAGTCGCATTTTAATCTATGAGCATCATCAAAAATAAATACTGACCCTGCCTGACTGACTCGCATTTGGATGATGCATTAAGGACAGCATGTTCCAGCTATATATCAGACTTTTCTCAACTAGCAGCGAACATGGCATGTCAGATTTCATACTAATTATGTAAGTTAAATATTATTTGTATTTTAAAAGAGAAATTGTCACTTTAAAATGTGTTCATTGCATAATAATAATAATTATTATTATTTTCAGTAGTAGTAGTAGTAATAGTAGTAGAATTAATGATAATAGTATGGTGGTAGCAGAATTGTTACTTGGTGCCCGCACTTCCATAGACAGTCAGATGTGCCCTAGTGCACAAGAAAGTTGGACAGCACTCCTTTAAACCATTTGGCTACGACACAGGACATCTAACTTTAGTCTTTAAAAGACAAAGAAAAATATATCAAAGTTGTGCCTCTTCTTCATGAATATGAATGTTTAATATTTTGTATTATCTCTATGGTGTATTATAATGAGGAGATCATTAATTATATGGATTGTCAGCAGCTACAATTTGTGAGTTATCGATGGATCCCCCAGGATTCTTCCATATGGTTCTAGAAGTGGACACTAGATAGCGCGCATGGCAGTTCTAAAATAAACTTTTTGTTGCTGGTTGGCATTGATATATTTTGAGGGAATTTTCGTAAGAATAAAAAGCGAAATATTTTAATTACATAAATTTGAAAATATTTGTTAACCCAAATAAAATGAATTGGTATACGCTATTATACGTATGTAGGAATATATAAACAAAGAACTAGTGCTTCATATGGTGATCGATCGTTATAATATTGACGAAAGTGATTAAGGCTTAGCTCGGGGTTGGTACCATTGGTTACCCACAAATTTACCAACGTAAAATTGAACCTTGTTAAATCGTTCTGCTAAATGAATTAATGTGAATGCTGTTGCTGCAGTCATGTAGGTTAATTTAGCGTTCAGTACTATTTATGATAAAATGTGTAGTTTTATTCGCTTTCTTTCCTTTTAAATCGATTATATTGATGTAAATTTGAGATAATATTAGCATTTCTTTTTTACAGCAGTGTTATGGTCCTTTCATTAGAAAACTATGGTTCTGTCTGACTTAAATGACAGTTCCAATCATCATGTAAATATAAGTTTTGAACCAACTGTTACCAGTCCATCGAACAGCAAAGAAATATTAATGGACCTTCCCGTGGACTCCAAAAAACACAGGTTTCCTTACTGCATTGTTTGGACTCCTATACCACTTCTCACGTATGTTTCAATTTTACGTTTGACGTTTCTTATGTATAACAATTTTATAATCTTGAATGTTCTGGTAATTATTGGATCTCCTACGTATAACCTAATAATAACGACTAACTTTAATAACATATGTTAATGTTAGCCGGAGGGGGGGGGCTCAAGTTTAGAATAGTTTGACCTATGATTTTCCATACTACATTCTTGTAATACTGTTCTTTTCGGCACTTTCTTCGTCATTGCTGGCATTTCGTACTGTTTTAAACGTTTTGCAACGATATTTAATACATTTTTTTACAATTGTTAAATATTGGAAACATTTTGGGGAAAAACTGCACTTAAAGTAGCGTGAAATATTTTCAAAGTCCTATAGAACAACAGTGCACATGCACCAGAGTTTGTAGAGCCAGCGATAACCCACAATTGAATCACATATCGATTATCATCCTCAATTACTATCCATTGCTATGAAATTTAAATGACCAATATTTGCAATAAATCCCCAAATCTATGTTTAAAAAATAATATTAAAATTACCAAACGTTTATTAAAAATGGGTGCACACTTACTTATCACTCCCTAATGCCGATCCAACCAGCAATAACTCAAAACAGTGATAGAAAAATCATAGACTAAGTAATATACTCTGTGGAGAAAATAGCAGTTAGCATCACAATGTTGTCTTAACAGTGTCATAATATTGTGATTTGCATATTTAAATAAATTCATCAAAATTGTCTAATAGTGTTATAAAAATTGTTTGAAAAAGTTTAAAATATTAAATAATGTTAGTAAATACAGAAGATGAGCTATAGTTTACAACGATATAACTGAAAAATCAAGCGCTAGTTGAAGTGCAGTTGAGCCAAATTTTGGTTTACCTTCTCTGATGAATTGTGTAAGTCCTACAGAAAGTTTACAGAGTTTGTCGCTAAATGGACCACATAGCTGTGAAATCGCAATAAGTTCCCAAATTTTTATTAGATGTACACCAACTTCCCCCTTTCTAACCTAACAAAATTAATAGATAGATCATCGGTTGATTAATGTCTTTGACATCATCAGATTCCTAATAGCCAGTTTTGTTGGTCCATCCAATCTCCTGTTGTAGATGTTTCTCCTTCATGTATAAATATATACCCTGACTGCAGGAGGTTTTAGGTCTTCCTCTGCCACATCTTCCCTCAGGTTTCCATTCCAAAACACATTTTGGTAACCAATCCTCTTTCATTCGCTGGACATATCCATACCATTATAATTGTTGAGTTTTAATATATTCTAAAATAGTGTCTTCAATCTTCATTTTCTCCCTTATAACTGAGTTTCTAATTTTTTCTCTTCTTGAAATTCTTGCTGTCCTTATAAAATTCAATTTCCATCGCCAAAATATACTTATTTGTTTTTGTTGTTAATGGCCAAAGTTCTGCTCCATAAGTAATGATGCTTTTAACAATTTTATGATATGTTTCTAATATACAATACAAAATACAGAAGAATTTAATCCATACTATTAGATGATTTAATTTCCTTTTCCAGATGGATCTTCCCCTTTATTGGGCACATGGGAATTGCTCTGTCATCTGGAGTAATAAGAGATTTTGCTGGCCCTTATTATGTGTCTGAAGATGATATGGCATTTGGTTGGCCAACAAAATATTGGCAACTGCGCCCACATCTAGCAAGAGGTGGACAAAATGGGTTTGATCGTGCTATTACAGAAGCTTCTGAAGAATATAAAACTAGAATGGTAAGCAACTAATTGAAATTCAAATTTTTAATTTAAACCTATTTTTAATTATATTTAATAGTAAACTGGAAAACCGTTGCTATATTTACCATGACCATTACTTAATTTTAAGTCTACAGAAAATTTCAGCGAAGCTTTGGCTGATTCAAGCATATAAGAAATGGTTCCAACCAACTGACTCTCAGTTTTCGAATGTACATGTGTAATTTTATTTGATTGAATTTTTATACTTACTTACTTACTTACTCACTGGCACTATCGAACCCGTAGGTTCATGGCCGCACGGACATAAGCTCTCCAAACATCCCTATCCTGAGCTAATGCTTTCCAATCATTCCCTGTATAATCTACTTCCCTCAAATCATAGTTAATGTTGTTCTCCCACCTCATTCTTGGTCTACCAACTGGGCGTTTTCCTTCTGGCTTTCCTACAAGAAGTTTCCATGCACGTCTTTCATTCCCCATACGCGCAACATGTCCTGCCCATCGCAGTCTACGGGACTTAACTGTTCTTATTATATCTGGCTTCCTATAAAGACCATGTAGTTCATTGTTATGTAGTCTTCTCCATTCACCTGTCTGTTCATCTCTCTTTGGTCCAAAAATTTTCCTAAGAACTTTATTCTCAAATACTCGTAATCTCCTTTCCTCCCTTAAAGTAAGAGTCCATGTTTCGCACCCATATAATATAACTGGTAGAATAATAGTTTTATATATTTTCAGCTTAACGTTTTTTGAAAGGAGTTGGGACATCAAAAGTCTCTGCAATGCATAATAGCATGCATTTCCAGAATTGAGCCTATGTTTAATTTCTTTGTGCATCTCATTCCTATTTGTGATTATTGTTCCTAGGTATTTGAATTCAGCCAATTCCTCAAAATTTCCCTCATTTGTCATTAGCTGTCCATTTCCATTATATAATGTATTTCTACGTGTGACCATATATTTAGTTTTACTGATATTTACTTCCAGTCCTAATTTCTTAGTGTTACTCAATAGTGTGTGCGTGTTGGCCTTTAGTATCTCCTCGCTATCGGCCAGTAGTACTACATCATCAGCATAAACTAACAGCTTATTAATACCATTCAGTTGTAAGCCTTCCTCATTCTCTAAAGATTTAATGGCATGCTCTAGTACAAAATTAAATAGTAGAGGAGATAGTGCATCTCCTTGCTTCAACCCATTCTGGATTTCAAAAGTGTCTGAAAACTGTTTGCCTACACGCACCCTACTCGTTGAGCCATTTAGACACATTCGTATAAGTCTAACTAACTTTTTAGGAATTCCGAACTCCAGCAGGATACTATATAACTTCTCCCTCTTAATTGAATCATATGCTTTTTTGAAGTCTACATATAGTTGATGTACAGTACCATTATATTCCCATTTCTTTTCTAAAATCTGTCTTATACTAAAAATCTGATCTGTTGTAGACCTGTTTCTTCTAAATGCACATTGATGATCTCCTAGAATGTCATCAATATAGGGAGTAAGTCTGCTTACTAATATATTTGTTAGAATTTTGTACGAAGTTGAAAGTAATGAGATGCCCCTATAGTTGTTGCAATCAGTTTTATCTCCTTTCTTATAAATTGGTACGATAATTGATTCCTTCCATTCATCTGGAAGAGCTTCTTTTTCCCAAATCATACTAAGCAACCAGCGTATCTTGTCCATCAATTTTTCTCCCCCTGATTTTATCAGTTCTGCTGGGATCTCATCTGAACCTGATGCTTTATACATCTTCAATTTTTCAATTGCCATTTCAACCTCTAATGCACTTGGCTCTGCGACTAGCATTTCTGCTGTCTGTAACTTATCCTCCTCAATGTCCTGTTCTGTATGTACATTTAATAGCTGATTAAAATAACTTTTCCATCTATTTAATATACTCTTGGAATCTGCAATCATATCCCCATTTTCATTCCGAATTATGTTTGTTCTAGCCTGAAACCCTTTCTTCTCTATACTAATTCCCTGATATAATTCTCTAATGTTCCTATTTTTTGCATTCATTTCAAGATCATTAATCTTCTCTCTCAAATATTCCCTCTTTTTACTCTTTAGTAACTTGGTGGTTTCCCGTCTAACACTACCCAATTGCTCTAAATTTACCTCATTTGGCTCGTGTAACCATTTCATTTTTGCTAGCTTTCTTTTCTTTACAATGTCGGCACATTCCTCATCAAACCATTTCTTGTTTTGCCTCTTTTTTAAACAACCAATGCTTTCTGATGCTGACAATTTAATAGTATCTCTTATAGCCTCCCATTCTTTATTTATATCAGTTTCTTCTTCGTTTGCCACATTGTCATCTGAAGATTCCAGTACTTCAAATCTATTAGCAATTTTGATTTGGTATTCTTGCCGCATTTCATCATTTTTCAAGTTTTTTAATTCATATTTTACAGAATCATCTTTAGCGTTTGTTCCTCTCATAAGCGATAGCCGTTGTCTGATTTTCACCCTGACCAGATGATGATCTGAATTGCAGTCTGTCCCTCTAACTGATCTAACATCAATGATGCTACTGTGCCAGCGTTTATCCACTAATACATGATCTATCTGGTTCCGAGTTTCTCCATCTGGGGACGTCCAGGTGTATTTATGAATATCCTTATGCTGAAATGTTGTGCTCTTAACAATGAGATTCTTTGATGTGGCAAATGTGACTAATCTAACCCCGTTGTCGTTACTATCTTCATGAAGACTGAATTTGCCTATTGTTGGTTTGAATATATCTTCCCGCCCCACTTTTGCATTTAAATCTCCTAAGACAATTTTCATATGATATCGTGAAAGGCTATCAAATAAGCATTCTAATTCTTCATAGAACTCATCCTTGATCTTGTCATCTTTATCTTCTGTGGGGGCATGTACATTTACAATTATAAAATCATGTCGTTTACCCTTTAGAATTATGTATGATATCCTATCACTAACAAACTTAATATCTCGGATAGCGGATAGGATCCTCCTTCTGACTAAAAAACCCGTTCCAAATGCAGGTCTTTCTGCACCCCCATAGTATAATGCAAAGCTTCCTGATTCCTGACTACCTTCTCCTGGCCACCTAACTTCCTGTAAAGCGACTATATCCAAGGGCGATTTATCCAATTCCCGCGTTAATATCTCTAGTGCCCCGCTATTGTATAAAGTCCTAACATTCCATGTTCCTAGGAACATGTCCCTGTGTTTGAGCCTTTGGCATGGGTTCCCTGAAGTAGTCCCCGCCCGGAGAACCGAATGGGGGACTATTTGACCTCCGGAAAATTTTACCCCAGTAGAACCCATGTCCGCATTTCTTGACGGTTGTATTTTTACGGTGAAAGATCGTCACTCTTTCGACCAAGGTACTTATTTCGTCTGGCTTATCACCTTCGACCAGTCCGGCATGGGTAACCCTATCGGCAGCAATGCTACCGCCGGCATAGCTCTCAGGATCATTTAAGCACACAAGCCACTCCACCACGACAAGGTAAAGATACCATGGAGGGGAATTTTATATGTACATTTCAATTTATGCAACCCTAGTACCTGGCAATGAGCCAGTAGGCCAAGCGGTCAAAACACCCCCGTTTCCCGGTCAGTGAACTGGCGGATGGGCGACAAAGCAGGTCCCGTTTACATTTCTGCTACCGCTATTTAGTGATTACTTCTGGTATCATCGAGGTATACCTGCAAGTCCTAAAAAATGTTGAGGAAAAAAAGTTAAATTTACTCCTGTAAATATAATTATAAATTGAATCTTTAATCATTTAGGATTTATAGAAAGTCCTGTAAATAATGGGTATCATTGAATAAATCCAGCCATAATTGCAAACACTGCCTCTATAGAAAGGACGTGTTTTCTGAATTGAACTTTTGTAGAAATAACTCACTATGAGGTTTAATTTAAAGTAAATTAAAATGTTTCATACCTCTCCTCATAACCAGTCTTCTAAGTATATCGCGATTTCAAAGCCTTGGTGGCCTCATCTTCAGTACTATCTTGACAACTGATGTTATGTCGATTGGAAGAACTACTTCTTCTTCCCTCTATTGGTGGACCAATGGATCTCTGGATCAAGTCAGAATCCGTGGGAATTTCGAAGTTCATAAGTTTTTCTTTCTTGTATTTCTGAATGTGGATTTTTTCCCAAACTGTGAGTTCTTTTTGTTTTTTTATTTGTTTAATTAGACTAGCTTTTGATTCAATTAGATGTTTTTCGGACCAAATATGTGCAGCTACTCATGTTTTCAGAAGTTTTTTTCAATCACCTTGTAAATTTGTGTTCAGTTTAACATGCTGCATACCATTGAATAGAGGTTATTTTTACTTTTAACAAATGCAATGAAGAAATCTTACAAAAGTTGTTGCCATAAATTTTGCCCTCAATTCCTTAAAGCAATTGTCCCTAATAAAGATATGATTTCAAATCCTCAAACATTAGTGGATCCTAAAATTCGAACTGTGATCTCCAACATTTCAAGGCAGGTATTGGATAGCATGTTTCAAAATCTTCTTTGTTCGTTTGAACATTTTATTGAAGCTGATGGAGGTAATTTTGAAAGTCCTTTGTCATAAGATAAGGAATAAACAGAACAAAAATATTTTTTTTTTATTCCATGTCCCGCGCCGTAGCCGAGCGGTTAAGGTAGTAAGCCTTGGCGCAGAGCTACGGGACTTGCGCTGGTTCGAGTCTCCATGGGGGAAGAAATTTTCTCATGGTATTTCGGCCAGTATGGGACCGGTGCCCACCCAGCATCGTGAGGCAATTGGGTAGCTACAATAAGTAGCGGCTCCAGGTTGAGGAACTAGCTATAACGGCTGGGGGACTCGACATGCTAACCACATGTCACTCCTACACTGGCTGTTGATCATCTACCTCTGTGATTGACACATGTGGATGTGAAGGGCCAGCAGTCGGCTGGTAAAAGGGCAACCGCTGAAAAGTGGAAAGACCCTCAATCGGTCGGTAACTAACTCACTGGCACTATCGAACCTGTAGGTTCATGGCCATGCAGACATAAGCTCTCCATACAGCCCTATCCTGAGCTAATGCTTTCTAATCATTCCCTGTATAATCTACTTCCCTCAAATTATAGTTAATGTTATTTTCCCACCTTATTCTTGGTCTACCAACGGACATTTTCCCTCTGGTTTTTCTACAAGAAGCTTCCATGCATGTCTTCGTTCAACATTCGTGACACATGTCCTGCCTATTACAGTCTACGAGACTTAACTGTTCTTATTATATCTGGCTTCCTATAAAGACCATGTAGTTCAATGTTAATTAACATTTTCCAATACTGTTATTTTAAACAGTTCCAATAATGGATCATATTATTATATTATAATGATATTGTGAAAAGAAAAATTAATGTCTGAACCAGGAATCGAACCGTGGACTTCTAGTTCTCCAGACTTGTGTGCAGCCCATTACACCTCATTCTCAAATATAGGTACTTCTAAACAAAGCCGGCCGTTGGCAATGATAGTGACACCTACCTGGTAGCAGACGAAACGAGAATTATATATTTGTATATGTGGAAAGAATTGTTAATGTTTGTGCCAGGTCTAGAATGGTGTAGTGGGCTGCACACTAGTTTGGAGAACTAGAGGTCCACGGTCCGATTCCTTGTTCAGACATTAATTTTTCTTTTCACAATATCATTATAATATTATAGTTCAATGTTATGTAGTTTTCTCCATTCACCTGTCTGTTCATCTCTCTTTGGTCCAAAAATTTTCCTAAGAACTTTATTCTCAAATACTTGTAATTTTTTCCATTACAATTTTTAATTAATCTGATAGCTACTTAGATTTATTTGGTGAAATTACTGTGCAAGATCCATAAGAAGAGCGGTTGTCGGGTGCTAAGGTTGTGTCTTAAAATGAAGATCATTTAGTATAATGGTAGCACATCTGCCTATACCTTATCCACTATTAGATGATCCTAACATAAATGCCAATTGTATCCTTCTGCCATTTTTCAAAAAGAAAATATGCACTATTACTCGAATGGCGTTTGCCATAAATTTATCACACTTATCAAAAGCATTATTGCACACGTTTCCTTTTTTTTACCGAGAGTTACGACCTTACCATGTGTTGTTTTTATTTCCGAGCACTATTAATACTTGTACACGACACACTGGTAAACTCAGATATTAAATTCAGTATATCTTTTACTATCGCATGCTAAGGGCCAGGAAATTCATTTGATATTTGTTGATTTAGAAAAGGCCTATGACTCAGTGCCAATCAACCAACTTTGGGATGCAATGGTTGATATTGGTATCGATTTACCAACGATTTCACTTGTCCGACGGTTGTACCAGCAGTGTCAGGCTTCGGTTAAAGTGGATAAGATGATATCCTCTCCATTCAGAACTACTAAAGGCCTGCGACAGGGCTGTAGTATGTCCCCTACTCTGTTCAAAATATACATCCAGCATATATTGGAGCAGTGGAATCGATATTGTGGAGGCATGGGAGTACCAGTCCAAGGTGGCACAATACATTCCTTATTATTTGCAGACGATCAAGTGTTGATAGCTCAGAGTCGTGAGGATGTGAAATACATGATGAGAAAACTTCTAAATGCTTTTGAAATAGGAGGATAAATGTAAACATGGAAAAAACTGAATATCTTGTAGTAGGAGGAAGTGGACGAGATATATCCCTATCCCAAGGAATTATTAGAGCTGTTAAAAAATTTAAATATTTGGGATTACTTATTGATGAATCAGGGAGTTGTAAAGCTCAAGTAGATAGCAGGTTAGTACAAGCACGAAGAGCCATAAAAATGTTGAATGGAGTACTGTGGAGTAGGACCATGTCAAACCACACGAAGAAGAGGATTTTGAAGTCTGTTGTGGAAAGCATAATGACTTATGGTGCTGAGGGATGGACTTTGGTAGAGGGACAAAAAACTAAGATCTTGGCAGTGGAGATGGATGGAATAAGACGCAGTGCCAGGGTGTCCAGGTTGGAAAGAAGAATAAATGAAGAAGTGAGGCAGATGATGGATATGGAGGAGACAGTGGTGGAAAGGATCGAAAGACGAGCTCTTCAGTGGTATGGCCATGTCAGGAGAATGGAGGATGATAGGTGGCCCAAAACTCTTTTGGAATGGTCACCTTCTGGTAGAAGGAAACAGGGCAGGCCAAGAACAACTTGGAGAGGAGAGATCCATAGATTGGTGAACGACCGAGGTCTGGAGGAGGATGAATGGCGTGATCGGCAAGAATGGCGAATGGAAATACAGGGTAACCGCTGAAAAGTGGAGAGGCCCTCAAAAGTAAAGTAAGTAATATCTTTTACTAGAAGTTCTGAATGCTTTTCACTAAACTTGTGAAATGCATTTAACGTAACTTAACCACTAGTCAGAGGTTTGCCAGACTTGTGTTTTACTAATTTAGATGGCGACACGGTAACAGAAGACTTGACACTTTCAGCCATGTTGTCGACTGAAGCATGACTCAAATGCATCATACATATGTACTAAACTATTTTAAGTTGTAATTATTGATTAGATATATTTTAGAATATTTTCTATGTTTTGAATATTATTATTTTCAATCAAGAAGAATAACAAGTATATTCAGAGGACATATTTGTAATTTAATGAAGGGAACTACTTTTCCGCGTACTTATTGCTTCTACATCGTACGTCGGAGTCAATAACCAATGAAAAGTGAGCAGGTCACATGGTTTTGTTTTGACAAGGTTCACTTTAAGAGTGGATAGCATATCCCTGGTTTTTCCATAGAATTTGTTCTTTCTGTATAGGATGTAGCTACTTGATGCGAGAAGTAGTAACTTCTTTTTTTTCCTTCAAATGCTATCAGGTTGCTTTTACAACATTTATGGCTTGTTTTCCTGGCATAGGCAAAATTGTAACAATTCTGAGGTTGGGGCACCTGGGAGGTGGAGTTATTAAGATGAGCGATAAATGATAATAAAGCACCAGGAGAGACCTTAAACCTAAACTTAATTTATTCACGTAGACTTTCACGGCCGGAGTTGCTATGATGACGTTGATGAAGATTTTCAGGCTGTAGGCCATGGTCGTGAGGCTTGTAGTTCCCCGACGTTTCGCCAAAGACTGCATCTGGCATCCTCAAGGGTTGTCTTGAGACTGTCGGGGAACTACAAGCCTCACGACCACGGCCTACAGCCCGAAAATCTTCATCAACATCATCATACTAAACTTAATTGTTTCTTCTATGCCAGGAGTGTCCTTCCATGGTATCTTTACCTTGTCATGGTGGAGTGCCTTGCATATTTAAATGACCCTGAGAGCTATTTTGGCAGTAGCATTGCTGCTGATAGGGTTATCCATGCTGGACTGGTCGAAGGTGATAAACCAGACGAAAAAAGTACCTTGGTCGAAAGAGTAACAATCTTTCACCATAAAAATACAACCGTGAAGAAATGCGGACATAGATTTCACTGGGGTAAAATTTTCCAGAGGTCAAATAGTTCCCCATTCAGTTCTTCGGGTGGGGACTACTTCAGGGAACTCATGCCAAAGGCTCAAATACAGTGACATGTTCCTAGGAACATGGAATGTTGGGACTTTATATAATAGTGAGGCACTAGAGATATTAACGTGGAAATTAGATAAATCACCCTTGGATATAGTTGCTTTACAGGTGGCACATATGGGGAATGAAAGACATGCATAGAAGCTTCTTGTAGGAAAACCAGAGGGAAAACTCCCAGTTGGTAGACCAAGAATGAGGTGGGAAAATAACATTAACTACGATTTGAAGAAAGTAGATTATACAAGGAATAATTGGAAAGCATTAGCTCAGGATAAGGATGTATGGAGAGCTTGTGTCCGTCCGGCCATGAACCTACGAGTTCGATAGTGCCAGTGAATAAGTATGCCAGGAGTGTATCTGTGAATATTCTATTGGTGAACAAGTGACTGCTAGCCATGTTAGCCAACATTCCGTTTCCGCTATAACATTGTGGATTCTTTATACATTTATTCACTCATTACTGAGTCCTTGTACAATATGAGATTCATATTTTGATGTTATATTTAAATATTACTGGACAATATTATTTTGAAAAGAAAAAATAATACTTGAACCCTAGACTTCTAGTTCTATGCACCAGTCTATCTGCCTTCGGACAATTAGAGAATTGTATATGAGGAAAGAAATGTTGACTTTGTTTCATGTCTTGAATGGTATAATGGATTGCATATTGGCATATAGAACCAGAGGTCTGGGATTAAAGTCCTGGTTCAAGCATTAATTTTTCTTTTCAAAATAAGATTCATATTCATTTTATTTCATTAGTAGAGAAAATGGGCAAGTTAGTGTACACTATATTAGTTTACAGTTTATTGGATAATCAGGTGCCCTATAAAGAAAGTTGACTATTCCATTTAAACAATTACTAATGCATGTTTTCCATCGTTAAATATTTTGATTTTCAGTTAAAATTACATCAACTTCCCTTCAATTGTAAACCATTTCTCGCATTTATTTTTAGTAAAACATTAACATATATTTTTGCACGATTGTGCATTTTGTCGTACTTACAGCAATGGCAACTATGATTGAAAGTTCAACTTTCTACATTTCGGGGTTGCCAACCTAAATAACTATACTGTAATATCACTTACTACAAAATGTGTGTGGGAAGTAAAACCACTCCCTCTATGTATACTACATACAATGTATATACAAAAAATATCCAAAAGGTAGCGTTAATATACATTATACAAAACAAATGACTGCATTTTAAATGAACTGAACTTTATTTGAAACAATATATATGTACTTGCTGCCATTTTATCACTAGATGATCCCATAGCCTACTGTAGTTTCAACTAATAAACATTGCCCACACTGTTAACATTAGTCAGTTGTTTTTAATGAATGCAAATATTTTCAACAAAGATATTATTTTACTATTATTTATTATTTTGAAAACACCATCGCACAAAAAATAATGTACAATGCACGTTTGTGAAATGTTTTACAGAATCTCGGAAATTAAAAACCTTGCTATCACTCAGTTTTTCAAACATTTTTCCCACTTCTGTAAAAACCATTTCCCAACCTCGCATCACTATTTCCTCAGAACATCTGCCAAGTTGGTCAGATGGTAGCATACTTGCTTCTTGACTAGCAAGCCCAGATTGTATTCCTAGCGAGATTGAACATTTTAATTGTTAAATTAACCTAATTTAACTGAAAAATTTCAATCTCGATGCCAGGAGGGTTTTTGGTGTACAATTTTATCACTAGTTTGTGCACTGGATTGCTTGCATTTAATTGCAAACATCTCTGCAGTACATATGTTAAGAAGACATGTGGTACTGTTAATGGCAGCCACCTTAGTGCTTTTTGATAGTAGTAGGCCATGTACCTGCACTGGGTTTTAACTTCTCCATTCTCTTCATCATCCCTCATACAACACTCTTTACGCTACACAAATACACAAACATATGCAAGAATACATCATCTATATAGAGTGGTCTGCCGAAGTGATACATAAATTGAAAAATAGACCATATAAAATTCACATATGTCTAATAGATTCGATCAGCACATTGTCCTTTATATCCCTCCTCATCACACTGTATATTATTCATTATCTTTTACGGTCTCACTTACCAAAACATGGAATTCCCTTCCGACCTATGTTAGAGACTGTCAAACTATAACATCCTTCAAAAACAAAGAATTATTTAATAACAAACTAACTTATACACATCAGTGATAGTATTATTTTAACAATTAATAAATTTAATCATCTATGAAAATAATATTAAGATTAACAAATATTTTCTTTTGTTTTGTTTTAAATATTGTACAAACGTAAAATTAGTTTTCTATATCTCATTATTTATCTTTGTTTTTTATAAACATTAGACAGGGACAATTTAATATGTCTTGCTTGTATACATTTTATTATTAGTTTTAGTCTTAATTTTAACTAACATTAACTAGTTGCATTATAGATCGTAATATAATAGATATTATCTTTTTGATCAAATTTTTATTTAGTATTTAATATTAGAGTTCATTGTAATTGTTATATTCTGATGTAATATATGTTTGTCCTGGTGAGTGGAAGAGAAGGCCACAGGGCCTTAACTCCACCAGGCTAAATAAATAAATCTAAATAGATTCCTACTTCTGATTTACTTTTTAATCTATATTTCTGCTTCTTTTTTTATAATTTCAAGTTCTTCTGTGTAGTTTTTCTATAAATTCTCTGTTTTTAATACCAGCTCGTTTTTTAAATTAAACCCTGTCTAATCTTTGTTTCAGTAATTTCATTACATATTTTTTTATATATTTACATATTTGGAGGTGGCTCTCTGGCGCAAAAGGTTAGATGCTTGTTTCTCACCGCTGGGGTCCCGAGATCGAGTCTCAGTCTCTCCATGTGGGTTTCGTGGTGGATGAAATGGAGCTTGGGCAGGTTTTTCTCGGTTTCTCCTGTTTTCCCCTGCCACAAATTTCATTCCACCATTTCTCCATACTCATCCATTTTGTTTTGTTCCATTCGTCCGCCTCTGTGACGGTGCATCAGGAGTGGTCGGCTGGCGCCCTCAGACCTCTATAAATATAGGTACTTCATCTCATCTCATCTCATCCCTCGACCCGATCCTGAGTTGGACACGGGTTGAGGATATTTATTTTATTATTTTTGTAAGTAATTTTATCAGGACATAGAAGTGTTGGATGCCCATTTACTAGATGGGAATTTTTAAATCCCACTTGATGTGAAAACAGATCAAAAGGCCTAATTTCATGAATTAAAAGAAGATTATTTTATCAGAGACCACCTCTGTGATATAAAGTCTAGCATATTTAACTGGCCTGAATTTGATTCCTGCTATATCATATAAGATTTCTCTTGAGTATAGGGTGAGGAATGGGGTTAGCTTCATCTCGTGAGGATTTACTATGTGAAATAGCAAAAATCAGCGTCAGTTATCACTGACTTTTTTAAAACTTTTTTTGATAAGTAACTCACTGGAACTATCAAACCCATAGGTTCGTCACCGCATGGACATAAGCTCCCCATACATCCCTATCCTGAGCTAATGTTTTCCAATCATTCCCTGTATAATCTACTTCCCTCAAATCATAGTTGATGTTATTCTCCCACCTCATTCTTAGTCTACCAACTGAGAGTTTTCCCTCTGGTTTTCCTACAAGAAGCTTCCATTCACGTCTTTCATTCCCTTTTCGTGTCACATGTCCTGTCCATCGCAGTCTACAAGACTTAAGTGTTCTTATTATATCTGGCTTCCTACACATATTATGTAGTTTACTGTAATGTAGTTTCTCCATTCACCCATCTGTTCATCTCTCTTTAGTCCATAACTTTTTCTAAGAACTTTATTCTCAAATACCTGTAATCTCCGTTCCTCCCTTAAAGTAAGAGTCCATGTTTCGCACCTATATAATATAACTGGTAGAATAATAGTTATATATATTTTCAGTTTAACTTTTTTTAAAAGGAGTTGGGACGTCAAGAGTCTCTGTAATTGATGATAGGATAACAAATAGATTTTTTTTCAAAGAAGGCAATGATTATTACAATGGTTTATATAACTTTTTTTCTTTCTCTAAATAGATTATAGAGTAGGAATCAAATGAATCATGAATTCTTCTTACCTCATACTTCTATGTTTTTTTTAAACACAGCACCGCAGTATCTTTTGCTGGTAATAATCCAAACTGCCATCTGGTGTTCTTTTGAAGGAATAATTTTCTAAACTGCCATCTGTTGTATTTTTGAAGAACTTTGCAATCAAGCTTGGTTCATCCGGAATCTCAAAGTTCATGGTTCTTGTATGGTTTTTTTGAATATATATCTTTTCCCAAACTGTTAAATCCAAAGGTTTGGATAAATGTTTCAAAAGTTTTACTTCTTTTTCAATTCTATGATTCTCTAAAAAACTATGTGCTGCTATAGCTGATTTTTCAATTTCTCCATTCTTTATGTTTCCAAAGTGTTCTTTTTTTACGAGTTTCCAAGTTCCTTTTTGCTTTTCCTATATATATCCTATTGCAATCTTTGCAATCAATTTGATAAATTCCAGATTTTTTGTTGTCTGGGGTGTTAACTTTATTATTAGTTAACAGAAGATTACCCAGGCTGAATTTGTTAATTGGAGCCAATGTTATATTAAATTTTCTGAATTTTTTTTGAAATTTATTATGAACTTCAGGATGGTAAGTAAATATAGAATTATATAATTTGTTACTTTTGTATCTGGGTTAGGTGATACATGGTTGAAATATCCTATAATAGAGTAGTTGCCACAAAAAAAGAGATCTAACCAACAAAAATTTGAATATTTAAATTAATATTGGGAAGTAAACATTATGAGGTTATATCATTAATAGTGAGCGGAGAACATATTTTTATGAGGTGAGTCGATAAAAATATGTTCTCCACTCACTATTAAAAATTTGAATGTTGAGTTTTCAGATGATTAGTGATCTATCGGGAGAATATCACGGCATGGTGGATGTAAAATTATCCCTACTCTCTTCCAGACATGTCTTATTTATTTTTAAAAGTTGGCTTTGAAGCAAATAGTGATCTACTCTCTATGAGTAGAAAATATATAAAAAAAGTTGTTCGATATAAGCCATCTGCACAGGAGGTGTGCAAAATGCATGGCCAATGAGGCCACAGTATGAAGTGCTGGAAGGAGAATAGATCACATATTACTGAAGTGCTGGAGGGAGAACAGATCACGTGACATTACTTCACTTCATTGTAGAGTTTCAACCGAGAAAGATGTCAAATCGCTGGCACAGCCTTGCATTCTGGGGAATGCAAGATTGTTCTCAATTTTGGGGGGGGGGGGAGTGCAGTCACAATCTTGTTCATACAACCATTTTAAAAAATCTAACAGCGAAACAAATATAAATAATTTTTATATTATATTGAAAATTAAAAGAAAATAACTTTTTTGTGTGAGGCATTACAAAAAATGTACATTAAAAAATAATTTTTAGCAACTGAAAATTTAATCGAAATTGGTTTGACCTGATTTGAAAAATTAATTTGCAAGAAGTGGAAGTTTTCAAGATGTGTTTTCATTTTTTTAAGTTTAAATTTCGTTACTTAATTTTATTTTCTCCGTCGCATGAAAACCGATTTTGATTACATTTTTAGGCACTATAGAAATAAAAATAATAAAACTCTTAGTTTCAATTAATTGGACTGGGTGCTGTGAATGGTTCTTGGGATGGCTCAGGTAAGTAAACACCAAATCTTCAAAATCAAATATAACCAACCTTCTGCTTCGTTAAAAATTAGATAAGACATAATATAAAACACATTTAAAAATAATATTGTAATTGCAAAAAAAGCAAATTGTTATTATTATTATTATTATTATTATTATTATTATTGTTATTATTATATTATTATTATTATTATTATTCGGTCTTATTCTAAAAATCACATCAAAAAATTAAAATTTTATGCTCATAATACATAATGTTTAATATTTAACAGGTTTTGTTCTAAATAATCTCTTTCATTATTAATGAGTTGGTTATTTTAACTCACCTCATATTTCTTGATTTTTATGCAGACCTGGTTTCATTGCTTTTGTGTGACATTGTCAATGAGTTGGAAGCATTTGGTAATCTACGAGGGTCATACTGAAAGTCATGAGCAACATTTTTTTAAACAATCATAATATTTATTTTAGACAAACCAAGTACACCATGTTAATCTACAGACCTTTGTGCTACATTTCAACATAGTCTCCATTTCTTTGCACACATTTTGTCCAGCGTTCTACAAGCTTGAAAAAATTCCCTTATGATAGAAGTCCGTTCCAGCTGCTCGAAGACACTGATGCACTGCTTTCCGAATATCCTCCAGCGTCTTGTAACGTTGGCCTCTCATCTGCTCCTTCACAGAACCGAAAAGATGGTAGTCGGAGGGTGCCAAATCGGGACTATAGGGAGGATGTGGAAGAGTTTCCCACCCAAATGTCCTGATCTTCTCCACAGTGGCACGAGTAGTGTGAGGACGCGCGTTATCGTGTTGCAGAATGATCTTCCTTCCAGGGCGTTTGTTGTGCAATGCACGATGGAGCTTCACAAGTGTCTGGATATAGCAGGCAGCATTTATGGTCTGTACAGGTTCAAGAAATTCAACCAGAATGCAACCTTGCGCATCCCAGAAGATGCTGCCCATAACTTTCCCAACAGATTGCACTGTCTTCGCTTTTTTCTTTGATGGCGAATTCAAGTGGTGTCATTCCATACTCTGGCGTTTTGTTTAAGGCTCGTCGCGATGAAACCAGTTTTCGTCACCTGTCACAATACTCGTCAAAAAATCATCGCCTTCATTTCGAAATCTCTGAAGAAGGTTATGGGTGATGGTTCTTCTCTGAAGTTTGTGGTCTTCACTCAATAAACGTGGAACCCAACGGGCACTAAACTTTCAGTAACCTAAGCTGTGAATCATTTCTTGCACTGCACTATGTCCTACTGCAAGTTTTGTAGCGATTTCATTCACTGTGATACGCCTGTCGTCTCTAATGAGCGCATCAATTCTTTCCTTGTTGCAATCCGTGGAGGCAGAGCGTGGGCGACCGCTACGAGGCTCATCTTTGATACTCATGTTCCCATCTTTAAAATGTTTCACCCATCTCCTAACACTGCTAGCACCCATGCAGGCATCTCCGTAAGTACATTGAAGTCTTTGGTGAATATCAACAGCAGATTGTTCCTCTTTAACAAGGAATTCAATGACAGCGCGCTGTCGAAACGAAACATTGATGTCTGCCATTTTGGAAATACTGCATGTGGTCACATGATAGAAGCTATGATGCCACAAAATGGCAATGTTGTGGTATAAAGTCTGTAGATTACGATCCTGCAGTTGTTGTTGTTACATTGTTGAAATTTGAATTTTAACAATGGGTTGCTCACAACTTTCAGTATGACCCTCGTATTAATAACCAATAAGAAATTGAACACCCCAGATAGTAAGAAATCTGGAATTTATCAAATTAGTTTTAAAGACTGCAATAAAGTATACATAGGAAAAACAAAAAGGAATTTGGACACTCACACAAAAGAACACTTTAGAAATATATTTTTTTTTTTTCAAATGCCCCAGGTTTGTCTTTCGACATTCCTGGTTTCTCTCCTGGCACGGCGTACTTGTAACCCACTTCTGAGGTTAGGGTGCCTGGAAGGCGGGGTTACATTGCCCAGATGATTTGATGGGTGATGATGATGATAATGGCGCGCCAGGAGAGTCCCTAATCCTAAGCTTAACCTAAGATGAATATGAATGATGATGATTGCGATGGCCATATGATTTTGGGGACCGTTTGGGCCTTAAAGTTTTCCTGACATTTGTCTTACAGGTGAGGAAAAACCTCACCCAGAAAAACTGTCCCGACCGAGGATTGAACCCGGGCCCACTGCATGACAAGGCAGCATGCTACCCCGAGACCACAGCGGTGGACACTTTAAAAATATTAAAAATGGTGAAATTGAAAAAAATCAGCTATTGCCGCACATAGTCGTTGGAGAGTCATAAAATTGAGAAAAGAGGCCAAACTCTGATTAAAGAACATTTGTGGAAAAAAACCTTAGTAATTGACAGTTCTGGGATGAAGAGGATTATATATTTGGAACAGAACAAAATTTAGATCCCATTGATTTTGTTAATTACTTGATGAACGGGACCTAATGTCGGAAGAAGTTCATCAAATCAACACAAGATGGCAACATTTATGATGGAGATTCCAACGAAAATCGATGGTGGGGTCATTAATGTTCGGTTGAATTGAAAATGAGAGAGATGGTTCTCTTGAAGAAGCTGGCAGTTAGTTCCCGGTTTAAGAGAACATAAACTATTGACGTAAGATGTAAATAAAATGACTTCATTAATTCATTATGAAATTTTTTTTTCTTCCCAACACAATTTGTAGTTTTGGGGGTAGATCTGTTTTCAGAGTTGACTAGTCAATTAATATAATGTAATCTTAAAACATACAATAGTTTTTTTAGCATAATTTGTGTTGTGGAGCACTGTCGTCCAAACGTCGCTATCATTGTCATTGAAATTGATGGAATATAATGGAAGCAGAAACTGGAATATGGTGAAGTTGGCTATACTTATGTTGATCAAAAGTAAATATGTGGGGTAAGTTACTTCAAGAAATGTGTATTTATTATTTGCTAGACTGATTAACAAAACATCTTATTCTTGAGTAGTGGCAATTAAATGAGGTATATTTAAATTAATGTTGGGAAGTAAACATTATGATGTTATATCATTAATAGTGAGCAAAGAACATATTTTTAACAACTCACCTCGTAAATTTCAAGTTTTCTTGAGACCAATGGTTTTAGAACGACTTCTCATCCCTCTTCAGTCATGACAAATTCTAATTACTCTATGGACTTCAACTCTTGTGGCCATCTTTGGTTCGATTGATGAACTTCGATATTCCAGTAGAAAAAAAAATTAATTTTGAAATTTATAAATCCAACTAAAGATGGCAGCACAAGAGTTTTGAAGTCCATAGAGTAATTAAGAGCCAAAGAATTTCAACAGTTGTAGTCATGACTGAAGAGGGACAAGAAGTTGTCTGAAACCATTGGTCTCAAGAAAACTTGAAATTTATGAGGTGAGTTGTTAAAAATATGTTCTCTGCTCACAATTAATTAAATAACATATTTAACTGATAAAAAATATGAAATTAATGCAATTCAGACACATTTGTTGGGTCCACCACACCTGGTTATGTAGTTTTTATGCAGGCAACATTACATTTATATCATTGTAATGTATATCTGTACAAGTAATTTCTTGAGAAAGATGAATTTTTGGATTTGTATCACAGCAACGTTTTTAAAATTTGAGAAATACTTTACAACATGTGACGCAAAATGGTTTACATTATGGAATCACGGGATGCAGCAACATATACATGATATTTAACGAACCTAAAAGCTAACCTAATGCAATTTAAGTACTCTAACCTAACTCAATTTAAGCACTCTAACCTATGAAAGAATGTGTGCAGTTAATTAATACATACTCTATGTCGGCTGCACTGGAATGTCTTTGTTGTTGCATAGAATATTCATTAAAATCAATATCGCTGCTATGTATGTAGTTAAATATCATAGAAACCTGTATTGAAATAATTGTTAGAAAAAAGTTGTTGTTGTCTAATGTGCTACTTCTAACACTGAAGTCATTAGCAGTCTTGCTCTCCAATACTTTGAGGTCTTAGAATCTTCATGTTTGACAGCGATACAGTTGTTCAGATGACCTTCGTCTATTTCTTCATCTGGGTGATTGCATAAAATGCATTTCAGTGAAGGCAGAACATTCATTTTTAAAGGTGTTTTGCCAGACAGTCGTGGCCTGTTGTCATTCTAAAATGTGCTACTTATGTTTTTCTTGGCATGTCAATATTTTTTATTAGAAATTCCCATTTTTTTTTGTTTCTGGCATCTGTTTGAAGTGTATTGTCATTCATAATTTTGGATTTTAACTTTATGTGGCGTTTCACTGAGGAGTAAGGTGTTGGTTTAGATCCAGGTAATTGTACTATGCGAAATCCTTTTTTGGCGAGGAGATCGGTTGTTTCATTATCGGCAATCTCACAGTGGGAGGGTAGCCATTGGAGGACAACTTCTTTACCACAGTTTTACAGATCAGTAAGAATGTCTAGCATTCTTTGCAGTCAAAACTTTTTTGCCAGTAAATTGCCTGTGTAGTTGCTTTGGAGTCACAGAGGAGCACTAATTTTGAAAACATGGCTTTTAGTGTTAATAGGTTTTGGAGAGAGATTTTTATAGCAAATATAAGTGTTGTTGTTGTTGTTTTCAAATGCTGGGCCTTGGCAATAAAGCCATTAGCGTTCTTGCTCTCCAATAATTCTCTATGGATCTAACAGGTAATACTTCACAGGTTTATAGATGTTCTCCATTCATTTCTTCGTCTTTGTTGCGTAGAGGACAATTTGGATTCGTGTAGATTCCTATTTTATATAAATGTTTGGCCAAAATAGTCATGTTCTTTAAGCAGTCTAAATTTTGCTACTGTAGTTTTACGTGGAACTTCTGGAATAATATCTGGCTTCTTTACTAAAATATTCCATTTTTTGTTTTTGGCTTTATTACATAGGTCTTGGTTTTGTTTGATTTTAGCAAAAATAAGTGAAAACCATTGTAAATGGTGGGAAATAATTTGAAAAATGAAACCCTAAGAATAAAATTTGACAGGAGTTTATGAAAGAATTTTAAAAATTGTGTCACAGGTTGTAAATTATTATGAGTTAGGATATTTAGACTCGCCTCATATTTTTTTATACTTCTTGCAGACTAGTTTCTTCACACTTGTGTGACATTGTCAATGTCTATCCTTTATTCATGCCAAAATATGGTTTTATCCATACCAAAATGTGAGTCTCAGTAAGCAAGTTGGTGAAACACTGATAAAAGCTATTACACATCCAAGTTAACTGTTCACGGGCGGAGGGGAAGAGTTTTAGCGCTAGTGTCACCGATCTACTGAATCTGTGGAAGGGATGTAGGAGAAAACTCTACATCCGATCACGTACTGAAATTTTTCAACTTCAGATGTGGGGGGAGAATCTGTAAACACGTGTGAAAGACCTTAACATGGTTGTCAAATTAGTCATTTAAGCCCTGAATGCTTAAGTGTTCGGATCATTTAAAATCACAGTATTTGTCGTCTCTCTGTTACCAGCTTCATAATAAATCACAACTGGCAACATGTAATGAGAAGGGCAAGGAAGGGACAGCTCATTCCTAGACGTAACCCCAAAAGTAACAGAGTTGTCAAGTTAGTCATTCTGCCACTGACCGCGCAGAACGATGGATCATTAAAATACATAGTATTTACCAGCTCTCTACCTGCCAATCGAACAACATAATACAAAGGACAGGAAGTGGCAACATAGTAAGGAAGAGAAAGAGAAAGACAGTTTGTTAGTTAACATATTTTCCACCTGCACAAAACACTTGGATGGGTAATAGAGATATTGTTGTATTCATATAAAATTGAGACATCAGTGAAATCATGCATTTGGAGATGTGCTTTGCCTTTACAGAATGCAGTTTAATGTAATATTCACATCAAAGTAGAAAGCCACAAGAGACCTGTTCAAAAATAAATGGACATCCTCTTCTCCAGAAAGTATAGAATTCATTGAGACAGAAGTAACTTTGATAATTAAAAACCTGGGACCCAAAAAAGCCCCAGATCCTGACGGTCTACATGAAACCATCATCCAGCACATCCATCGCATTCTGCCACACTTCTGGCCGAGATAATTCAACAAATGCCTCCAACTAGGTTGCTTCCCGATAAATGGAAGCAAGCAACAGATGTAGCAATCCTAAAAAATGACAAGAGCAAACTCACAAGTGTAAACGGATACAGAGGAATCAGCCGACAGACTCTCAACATATCTTGTTAGATCTGGAAACATTAAAACTCAGCAATATGGTTTCAAGGCAGGAACATCCACAATCGATGCCATACGGAAGATTACAGATATCATTAATGAATATAAAGCCAAGAAGATGAGATGCTGTTTAGTAGCCCTAGACTTTAAGGGCGCTTTTTGACAACATCTGGCATCCAAAAAATACTTACGATTCTAAGGAAGTACAATTGCCCCAGCAACATCTATGAAGTAATCCAAGATTTCCTGAAAGACCGCAGCGCAAACTTAACATTATCGAATTGCAAGAAGACTGCATACATCTCTAAAGGCTGCCAACAGGGATCGGTTTTTGGACCAATACTATGGATTTTCATAGCTAACGACTTGAAACTGTAACACAGCTACAAGAATACCTAGAGGTAGTCCTATATGCAGATGATGTAATAATGCTGGTCAAGGGGTCATTCCATAACGATATACCAAATATAATTTCAAATGCTCTTTCCAGAATCAAAGGATGGTGTAAAGAAAACAAACTGGAATTAGCAAATTAGAAATCTGGTATAATGCCAATGTTTTGCCACCAACTACAAAGATATCAAACAATGAAAGAGAGCAATATACCAATCGTCACACAAATGAATTATTTGGGTGTGACTTTGGATTGCAACCTAACATGGAGTCAACATATTCAGAACCTACATTGTAAAAAACAGTCCATTTTGAAGAAACTAATTCATTGCTCAAGATCCTCGGGGCTATCATTTAACCACCTAATTATAGATAGATCATCGGTTGATTAATTTCTTTGACATTGCCCAATTCCTAATAGCCAATTTTGTCGGTCCATCCAATCTCCTGGTTGTAGATGTTTCTCCTTCATATATAAACATATTCCCTGACTCCAGGAGGTTTTAGGTCTTCCTCTGCTTTGTCTTCCCTCAGGTTTCCATTCCAAAACAGATTTTGGTAGTCGATCCTCTTCCATTTGCTGGACATGTCTGTACCATCTTAATTGCTGAGTTTTAATATAATCTAAAATAGTGTTCAATCTTCATTTTCTCCCTTATAACTGAGTTCCTAATTTTTTCTCTTCTTGAAATTCCTGCGGCCCTTCGAATAAAATCCATTTCCGTTGCTGAAAGGTACTTATTTGTTTTTGTTGTTAATGGCCAAAGTTCTGCTCCAACCACCTAATTATAATATACAAATACTGCCTACTACCAACCATAACTTATGCCTATAGTGTCTGGTACCAACAAATTCATCACAAATGGACAAACTAACTAGAATACAAAGACAAATCCTCATATTCATGACAAAATCATATTGTTCAATCTCTACAGAGGCACTTACAGTCATAGCAAATGTTCTCCCAATAGAATTAAACTCACATTACAAAACGACGTCTGGGCGCTAAATAATAACAAGAAGTATAACTGTAGGCTTTCACGGCCGGCGTCTTGATCCCTATTAGGTTCGTCTTCCGGGCATATAGGCCGTGGTCCAGTCGTTCTTCTACTCGACGTTTCGTCTACTGCTGCGGTAGACATCTTCAGGAGATACTGCGTGCTCTCTGTGAACTCCTCAACAGTCGGCTGCAGACTGGCTGGTCGTTGGAAACTCCCTCCCTATTTATAGGCACGCCCCTGGTGGAGAGGCGGTTTTCTGCGCGGTCCGTGTTGCGTGCTGTTTTGTCCAGGCTGTCGCTAGCAGAAGTCATAGGCTTCGTTGTCGTATTGTGCAATGCCGGGATCCAGATTTTGTTTATCTTCATGGTTTCTTCTTTTTTGTTAAAGGAATTTTTGTGTTTATATATTTCAATGGCTTCTCTGTACAGTCTGGTGTAATAATGTGATGTTTGGGACAATACCTGTGTTTCTTCGAATCTTATTATATGTTCTTGGTTGTTCATCCAGTGTTCCGCTACGGCTGATTTTTCCTTTTGTTTTAGTCTGCAATGCCTCTTGTGTTCTTGCAATCTTGTGGTAACCATTCTTTTTGTTGTGCCGATATAAACTTCTCCACAACTGCAAGGGATGCGATATATACCGGCAGTACTTAACGGATCTCTTGTATCTTTGGCTGGGCGCAGTATATTGCTGATTTTTTGTGTTGGCTTGTAGGTTGTAGATATGTTATATTTATTTAATATTCGACCAATTCTCTCCGTTATTGTCTTGATATATGGTAGGTACACCTTACCCTTAGCCTCCTCCTTGTTCCCGTTTTCGGATTTGTATTTTTTGGGATTTATGGCTCGGCGAAAATCTGTTTTGCTGTATCCATTGGATTGAAACGCTGCTTGGAGATGATTAATTTCTTCTTGTAGATACTGTGGTTCCGAAATCCTTTTGGCTCGTTCCACCAGGGTTTTAATTATTCCGCGTTTTTGTCTGGGATGATGGTTGGACTGCTTATGTAGGTATCTGTCTGTGTGAGTCTTTTTCCTGTATACCTTGTGTCCAAGTGTCATGTCTTGGTTTCGAATTACTAAAACATCCAAAAACGGTAGACTGTTGTTCTCTTCTCTTTCCAGGGTGAATTGGATGCTGGGACAAATACCATTTAAATGTTGCCTGAAGTTATCAAGTTCTTCTTCACCATGCTCCCAAATGACGAATGTGTCGTCCACATATCTCAGCCAAACTGAAGGTCTTAATGTAGCATTCTCCAAGGCCTGTTTTTCAAATTGTTCCATGTAAAAATTGGCTATTACGGGGCTTAATGGACTTCCCATGGCCACGCCATCTATTTGCTCGTAGAATATTCCTCCCCATTGGAAATACTCTTTCCCCCAGATATAGTAGCGCTGTATAACATATGCCTCACAGAAACGTATTTCCAATGGGGAGGAATATTCTACGAGCAAATAGATGGCGTGGCCATGGGAAGTCCATTAAGCCCCGTAATAGCCAATTTTTACATGGAACAATTTGAAAAACAGGCCTTGGAGAATGCTACATTAAGACCTTCAGTTTGGCTGAGATATGTGGACGACACATTCGTCATTTGGGAGCATGGTGAAGAAGAACTTGATAACTTCAGGCAACATTTAAATGGTATTTGTCCCAGCATCCAATTCACCCTGGAAAGAGAAGAGAACAACAGTCTACCGTTTTTGGATGTTTTAGTAATTCGAAACCAAGACATGACACTTGGACACAAGGTATACAGGAAAAAGACTCACACAGACAGATACCTACATAAGCAGTCCAACCATCATCCCAGACAAAAACGCGGAATAATTAAAACCCTGGTGGAACGAGCCAAAAGGATTTCGGAACCACAGTATCTACAAGAAGAAATTAATCATCTCCAAGCAGCGTTTCAATCCAATGGATACAGCAAAACAGATTTTCGCCGGAGCCATAAATCCCAAAAAATACAAATCCGAAAACGGGAACAAGGAGGAGGCTAAGGGTAAGGTGTACCTACCATATATCAAGACAATAACGGAGAGAATTGGTCGAATATTAAATAAATATAACATATCTACAACCTACAAGCCAACACAAAAAATCAGCAATATACTGCGCCCAGCCAAAGATACAAGAGATCCGTTAAGTACTGCCGGTATATATCGCATCCCTTGCAGTTGTGGAGAAGTTTATATCGGCACAACAAAAAGAATGGTTACCACAAGATTGCAAGAACACAAGAGGCATTGCAGACTAAAACAAAAGGAAAAATCAGCCGTAGCGGAACACTGGATGAACAACCAAGAACATATAATAAGATTCGAAGAAACACAGGTATTGTCCCAAACATCACATTATTACACCAGACTGTACAGAGAAGCCATTGAAATATATAAACACAAAAATTCCTTTAACAAAAAAGAAGAAACCATGAAGATAAACAAAATCTGGATCCCGGCATTGCACAATACGACAACGAAGCCTATGACTTCTGCTAGCGACAGCCTGGACAAAACAGCACGCAACACGGACCGCGCAGAAAACCGCCTCTCCACCAGGGGCGTGCCTATAAATAGGGAGGGAGTTTCCAACGACCAGCCAGTCTGCAGCCGACTGTTGAGGAGTTCACAGAGAGCACGCAGTATCTCCTGAAGATGTCTACCGCAGCAGTAGACGAAACGTCGAGTAGAAGAACGACTGGACCACGGCCTATATGCCCGGAAGACGAACCTAATAGGGATCAATAACAAGAAGACTTCAGTAATCTTACACAAGTTATTGAAAGCAGAAATTCCAAAAAGTGAAGAGGGACTGAAAACCCTAGCCATTAAAGTAGAACTCACAGGCTCTGGTGGAGATGGAGATTACACCCTCTACACTGATGGGTCAAAAACAGAAGGAAATGTCGGAGCAGGCCTAGTAGTTCTACACAGGAAGAAAAGAAGTTTTCTCAAACTCAGCAAAACTCCACTCCGAATGCACAGTATTTCAAGCCGAGCTGCTTGGAATTCAGATGGATAAAAAATGTTCAAAAATCTAAAACTAAATACACCATAAACGTTGATTCACAAGCAGCACTAAAAGCAAATCAGTCAATTCCATTGGAAGTCAGATCAGGGCAGATCTTCAACACATACAGAGTAACAATCAAGTAAAATTTTATTGGATCCAAGGCCACACTGGACACTACAGAAATGAAAGGGCAGATTTCCTCACAAAAATAGACTCAAAGTTTCAAAGAACCTTATTATATGACAGACTACCTCTTTCATTTTATAAACAAAAGCTCCTTCAATACTACAAAATACATCTGGAACGCGCTATATACACCATCACACAAAGGCCACCAAACAAAACTCTTTTTCCCAAACATCCATACCAGACAAGAAACCAACCTAAATCCAACTTTCATACTTATACAATTCCTCACAGAAGTGCCCATGC
Organism: Diploptera punctata; assembly: GCA_030220185.1. Classification (NCBI taxonomy): domain Eukaryota; kingdom Metazoa; phylum Arthropoda; class Insecta; order Blattodea; family Blaberidae; genus Diploptera; species Diploptera punctata. Next base: position 1,485,855 of record JASPKZ010003449.1, on the reverse strand, counting down.
TCAGAAGACGGCCAAGAGCTATGCATCTTTTACTCCACTGCAAGCTACAAGAAAAGAACAGACCAGCGCACATCAAGAACGCAAACATAGTGCTACGAAAAGTTATCAAAATGCCACAAACAATCAAGTACATAAACAAAATATTCTAGACACTAAAATAAACCCTATTAATTATAAACTAGGGGCATGCCGTAGCATAGTGGTTAAGGCACTACGCTACAAGCTGGAAGGTCAAGGGTTCAAGTCCCGGTGGGGTCAGGATTTTTAAACTTGCCCAAACCTTCTGGCGGCACTATGGTCCTGGGGTCGACTCAGCCTTTAACGGAAATGAGTGCCAGATGCTTGTTCTGGGGGTAAAGGCGGCCGTCACACAGGGCTGACAACCTGGTCTACATAAAGTGCTGATTGTCTAAAAAAAAAGTGGGAGCCTAAACCTTCTACTACTCCAAGGGCTTCATGAGGCCTATAGTGGGATCACTTTATTTTTACCTTTTAATTGTAAACTAAATATTGTGTGATATATCCAGAGGGTAGAACGCAGGTTGCAAAACTTGCTCAAATAAAAAAAAATGTAATATTCTTTTTGATCAAGTTTTACTGAGAATGGGAAACATCTTACCTCAAATTAATGTTGATTTCTGTTTGAACATGTTTCGATATAATCCTCTATAATCCTGATGTCTGGGCAAGCTGACGATGATATAGAGGCTTACATCGAAACATGTTCAAACAGAACTCAACATTAATTTGAGGTATGATGTGCTCATGTCCCATACTGTAGCTGAGTGGTTAAGGCAGAAAGCCTTGGCGCAGAGCTACGGGACGTGCATTGGTTCGAGTCTCCATGGGGGAAGAAATTTTTTCATGGAATTTTGCCCAATGTGGGACCGGTGCCCACCCAGCATCGTGAAGTATTTGGGTAGATACAATAAGTAGCGGCTCCAGGTTAAGAAAACCAGCTATAACGGCTGGGGGACTCGACATACTGACCACATGTCACCCCTTCACTGGCTTGATGACCGTCTACCTCTGTGATTAATACATGTGGATGTGAGGCCAGCAGCCGGCTGGTAGGCTAAGGGCCTTCTAGGCCTGTTGCGCCAGGAGTTTTTTTTATGATCTCACTAAAACTTGATTAAAAACTTCAAAATGTTACTTCCTAAAATAAAAGATTCTTTTTAAAGTTGATAATCATAATTTTCAACTTTTATAAGATTCATGATGTGTTCTGTTGAGGTATTATTCAAAATTAATATAAAATTATGGAATATTCACCTGAAAGGTCCTTTCCTCAACTTAATTAATCATTTAACTGTAGCGCTTTCAGGACTTGTCCCATCATCAGCCGGATTCAAAACTGGTGTTTCACTGAAGATCTGGTAGAGGGGGTTGCATGTATTGGGTTCGTTTTCGTTTATCAGGCTGTCGTTGTGAGCTGCTAAGAGATGGAAATCATGAAAGCAGCTCACAACAACGACAGCCTGATAAACGAAAACGAACCCAATACATACAACCCCCTCTACCAGATCTTCAGTTAAACACCAGTTTTGAATCCTGCCGATGATGGGGCAAGTCCCGAAAGCGCTACTATTACGCGCGGGGTCAGTTAGGCCCAGCCGTATTGATAGCGTGAAGATCACTATTGTTTAAGTGGTCTTTGGCCCGAGCGGTTGGCCTTGGTTTTGGAGGATGAATTCCACATTTAAACATGTTAAAAACAGTAAACGAAAAAATAACATAATTTATTAAAATAAAACCAAACATAAAGAAATATTAGATCAACAACCTATAAAACAAGTTATTTAAATCAGCTGAAATCGCCACATTGTTAAACGTCAAAATGCTAAAGTGTTAAAATTCAGAGAGAGAAAACAAACATTTAAAATATTCAACTTTGTTCATTATTCTAAGTTCTTTAGACCATTTGGTCCTTTAATTAATTCTATGTCTGAAAAATGACCAATAGAATGATAATAGATAACGGTTCATATTTACCCATGTAGAGCTGTCTCCCCTGCCGGGGGACCGCGTTCGGTCCCGCCGCCGTTCTGCCTTCGGTAAAAAAATCGTGAATATTTATATGATAAATTTTAAGTTTCTAATTGGGGAAATTTGGGTGTGGAAAGTTCATGATCTAGTTTGAAATCTTCATCTATGTCAAAATGGAAAGCTTTGTTCTACTTTCACTTTGCGCAACTCACATATTTCTTATCTAATGTGGTCATCTTTCTTGACCAAATAATTCTGGAATCTTTTGACATGGTTTTGATCCAGGATATAGAGATATGCCTTTTTACTAGCGTTTTTTATATTATATGCATATGAACTAATATGTTTTTCAGTGCGGTTAATTATCCCCTATTTTCTGATATAATACATATGTATATGTGTCTGTCCTTTATCGGCTTTTTTATAGTATTTTATTATCATGGCAGTTAGGCCCTAGTGTTGGCATAACAGCTACAGTTATAAGATTAATTAAGTTGAGGAGACGGACCTTTCAGGTGAATATTCCATAATTTTATATTAATCATAATTTTGATATTATTATTATTTCTTTCTCTTACAGAATTGGAGGTTTCCTGAAAACATGGGTGCCATTCATCCTGTTGGTCTCTTTTATTTTATTTATATATTATATGGTCTGAATTGTTATTTTATTTGTTTCGCTAACTGTAAATTGTTTATCATGAAGTAGGATAAATGTTCATGAAAAGTATAATAATTATATATTTTTCCAAAAATATTGTGCCATTAATCCACTTTATGTTACATTAAATAAATATCCTAAGATTGTATTTGAGTCATTTCACAAAAATGTCAATGTACCAAAATATTTTAAGCACTCAAAATTTATTGGGGGAAAAAAATGACAGCATTTGTTCAAGAATCTAGTTTCCAAGTATTGAGCATCTATTTTTGATCAACTTCAGGGAAAATTAAAAAAAAAAAAGAATCATGATATAAATATTCTTCTGAGGAACTCTTAAAATACAAATATTTATATTGTTGATAAAAGTGGCGTGCGGTGGTCAGAGCAATTATCCCAGCTGTATGATGAAAATGAGACTTATCTTATATGTAAAAATTAATGTTTGTTTGTTTGTTCGTACTTTATGCGTGGCCATACCGTTGATCCGATTGTGATGGGGTTTTTTGCAAAATGTTCAGGAGATTCCCGGGATGAACATAGGCTATAAAAGAGTTGTGATACTCAACTCCTACACCCTTAAAAATCACCCTTTGTAGTGGAAAACGTGAAAAAAGTAGCTCTTTGGATGCTTAAATGGCTTATGCTGCCTAAACCATAAGAAATACACAAAATTAATGTACACAGAATTGAATATCTCAAAAAGCTCTACAAAAAAGTGCGCGACAGCATATGTTTATCTCTTATGGATAATTCACCAAGAGTCCCTTATCTCTTACGGATAACTCACAATAACCATTTTTGTCTTTCATTGATACCAAGAATCTCGTGCCATAGCCGAGTGGTTAAGGCAAGAAGTCTTGGCGCAGAACTACGGGACTTACGCTGGTTTGAGTCTCTACGGGGGAAGAAATTTTTCTCATGGAATGTCGGCCAGTGTGGGACCGGTGCACAGTGGGTCAGAAATTAAATCTAGCTGGGGGAAAAAAAAAAACTGTTATGACTCAATCTCATCAATTTTTCTTTTTTCTTTTTCACTCTAATATAATTGTTATATGACGGTTTTAACTTATCTGCAAACGAGGGTACAATTCTAATGTTCATGACTATGTGACGTCATCATTCATACTTCTTGAGCCACAACAGAAGGCTGTAAGAGGTTTTCTTGCAAACTTATTTAATAATTATGTTTTTATTATTAATTTAACATTTCTCAATGAAAGATAAATTATATTTGAAGAGAAAAGTTTTTGCCTAGACCGAGACTCGAACCCGGGACCTTTGGCTTGCCGGGCCAAATGCTCTACCAACTCTTCAAATATAATTTATCTTTCGTTGAGAAATGTTAAATTAATAATAAAAACATCATTAGAAGCCTTACTAGCTTTATAAAGTAATGTTAAATTCCCAATAAATGTCTTCTTAACTAAGAAGCCGCCATTTGCAAAGATAGAAGCAATGGTTTCAAAAGCATTTGGTGATAGGGAATTACAACGTATATAAGAGAAAAATTTGCGTCTAGATCATAACTTGCCTCGGTAGCTCGGTTGGTAGAGCATTTGGCCCGGCAAGCCGAAGGTCCCGGGTTTGAGTCTCGGTCTAGGTGAAAATTTTTCTCTTCAAATATTATTTAATAATATCTAATTATGTCATAATTTCTGAATTTTATGGTAAAAAAGTAACATATTTTTATCGTCTGCCCATGACATGAGAATTTAACGTTCGAGCAGGACGTCTGCCGGGTACGCTAGTAGTATATAAAACTTTATTGCGAATTATCCAGTTTATAAATGGTATGAACATTATTACCATAAATATGTTTCCATTAATCTTCCATTATAGTACTACATGTAAAAATGAACATTTTAAAATTCACACTCATACTTGCACAATGTCCAAACCTTTTGGTGGCACCATGATCCTAGGGTCGACTCAGCCTCTAATGGAAATGAGTACCAGATGCTTGTTCTGAGAATAAAAGGCAGCCATCATGCAGGGCTGACAACCCGGCTGACATCAAGTGCCGATTGCCCAGAAAAAGTAGGAGCCTTAACCTCCTACTACCCCAGGGGCCTCCTGAGGCCTGTAGTGGGATCACTTTACTTTGCATGCACAATTCAATATATTTATTATAATCAACACATGTAGTGATACTAAAATGCCTTGTAATTTTTTTTGTTAGTTCCGAAATCTGGAGTTGGCATACCGTGTTATATGAGGTCATTTTTCTCATTGAAAGGTCTGCACGAAAATTATCTAGTATGTAAACTATAAAATATACAATTACTTACGTTCATTTTTACTAAATTGACAAATCACATTTATCAGTAACACTTTAAAATGTATAATTATAAACCAAAAGGGAGAAGAACATTGGGAAGACCATTGAAGAGATGGAAGGACCAATTTGACCTATAATGAGATCAGAACAGGCCATTGGGCCTAATCCTTGTTGTTGATGATGATGATGATGACTTTAAAATGTATTAATAACGCATTTGAACGAATTCAGTGCCGATATTAAATTCAACTGTTGCTTTCCACAATTAATATATTCACGTTCTTAATAATTAAATTGTTGTTATTCAGATATATAATATAAATAAAGTTTCTTAAATTAACAGCTTGCTATGTGTGACTTTTTTTTTTTTTGTATTTTGTAAAAATATAATTAAAATAAATGAAATATTGTAAATTAAAATATGTTACTTCGAAAAATTCTATTATTAAGGAATTGGCGCTTTCCAAATCAGTCAATCATATTTTTTTTGTCAAATGAATGTTTCATGAATCAATAGGTCAAAAGATCATTTGACCTTGTGTATACTTATTCGAGTTGTGACATTAAAAAATCAATGGAATAAGACACCGTCTAGTGGGTTATCGCTGATCTAGTGTGGGTTATTGCTGGACAGGCACACATCGAATATATTATATTGCGCTTGTGCAAATTCATTTAGTAGGTTATTGCTAATTCATCTGCAGCGCAATAGCTGGTGTTGGTGGGGATAACATAGAGAAACAATCTATGTGTTCCTCTATGGAGATAATGTGAATATGCAGAAAGCTCCGTCAAACTGAATGTGATGATCTGCTGGCGCGGCGGGAATTTTGATGTTCATGCCTAATTGATTTGAATGAAATTTGGCAAATATATTATTTTATTTTAATCCAGAATTATTCATATACTAATTACCCCAGCAGTGCTGGGGTTGAATGCATGCCACTGGTCGATAACTGATAGAAGCAAAAACTTATACGTACTTAAATAAAACTTTCAGATTTAAGTTTCTACTATCAGAACAAATAAATAAGAAATCAGTAAAAGCAAAACATATTTTACTGTGTTATTTTATCCAAGTGTTGGAGGAAAACTGATGTATGTTAAGAGAAAACAATAAAGTTAAATTTATCGTAACAAAAACTTGCTGGTACTATCAAACCTGGAGTTTCATGGCTGCATGGATGTAAGCTTCCATCATCCCTATCCTGATCATTTCCTGTTTAATTCACCTCCCTCTACCATGGTGATCTACTGAATGTGTCACATTCAGTACCAGGCACTGAGCAGGGCATTTAAACCCACAGGCCAGCCATTTAAATACCCCAGCTACCCTTTTCGTGGCACTTCAGAACATGGACCATTATTCACAAACTATTAGTCCTAGAAAATTCAAATTTTGTGCATACCTAAAGGAGATATCCTAGTAGGATTTGATGGTGAAATAACTTGGGTGATTGACGTCACATGGTATTGGCGTATCAATTTCAGGAAGTGGAAGTTTATCTTCACTTTCACTTTGTGAAACTTCTAATTTAGGAATCAGTTCATCACCTGAATCATCATTATATAAAATATTCACTAATTCTTCTTCAGTGAGATATTTTTCTTTTGCCATGGTTTTACTCACGCACAAACAACAGCGCGATAACGAGAAACACATACGACTGCATTGGAGCCTGGAGGCACGTTTGGGTGAACGAATTCCAGGTGTTGTTTGTTTTAAAAATAAACGGGGATTCACCAAGGTTAAACTGTCAAATGGGAATAGAAAATGTACATTTACATGCCATCTATGATCTCCAAGACATACTAAGCCAACACTATATTTAGGCGCCGAATATAAACGTGGTTTGTTTGCGCCCGCTCTAAAACGAATTAACTGACTGACGGCCGCATACACGATAGTCTCTTTAAATGCCTTAACTGGTTTACGGTACTGAATGTGTTAATCAGTGGCGATTCAGCCTTGGCCTCCCCAATTACTTTCCTCCACTCTTCTCTGTTTCTTGCTGCTATTGTATGTGGAGTAGGTTTGACAGCATCCTTTCCAACCATGTCTTCCCAATGGTTTCTAGGTCTTCTAACCAGTCACTTCCCTCCGAAGTGTCCTTCCAGTACTTTGGCATTCTTTAACATTCCATTGTAACCAGGTGTCCAGCCCACTGTAATCTCTTCTTTATATGTAGTTTGGCAGTGCCACATCATCCTACAATGTATAACTGACTAATGTTTTTGCTATCTGTAAATCACCCTCTTTGATATCCTGTTCTATATGTATATTTAATAGCTGATTAAAGTGATTTTTCATCTGTTTATTGTTTTAGTCACAGGGTCAAGTGCATTAGAGATTGAAATGGTGATAGAATGATTGGTTAATCTTATTCTCCTACCTCATTCTTGGTTTACCCACTTTGGTTTTTCTTCTAGACATTTACATGGCCTTTCATTCCCGATTTGAATCACATGCCTTCCTCAATGCCTTCTATGAGAATTAAATACTATTTTACATGTGGTCTGTCGGCTGCGGTGGACTAGTGGTTGTGCTCCTTGCCTCTAGTTCTGAGGGTCGCAGGTTCAAACCCGGCCGTGTTGATGGATTTTTTAGGATGGAAAATCCAAGGAGCAAGTCCTCCAGGAAGGACTTTAAGCTGTGGGTCCCGGGTCTGAAGATTTTCAGGCTCGTAAAAGATCCTTAAGTCTGAATAAATAGGCCTCTAAGGAAAATTTACTGACATCAACATCCTAGTAATGCTGTAGTTGCCTGTTAGATGTCTCATTGAGCCAGTGTGTTGACCGAATGACATCTATGAGCAAATATGGTAACTAAAATTAACTTAGTCTCCTTACAAAGGAGAGGCTGTGGCTCAACAATGGGCTACACCATTATTGATAGATAGATATGTGGTCTCCTATGAAGATCACATTCCTCTATTATGTAGTTTTCAACATAAGCATGTACTCTCTTTGGTCTAAAACATTTCTAACGTGTTTATTCTCAAATTTAACTTTTATAAAAATTAATCACTATGAGGTTTAATTTATGGTGAAATTAAATGTTTCTTACCTCTCCTCATATAAATCTTCTAAGTAGATCGCGATTTCGAGACCATAATGGTCTCATCTTCAGTACAATCTTGGCGACTGATGTTATGTCGATCAGAAGAAACTCTTCTTCTTCCCTCTGTTGGTGGACCGATGAACCTCTGGATCAGGTCAAAATTTGTGGGAATTTCGAAGTTCATAAGTTTTCCTTTGTTTTTCTGAATGTGGATCTACTTAAAAGATTTATATGAGGAGAGGTAAGAAACATTGACACAAGCAGGAAATGAAAGCCTGGGTATCAAAACCAAATGGAATCGAAAAAAGGACTACGGATATGGGATAAAAACATAAAAAAAGTAATTGATGATAAACGTGAAGCATACAAAAAATTTCTGTCTACAAAAAAAGATGAAGATAAAGTAGAGTATCATAGGAAGAGAGCCATAGCTAAAATTGCAGTTCGCAAAAAACATAGACAAAGCTGGGAACAATTTGTCTCATTTTTGGAAAATGATATCACTAGGCCTCAACCAAAAATATATAAAGTTTTAAAAAAATTTAAATAATGATTCAAGTCCCGCACCGTAGCCGAGCGGTTAAGGTAGGAAGCCTTGGCGCAGAGCTACGGGAATTGCGCTGGTTCGAGTCTCCATGGGGGAAGAAATTTTCTCATGGTATTTCGGCCAGTATGGGACCGGTGCCCACCCAGCATCGTGAGGCAGTTGGATAGCTACAATAAGTAGCGGCTCCAGGTTGAGGAACCAGCTATAACGGCTGGGGGACTCGACATGCTAACCACATGTCACCCCTACACTGGCTGTTGATCATCTACCTCTGTGATTGACACATGTGGATGTGCAGGGCCAGCAGCCGGCTGGTAAAAGGGCAACCGCTTAAAAGTGGAAAGACCCTCAATCGGAAAATAATGATTCAAGAGAAAATGCACATTTAAATTGTATATCTGAAGAATCTTGGCTTACCTACTTTCATCATTTATGGACACAAAAGGATGATTTATTACAAATACCAATCTCTAATAACACTGCTTTGGAACAAATTTCTATAGATGAATTAACTGATGTTGTTAAATCATTAAAAAGTAACAAAGCTCCCGGAGAAGACCACATTAATCAAGAATTATTTAAATTTTCAACTAAAAATTTTTAGACAGATTTCTTATTCTCCTTAATATGATATGGGAAGGACAAGAACCACCACAAAGCTGGAACAAATCCATTGTAATACCAATCTTCAAAAAAGGAAGTCGCCAAATCAAAGATAACTATCGTGTAATTAGCTTGTTGAACTCTGGATATAAAATTTATGCTAATATAGTTAAGAATAAATTGAGAAAAATTTATGAAAATATAATTGGAGAAGAGCAGAATGGATTCAGAAAGGGTAGATCTTGTATAGATGGTTTCTTTACTCTAAAACTACTATTAGAAAAGCACAAGGAATTCAATATAGAAACTCATATCGCCCTCGTTGACTTCATAAAGGCTTTTGAAAAAGTAGGCAGAAATATATTACTAGAAATTTTAGCTGATGATAACGTTCCACAACAATATATTACTAATATATTCAACATCTATAAAGATAATGAAATCTCTGTTACACAAGATGGCAAATTATCTTCTTGAGAAAGGATCAACACTGGAGTAAGACAGGGATGTGGACTCTCACCGGTGCTTTTCATTATATATATATATATATATATATATATATATATATATATGAATAAATTAATAAAAGAATGGAGAAAAACACAACGAGGATATATACCCATCAATAGGAACCTCAAACTCGATGCTATTTTTTTTTTGCAGACGATTTAGCTCTTCTGGCACTTTCCGAAAATGATTTGCAACGATCAATTTATAATTTACAAAAAATAGGTGCCAAATTTAATATGGAAATATCAATTAACAAAACTAAAATTATGGCATTTCATGGGAAGGACCCCATACAAAGTAAAATCTGTCTCCAGAATAAAATTTTAGAGAGATATAATCAATTTAAATATCTTGGATATTATCTCTCTATCTGGGATGAAAAGGATAACCCTGAAAAAAGTACTAGTTATAATAAAAGTTTAGGAATTATTAATCAAGTTATGAAACTATCCCTTGTACAAAAAAACACCAGATTACGTTTATATAACACTTTGGCTAGACCAGTGTTGACCTATGGTAGTGAAGCATGGAACACTAAAAAGACAACATGAAAGCAGAATAACGGCTAGTGAAATGAGATTCATGCGCAGAACAGCGGGTTACACCAGATGGGATCGGAAAAGGAACACCGATATCTTAAAAGAATTGAAGACTATGCCAATTTTGGAATATATTAAACAGTACCAACTAAATTGGAAACACCATCTTGAAAGAATGAGTTCAAATCGGATCCCCAAAGCTGTTTATAATTATATACCAAGAGGACGAAGATCACTGGGCCGTCCTATGAAACGCTGAAGGGAAAATTTTCTATAGGATCGTAACAGGCCTTGGCCTAATACTTGGAAGGAAGAAGAAGAAGGTAAGAAACATTTAATCTCACCATAAATTATTCTCAAATATTTGTTTCTCTCTTCTTAAAGTAAGAGACCATGTTTTGTATCCATTGACTCCTGCAAGTACCAATCCCTATAAGGCAAAAAAAATATTGTTATGGAATTTGAGCCAGTATGGGACTGGTAGCACCCATCAGTGAGGAATTTGGATAGCAAGAACTCCAGGTTGAGAAAACATCTATAACAGCTGGGGGACCCACATGCCATACCAGCTGATGAATGGTACATGAGGATGCGAGGTGTGCAGTCTGCTGGAGACACCGAGGAGTTTTTCAGCATATTTTATCAAATCATTAAAAATAGTTCTTGGTAATTTTTTATTGTCCATTAAAATGTAAAATATCACAAATGTTAAAAATCATCGGAGAACATATTGTTTAAATAACTCACCTCATAGGATTCATGCTTCCATGATATCGCGATTTCAAACATAATCATGTTCATCGTCAGCCATAACTCCGACTGTTGAAATTCTTCGGCCGTCAACTATTTTATTGTCGCCATCTTCAGTGCTGCTATCTATGGTTGAATTTATGAACTTCGAAATCAATGTAATTTCGTTAGGGATATCAAAATTCATTGATCTATTTTTGTTTTTCTGAATGTATATTTTTTCCCAAACTGTCAATTCTAAAGGTTTCTCTACTTGTTTTAAAAGTTTAGCTTCTCTTCCAATTTTATGATGTTCTAATAAACTATGTGCAGCAATTGCAGATTTTTCAATTTCACAATTTTTAATATTTCTGAAATGTTCTTTTGTCCGAATTTCCAAATTCCTTTTTGTTTTTCCTATATAAACTTTATTGCAATCTTCACAATTTATTTGATAAATTCCAGATTTCTTACTGTCTGGAACTTTGACTTTTTTATTGGTACTTAGAAGATTACCCAGACTAAATTTATTTATTGGTGCCAAAAAATGTTGTATTGTCAAAAATTTTTTGAAATTTCCTATGCATTTCAGGATGGTAAGTAATTTTCTTGTATTTTTTCTTTTCTTTGCAATTTTGTAAAGTAGTATATTCATTAAGTCTTTTATTGTGTTTGAATTTCTTCAACTTATTTATAATTAATTCTTTATCAAAACCATTTAATCTAGCAGTGTTTAAGATATGTTTAAACTCTTTATTGAAATTTTCTTCGTTTAATGGTACATTTGTCAATCTGTAAATTAAGCTATTGAATATTGCATGCTTATGAGCAATGTGATTGAAGCCTGATGATTTAATGTAATTATCTGTATGAGTTCCTTTTCTAAATATATCAAATTCAATTTTCAGTGTTTGATCATTCCTAATTATACATAAATTCAAAAAATTTTTGACAAATACAACATTTTTTTGGCACCAATAAATAAATTTAGTCTGGGTAATCTTCTAAGTACCAATAAAAAAGTCAAAGTTCCAGACAGTAAGAAATCTGGAATTTATCAAATAAATTGTGAAGATTGCAATAAAGTTTATATAGGAAAAACAAAAAGGAATTTGGAAATTCGGACAAAAGAACATTTCAGAAATATTAAAAATTGTGAAATTGAAAAATCTGCAATTGCTGCACATAGTTTATTAGAACATCATAAAATTGGAAGAGAAGCTAAACTTTTAAAACAAGTAGAGAAACCTTTAGAATTGACAGTTTGGGAAAAAATATACATTCAGAAAAACAAAAATAGATCAATGAATTTTGATATCCCTAACGAAATTACATTGATTTTCGAAGTTCATAAATTCAACCATAGATAGCAGCACTGAAGATGGCGACAATAAAATAGTTGACGGCCGAAGAATTTCAACAGTCGGAGTTATGGCTGACGATGAACATGATTATGTTTGAAATCGCGATATCATGGAAGCATGAATCCTATGAGGTGAGTTATTTAAACAATATGTTCTCCGATGATTTTTAATGATTATACCTCATAATGTTTACTTCCCAACATTAATTAAATATCACAAATGTGTTCTGTTGGTTTTTTTACTTTTAATATATTTCTTCTTCGACTTCAAGTTAGGCTGTAAGCCTGTGCCAACTCAAAGCATATCCCTCCATCTGGTCATGGGGCGTCCAACGGAACATTTGCCTCTTGGAATATATTATTGTAAAGCCTGCTTTGATAGACAAGATGTCTCCATTCTATTTATATGTTGAAACCATTTTAATTTGTTGTCTGTCAATTTATTTACTCATCATCATCCAGTATCATGGCAGCTGCCACCGTCTTCCGGAAACCAAACGTCATTCCTCTCTGTCCATCCATTGATCTTCCTCCATTCCTTTGATATTCATAGCTGCATGTACCCCTTCTATCCAAGTTTTCTTCGATCTCTCCTATCTTCCTCTTTTCCATTGGGATCCATTCCATAACAATTTTTGGCAATCTTTGCTCTGGCATTCTTTTTGACATGGCCATACCACTGTAATCTTTTCTTTTCTATAATGTCTATGATGTCTGGCTCCTCTTGTACGCCCATAATTTCCCTTATTTCTTTATTTCGTGTTCTGTCCATTCTAGATTTTCCAGCTGATCTTCTTAAAACATCCATATCTGTACTTAATTAACAATTATTTGCTAATTTATATAATGGGCTTCCAATATAAAACCGGACCGGCCTTACGGAGTTTCACCTGGCACGCAGTGCTGTCTCTTCCTCCCGCAACACCCTGCCTGCCACCCGTCCTTGAACTGTTTCTTACCTTATAGAAAATGCTGGAAATGTTGTCCTCCCGCAGTTAAACAGGCATTATACCGAGTAAACACATTTAGACCAGTGGTCTCAAATTTAGTCACAAGATCGTGGATTGTCGATCTGGAAGGAGGTAATTGTCCACGGAAGTTCCAAATAAATTCCTCGCGAACGCGACGAGCTGATTCGTATTTATAATAACATTTACACACATAAATGCGCTGCTCTAATGTCAGCTGACGTCTCATCTTGTTGAACGATAGTAAACTGACTAGTTCAAGGACGAGCGGCTGGCAGAGTGAAATGCGGACGAGGAGAGAAAACGCTGCCTGATGGGTGAAACCCCGTGAGGCCGGTCCAGGTTTATATTGGAAGCCCGGTATTTGTAATTGTTCTCTCTTGTCAGTATTGTGGAATTGATCTCTTAAAGTGTGTCATGCTATCCTTCTTTAGAAATGCATTTCTGCCGTTTCTATCTTCCTTTTTCCAAATTTATTTAATGTCCAGTTTTCACTTCCGTATGTTAGGAGCGGGAGTGCCAAGTCCTTATAAAATCTCATCATTGTCTCTTTCCTGGTTTTATTAAGCAAGGTTCTTTGAATTGTGCCACACATATGCTGGAATTTTGATAATTTATTATCTAGATCTTTCTCTTTTTCATATGATAATATGCTTCCTAAATAAATGAAACAATTTAACTTAATCTATTATTTTGTTTTGTAGAACTATTTTTGATCGGATAGGATATTTTCCTTCAAATGCCATTACTTTTGATTTGTTTGTTGATATATGTATATTATAATTATAATGGAAACATATAAATTGCGGAGTCAGACAAGGATGCCCTCTATCACCACTTCTATTTAATGTATACATTAATGCTATCATCAGACACTGGAGATTGACGGTTCATGGTAATATTCCTCTCTCAAGACACACAACTTTAGACACACTCTTATATGCAGATGATCAGGCTCTTTTCGGCAATAATGAAGATGAATTACAGTATTCCACTCATCTTAATATAATAGCCCAACGATTTAACATGGAAATAACAACAAAATCTAAAGTTATGGCCTTTCAAGGGAAATTCCCAGTAAGAAGTAAAATTTGTATTCAGAAATCAATATTAGAGCAAGTTAATTCATTTAAATACTTAGGATATAGTCTAACTTATAATGAGGAATGTGATATATCCTTTAAAATACAAAACTATAATAAAGCTTTAAGAATTATCAACCAAGTTTTTAAACCATCAAAAGTGCAGAGACACACAAGAATGAAAATCTATAAAATTCTCACTAGACCCATAATCTGTTATGGCAGTGAAGCTTGGACCATCAGAACTCAGGACGATCGTCATATTACAGCCACGGAGATGAAATTTTTGCGACGAACTGCAGGTTATAGCCTTCTAGACCACCAAAGAAATTCAACAATAGCCAGAGAGTTGAACATCGTACCTATATCTGAATACCTCCAAGAATATAGAAACAATTGGCTAGCCCATATTCAGCGCATGGATCGTCACAGAATACCAAAACAAATTCTTCACTACATTCCTCGAGGCAGAAGATATGTGGGTCGACCTTTTCGGAGATGGCGGGAGACCGTAACGGACCACTGGGCCTAATACTTGAAAGGACAATGATGATGATGATAATTATAATGTAACATAATTTCTTGCAATTGATGTATTTTTCTTTGTAATTCATTTTCAGAAACATTGAGGATTACTTGGTCGTCAGCAAATAAAATAGAATTTAAAACAATTTTCTGTAATTTAAAACTATAACGTAATTGTCTTTGTCATTGATATATTGCATCATCTGTATATATGTTAAATAGAATTGGAGGCAGTGGACAACCTTGGCGTACTCCTTGATTAATCAGTTTAGTTCTTCCATTGTATTAGTTATGCATGTTGTTGTGCCATTGTACATTTCTTTTTATACTACTATTATATATCTGGGATACACTTTTAATGTATTTGAAACGGAAAATGTATCCATAACATTACGTCAAGGATTGTCATAATCCTCCACCATTCTGATTTGTTTGATGGGTGCATCTGGATTCCAGCTTCATTTTTTATTAAATTCTGCAAGAATTATTATAACATTTAAATTTAAATGTTTGGAGCCTCACCTCATATTCAGTCTTCTAATTATACCGGTTTCAAAACTTTGGCAGCTTCATCTTCAACAATTTGTTGTGAACTGATGTTATGTTGATCAGGGGAACTGCTTCTTCCTCTCTCTGTTGGTGGACTGATGAACCTTCGGATCAAATCAGAATCCTCGGGAATTTCAAAGTTCGTTTTGTTTTTCTATCTGTTTAATTAGACTAGCTTTTGTATCAATTAGCAGTTTTTCAGACCAAGCATGAGCAGCTACTGCTGACTTTTCCACTTCACCATTTTTGACATTTCTAAGATGTTCTTTCACCCTTGTTTTCAAGTTTCTTCTTCAATTTTTTTCATTTTTGTTAGTTTTAATTACCCTGTGTATGCTGTATTCATTCTTCAGTGCAAATCTTATGTTAAACTTTTTAAAAATGTTTTGAAACTTGTGATGTTTCAATGGATGGTAACTGAATTTTTAATTTTTTTTTCTGTTTGTTTTATAAGTGTACTTCAATTAATTAGTTTTTACTTTTAAACTTATTTATTTTCTTGTGTACCATATTTTCTTCAAAACCGTTTTCTGCTATGTTAATTATGTATTAATTTTATTTTTCATAATTTTCTTTGCTCATAGGTATATTTACTAATCTATATGTCAAACTACTGAACACTGCCTCTTTGTGAGCAAAATAGTAATTAGTCCTTCTTATCCTGATATGCTAGAACAGTGGCTCTTTCCTCAATTGGAAGAAGGTGAACCAGATAACTTTATTTGGCAGCAAGATGGTGCGCTGCCTCACTGGCTACAGGACGTTAAGCGGTTGGTTAAATGACCACTGGATTGGCCAAATGGAGCCGAATGACAAAACTTGTTTCGCATGGTCTCCACATTCACCAGATCTTATGCCATGCAATTTTTACCTTTGGGAATTCATAAAGGATCATGTGTATGTGCCCTATCCGACTTAAGACAGAGGATTGAAGCAGTTGTTGCAACAATTGCTCCAAACACATTGATCAATGTTTGGGAAGAACTCACTTATCGACTCGTTATGTGCCGTATGACAAATGGTGCTGACATTGAACACTTGTAGTAAAAAACTGTTTGAATTGCTCTTTCATTTGGTGTATTATTTATAATTGTACATTAAATGTAATAAACACTATAAAGCCTTAAATCCCTGATATTCATTTTGAAACACCCAATATAATATTCTACATAAAGGATTAAAACATGATTTAACTCAGTAGGTAAAACACAATGAGGTATTAATGATTAATATCAAAATATCACTTCACCTCATATATATATATTTAGACTCTTTCGGAATAATTACGAGGGTGGATCAAATATAAACCGGAATTTGTATCTGGAGGATCTGGTAGCGAACTGCAAAGGTTGTGGTTTGGAGGGGAAGTTAGTGGGGGTGTCTGGAGTAGGGATCTTGATGTGTCGCACTCCGAAGAGCGGCCGCTTGCTTCAGTATGCAATGAGCGAGCAATGCATTATTATTAAGTTTTTGGCGAAGGAAGGTACTAAACCTTCTGAAATTTTGAGAAGGCTCCATGCGCAGTTCGGGGAAGCAACCCTTTCGAAGACGCAGGTGTATGATTGGCGCAAAAAAATTTTAGCGGGCCGGGATTCAGTGGAAAATGAGCCCCACCAAAGACGGCAACGAACAAGCATCACTGCAGACAACATTCGTGCTGTACGGGACCTTATTGAGGAGGATCGGCACGTAACAATTTCTGAAATTGCTTCACACGTTGGAATAAGCTTCGGAAGTGTTCAAAGCCATCATCAGTGATGAACTCAAATTCCGAAAATTGTCTGCCACGTGGGTTCCTCGGCTCCTCAGCCAGGAACAAAAAAATTGACGAAAATGCATTGGACACCTCTGGAACATCCTCCTTATAGTCCAGATTTGTCACCCTGTGACTACCATTTGTTTGGGCCACTGAAAGAAGACTGGAAGGAAGGCGGTTTGGTGACAATGGAGCGGTAGAGGAGTTCATGTGCAACTGGCTGACTACACATCATCCCTCATTCTTCAAGGACGGCGTCAAAAAGTTGCCAACTCGATGGCAAAAGTGTATTGGAAATGCAGGAGACTATGTAGAAAAATGAGGTGGTGGTTTTGTATTTTTTCGTTTAATTCAATAAAATTGTAAACAATAATTCTGGTTTATATTTGATTCACCCTCGTATTCCATCATCAGTATTTTCATGAGTACTATTCTATCATAGTGATGCACTGCTTCTTCCTCCATCTGTTGGTAGACCGATGAACCTCCAAATCAATTCACATTCTTCAGGAATTTTAAAATTCATTAATTTCTCCTTATTCTTTTAATGTTGATTTTTTTCCCCAAACCATGAATGCTTTAGGTTTTTCTGTTTGTTTATTAGCCTTTCTTTGAATTTTATGATTTTCTGACTAAGCATGATCAACTAGTGCAGATTTTTGTACTTCCTAATTTTTACATTCCTGAATTGTTCATTCACATTGGTTTTCAAATTTATTTTTATTTTTCCTACATAGATTTTTTATCACAATTTTCACATTTTATCTGATAAATCCCTGATTTATTTTCTTCTTCCATTCTCTCATTTTTGTTGGATTTAGTTATTGTATTGAATCTAAAGTCATTTTTTGCATGATAGTGTGTTTTGTCATACTTACAGCAATGGCAACCATGATTGAAAGTTCAACTTCCTACATTTCGGGGTTGCCCTAAATATCTATACTGTAATATTACATATTACAAACCACGTGTGGGAAGTAAAATCACTGCTCTCTATGTATACTACGTATAATGTATATACAAAAAAATACCCTAAAGATAGTGTTAATATACATTATATGAAACAAATTACTTCATTATAAATGAACTGAACCTTATTTGAAACAATATAAAACAATAAATATGTACCTGCTGCCATTTTATCACTGATTGGTGTTGTGGCCTCCTGTAGATTCAACTAATAAACATTGCCCACACTGTTAATGTAAGTCAGTTGTTTATAATGAATGCAAATATTTCCAACAAAGATATTATTTTACTATTATTTATTATTAATTAAATATAGATTTTCATCAAGTAAACACCAACTCAATTGATTATTATTTATTATTTTGAAAACACAACCGCACAAAAAATTATGTATAATGCATGTTTGTGATGTGTTTTACAGAATCTCGGAAATTAAGAACTTTGCTGTCGCTCGGTTTTTAAACATTTCCTCACTTCTGTAAAAAGTACTTCCCAGCCTCGCATCGTAATATACTATTTTATGGCAATCTTATGCTTAATTTTTTTATTTGAATTGAATAGCAAATGATATATTGCATCTTCTTGCTTTAACCCATTATGAATTTCAAAATGATTTTAATACTGTTTGCCTACCTGAATCCTACTCCTTGACCCATGTAGGCATATTTAAATACTCCTCAGTGATTGGTATCATAATTGATTTTTTTCCATTCATTTGGAAGAATCTCTTTTCCCAAATCATATTAGCAACTGGTGTATATTGTCCATCAGTTTTCCTCGTTGGTTATGTAAGTCTTGGTAGGGATTTCATATGAACCTTATGTTTTATACATTTTTAATTTTTCTATTGCCATTTCAACCTCTAATGCACTTGGCCCTGTGACTAATGTTTTTGCTCTCAGTAAATCATCCTCTTCGATATCCTGTTCTGTATGCATGTTTAATATCTGATTATAAGCGATTTTTCATCTGTTTATTATTTTTAATCTGCAATCACCTCACCATTTTCATTACTGATTACTAGAGCCTGGATTTGTATGCAAAATGCACTTTTTTTCACACATTAAAAAGTATGTAGAAATGATTTACATGTTAATTGGCCCCTTCACAGACAATTTGAGCAGTATTTGATAATGCATAGAAATGCATATTCTGGGCAAAAATGCTTATTTTAGATTTTTAATGCATAAATGCATATTTTACTCTTGAATGTGGTATTAAATTATAATTTTCCTTCAGCTAATTACTAGTAATTAATTATTATTTAATATATTTCTTTAATTAATAAAGTCTGCAATCAATTGAATATAAGCTAACGTGTATATTTACATCTATGAGCCTTGAGAAATAATATTATGCAATTAATATGTTCATCTGAAGGTGTCATTGAAAAAAAAAAGGATCCAGTTTATTCATAATCACTTCTCTGAAATACCACAATTGGAGGCCAGAAATAATTCTTTGGAGTATTCACTTTCTCTGATAGATCAAGTTTCAAATACCTTGTCTTCAGAAACTCACAGTATTACTAAAATCACATTTGATATAAGCATAGTGAGATGTTAAATAAAAATCCTGGCTACGATAGAATTTATCAAATTAGCAAAATGCTCTCTGGTGATAGTGAAAACACTATAACCAAAGAGGGATTCACTGAAGAAGAACTGTGGTGTTTTTCACATGCACCTGTGACATGTGATGTAGAAAGGACATTTTCATTGTATAAAACCTTCTTCACTGACAGACAAAGGAGCTTCACACATGAAAACCTACCTTATCTGTAACAGCCAGAAATATGGTAAGATTACCCACAAAGCAAATAATTTATTTGATTTTATTACCGTAAAATCTGTTTTTGCATATTTAGGGTGCATATTTTCTACATTTTTATGCATATTAGCATGCATATTTAGTACTTTATTTTGCATACAAATCCATGCTCTACTGATTATATTTGTTCTGCCCAGTAACCCTTCCTTATCTTTCTATTCTAATTCTTTGATGTTTGTATTTTTCATTTACATTTCAGGATCATTAATATTTTTTCTCAAATATTCCCTCTTTTAGCGAATTCCAAAGAAATGCAATTACTGAGGCCATCCATGAAAAGATTTTTAAAAAATCATCGATGCTACTCAGTCTTAACACTCCAGAGGCCGCGATTTTTTTTTGCAACCAAACTTGGCATTTAACAGTCAATTAAGAGAGGTCCACTTCGTTAACCAGGAAAATTGGACCTGAAGCAAAAATAGCTCTTAGTGGCAGCAATTTTCGGTTTTTTTAAGCAAAACTCGGCTTTTGCTATTCAAATAGACCATTAGAAGTGGAGGTTTACCTAAAGCCGAAATTTAAAAATTGCTTTAGCGACCGCCATTTTTTTCGTAACCAAACTTCACAAATAACATTTGAATAAGTAAAATAAAATAGAATTCGTTTATCAACAACATCGGACTGTTAGGGGCGAGAGTTAAGCTGAAATTTAGTGGGAACATTTTCAACTAAAATTTTTATTTTCTCACAACATAACTTGATGCAATATCAGACCATTCGAAGTGGATGTTTACCCAGAACCAATTTTTTTTAATTGCTCTAGCGCCCGAAATATCTTTCCTCGTAACGAAGCTAGACACATGCGATTCTACAGAGTGTTTCAGAATAAGTATTACAGACTTCTATGGGTTGTAGACGGAACTTAATAGATAAAGTTTTGATAAGGACCCATGTCCGAAAACGTATCATTTCGATGTAAAATAAGTGTGAAGATCGAATCAGAATGGGCTGATATCGTGTGTCTTGTTTCAGAATAAGTATTACAGACTTCTAGGGGTTGTACTAACTTTTCGAGTCGGAGGAAGATCTTGCACGAACTCTGGCGGCAGCAAAAATTATTGAGCGTACACTAGGTCTTGTACGGCGTGTGTATGAAGACATGCGTCGCAGGAACACTTTGTGCAACGAACAACAGGGTCTCCACGTGGAACCACACATGTAGTACAACTCCTAAAATTCTGTAATACTTATTCTGAAACACAAGATACACTACATCAGCCCATTGTGTTTCGATCTTCAAACCTATTTTACATGGAAATGGTACATTTCTGGACATGGGTTCCTTATAAAAACGTTTTCTACTACTACTCGACCCCGTTAACTTTTTAACCGGTGAGAGGAAACAAAGGCGCTAGTGGTGAAGATGGGGAGTGTTTCCTTCCACCTTTGGTACAAACGAATGACTGGGCAAGTGGAAAAATATAGTGATACACCTACTTGAAATAGGAGATGAAGTTAATAAAATATCTTCGGAGTTTGTATGCCTACGGGTTTCTGGATAATGTGACGTACAGAGAAATTAAACAGCACTGTTTTCCAACTGCTGTCTGACAGATTTAAATGTGTATATACTGTGAATATAGGGTCTAACTTTCGTTCTTGACATTGTCACTAACAACTGACTATACACAACTAACGGATAATAAACACTGCCACTGCAAGGGTCTACTACCTCCAACCCATACCCAACCTTACCACATTCTTTCAGTTCACAGTTTTTCCGCTTTGAAAGATAACGTCGAGTAATAAGTCTACTCTACAACCCTTAGAAGTGTGTAATGCTTTTCTGAAACACCCTGCAGTGTCCTGCCGCTGTATACAGTAAAACTTACTTAATCCGGGACGTGAATAATGTGGAAAACTGTCCAATGTGAATAAATTTATTGGTCCCGGCAAAATAATAGTAATTTACGTGTATTTATTTTGCATAAAACGGATTCTGTCCAACGCGGAAACGGAAGGACATTTCTACAAAATTCATGAAAAAATGTTTATAAGGCGGAAAGGTAGAGAGAGAAATAAATTAGTTTCCACTTCATTGAATTCCCGTTAGGCGAATTAACAATAAGTGATCACTGATGACTCCTGCCTCCGGGAGAAGTAGAGTTTCTATCTGTATCTGGAATTTTCTTTCGGCCTCACTGCACACAGGTTTTGCGAAATACAGATTCATTTAACAAATATTTGGCGTGTGATATGTGTCTTACAAATAACCAGTGCAATGTAAAATATTAAATCATTTTAAGATCCGAGACCGATTGTGTACGTATCTTTCACAGGTAGCGTTCTGAATTTACGGAATATAGATGGCTAAATGGTATGTATCATTGTCATTAAACGAAAAAGTGAAAGTGATTGAAGATAAAGAAAAACAAACTCAGTAGGCCTACGCGAAATAATGACTAAATTTAAATAATTTATGAGATTTTAAAACACAAAGAAAAAATGATGAATGAAATAGTCAAATGAAGAGGGGGAATATATATATATATATATATATATATATATATATATATATATATCCATCCATAGTAATTCTGCCCGAAGGCAGGTCCTTCACTGCAATCATAGCATTTCCATGCTATGCTTGCAGCTTTTCTAGGGAATTATAGGTGTGGTAGCTTCCCGTTGCTTTCCACACACACACACACATATATATATATATATATATATATATATATATATATTCCAACGAGGTGTGGGAGTGTTTTACAAGTCCGCGATCAAAAACTCCGAATTTCTGGACCATAGTTACTGAGTGGAAACTGAAACTGCATACTTTAATTTCAGGATACGCGCCTAAGAGACATTTTTAATGCTGAAGAAACGAGACTGTTTTTTTTTTTTTCGCGCGTTACCGTCGAAGTCGTTCTTACATACTATACTTCACTTTTCAACGACAGCGGAACCAAGGTACATAAAAAGACATACGGTGCTCTATAATCTAATATTGGTAAATATTTTTTATAATGCGGAAACTTGTCTAATGTGGAAAAAATAATTGGTCCCGTGCGATTCCGCTTTGAACAAGTTTTACTGTAATTTTCTAACGTTTCATGTTCCTGGGAACATCATGGTTTCCCCTGAATGGGAGATTATTTTACCTCTGGAAAAGTTAACTCTTGCCCGCATTTCTTGTCTTATATTTTTTCAGTGAAAGATCACTCCTTTGGACAGAGATATATATTTTAGGCTTATCGCCTTTGACCCCTTCGTTATTATTATTATTATTATTATTATTATTATTATTATTATTATTATTATTATTATTATTATTATCATCATTATTATTATTATTTATTATCATCATCACGGAGTGTTTAGATAATCTCCTAAATGGATGACTGTACTGATTTCCTTAAAAGCTGACGTTATACAAGACACTTCCCGGAAATAAAATACCACAAAATAAGGATTGTTCTATATCCGTTCTTCAGTCAGTAAATCATATATAATCCTGTATAAATAATTATGTTCGACGCATTTTTGTATAAAGTATGTACAATTCTAATACAACTCTAATTCAACCCAGGAAGTTACTACAGACCTTATGGGCTACGCCAATGTCCCCCCTACGTAGATGTTGCCAAACTCATAATAACGGTATTTGTTTGTTTATGGAGGGGAGGAGGGGCAAGGTTAGCAGTACTTTTTCCAAATCTATATGCTGTACATTTTTAAAAAAGTTGTTTTTTTCTTACGGCATGCAAACTAGATTTATAGTAAATATGTGAGTCGACACTTTCACACAGGATAGTACAGATCCGCACGAGCTGAGTGACAAATGGTAACGGTTTTTTTCTTTAAGGGGGGGTGGCTTGGATGGCTACAACTTACAACTATGTACCTGCTGTGTTGCAAACTTCAGTTTTATATAATGATTTCTCTCAAGAAAATACTGTTAAAATGGCAACCCAGTTCCCTATTCCAAACTCACAGTAACTTCTGAGTTGAATTTGATAGTATGTATATACCTCATACGTCCCTCGTGCAGACATGTGCACTCCCCTAGCGGGAGTTTCTTGATCAATGCTACTTTGATTAGTCCCGTTCCATGTGTTTCTTAACCAGACTAATTTAGTTATGCTTATTTCCCTATAGATGTCAGTGGGTAACTAAGATATTACCTGGATGGTGAAGATCGATTAAATTTTGCTCAGAAACACTAACTCACTGGCACTATCGAACCCGTAGGTTCATGGCCGCGCGGACATAAGCTCTCCATTCATCCCTATCCTGAGCTAATGTTTTCAAATCATTCCCTGTGTAATCTACTTCCCTCAAATCATAGTTAATGTTATTCTCCCACCTCATTATTGGTCTACCAACTGGGCGTTTTCCTGAAAGAAGCTTCCATCCACGTCTTTCATTCTTCATCCTATGTGCTATGTAGGATTAAGGTTCTTTTAGGAGCCGAAATTTTTAGACTCGGAACTCTTCTTCTTCTTCGCGGTTTAGGCTTATTTACTAGCCTGTTCCGGCTCCAAATTGCTGCTGTTTCCATCTCTTTTCTTTGGTCTTCCCAGACTACTTATTCTTCTTCCTCGTGGTGAATAGCTGTATGCTGCTTTTGGTATTCTATTCTCAGTCATCCTTGCCTAGTGTTCTTTCCAGTTTTTTCTGTATTTCGCTATTGTTGTGTTTAATTCCTCTACTTTTAGTTGTTGTCTTATTTCTGTGTTGTGTTTTTTGTCTGTTCTTTGATATCCTGCTATTGGGACTCGGAACTCACGGCTTAAAATCTCTGCCGAAGGACTTGTCTCTTGGATTTTGCCATTCTAAATATCCATCGACAGTCGGCCGGGTTTTAAACCGCGGTCCTTGGAACTAGAGGCAAGGAACATATAGATCTACCGAGGCAGATAAAGTTGATTTAATTACGCTTTTTTTCCTACACGTGTCAGTGAGTGACGTATGGTCAGCATATCGTTTCAACGAGACAGTAGGCAACTAAGATGGATGGGAAAAGTCGATTAAATTGCGTTCAGAGGCTTAATTTAGGCTTGAAGTTCTTTTACGAGCCCGAAAATCTTCAGATTCGGAACCCACACCTTAAAGTCCCTCCCTACCGAAGGACTACTCCTTTGAATTTTTCCATCCTAAAAATCCATCGACCCCAGTCGGGCTTGTGTATAAAGTACGGCTTCGAAATTATATTACAAAACTAATTAATTTACTTTTTAAACCTATTTTTCGTTTCAGTTTGAATTCCTGAAATTTTAATTTGTGCACTACGTGTAATATTTCCGCAAAATATAATACAAAATTTTAAGCAGATTTTATAAATTCAATTAAAAATAATTAAATATATTTCAATGGATTAGGCCGTACGTCTTGGTTTTCTGCTTACCGTATTTACGCGTGTATAGCCGCAACCAAGTTTTGCGATAATGAATTGGGGAAAAAATATTTGTCTTATACAGTGCGATCAGTTCAGGTTTGGACGGCAGACGCAGGGTTTGTGCTGTGCGATGTTATGTCTGCATATTTCTGTAAATGAAAAATATTTCCTGTTCTAGAAAATATTCTGTTTTTAATATAAGAAACTAAAATTTCATGTCTGTTTCGGTATTTAGTTTTGATAGACCGAAAACCTAGTCTGCTGTCCAGCACTAAACTGATCACACTGTATTTTCACTAAGAAGCAGTGCAAAAGACAGAAGTAGGCCTACGCCATTTTTAAATCTGGCAATGTTGTAAATTCCAAAGCTTCTGCTGCCAGCTATATAACAGTATATTCGGGCTGCCGCTCAGTCAATAACACAAGGATAAAAGTGACGATCAGTTGGTAGGTATTACCCGTTTAAGGAGTAAGCGCAGTTGTTGACAGAGGGCGCTGCAATCGTGTTTATGTAGGAATAGAACACGTGACACTGCTATCTATGAGTGAAGAGGGGAATGGGACGTGGGACGCTGACAGCGTACACTGCCTTACATGACGTCACGTGTAGCAACAAACAGAGCTTCGTAATTCTTCCGCCTGCAGAGATATTTTGAATGACTAATACGGTATTAATTGTCATTCATGTTCACTATGTGTAAACATGGCATGGTGCCGAGCAAGTTATACCTCCAAATTCAAGCTACAAGTGGTCCCCTATGCAGCCAGAACACGGAAAAGGACAGCAGGAATAAATTTTGATGTGGACAAAAAAAAAATGCGCGACGGTGGATCCAAACAAAACGTGCACTTGAAAAAACACATCAACATCGACAATCTTTGTGCAGAAAGAAAGCGAAATATCCACAGTTAGAAAGAGTTCTCCTGGATTACGTACGGAAAACAAGGACAGACGGATTTTCTGTATCCGTCCAAACGTTACATTTCGAAGGCCTTATGATAACCAAGAATATGGAAATCCCGTGCAATGAATTTAAGGCAAGTTACGGCTGGGCAAGACGATTTATGACACATCACGACGGCGTACACAAGTAGCGCAGAAACTTCCCGATATGTACCAGTTATCTAGTTATTTCATGTATAAGCCGCACCCTAATTTTAAAACGTACATTTTAGGTAAACAAAAAAGTGCGGTCTATACACGCTCTCTAGGCAATGCCAGCTCCGTCTTCTGTAAGCTGAGGCTCTTATCTTTCAGTTGTGCCCGGATATTTTTAAAAATAAATATCTTGTTAGCACATGATATTGAATAGAGTGAGCCAGTTAGAGTAGGTTCTGATGACCCACATAATTAACCATGGAGAGACGGACTGAGAGTCGCTCTTCGCGGAAAGTTTGGTTCTTGAATACCGGCGTTAATGAATATACAGTAATGGTTCTAGCGATATAGGCCTACTGATTTAAAATTTCAAAAATAATAATTAACAAATATACACTTCGTTAATTAATAATTGCAGCTATTAACAGCAAATGTTCCTTGATAATACCAATTATTAAATGGGGCATACTGACTTGTTGACAGCTATTTGTTCTGTCTTGTGTGCCTTTTGCTGGGACTGTTATTTGTCCCTTGACGGCGAATTCGCGTTGGTGTGTACAGTATTGGGTTTCGCTGGTGTGCCCTAGCCTATACGGCGATTATATGGGAATTTATTCTATGTTAGCATATGCTATTGCTATTGATATAATGTGGATGTTTGATTCCAAGGCAGATAGATCTCGCTTGATTGGGGCATCGGAAACCGTGTCGCTGATGAGCTCGGCTCTTTGAGGACCGGAATGAGCCACGCCAATCTGCGCTGACCTTTCTGATCTTGGTTATTTCATGCTGAATACTATGGGTGGTTTATGTGTCGAATATGTTTCTATGTGTAGTACGCCATTGTGGAAGGTGTCCTATATTGCGTACTATAGGGTTCTCACGATTATTTATGTTTCGGAGCATGGATGTAACCCTTTCAGTTATGATAGTATCAATATATGGTACCTTCGTGGCCTCGTGCATCTCCGTTATCCTTGTGTAACGCGAGGCCGAAAGTATAATTTTGAGACATTTGTTCTGTAATATCTGTAGTTTCTTTTTGTGGCAAAGGATACTAAGAGATTCGCAGCCGTACAATAGCATAATACGGATCACGGCCACATATAGAGTGACCTTGATCCTTCGGGACAGAATGGGGCATAAAAATGGAATAGCAACTTAATTAAAATAATAACTGTAAATTCTGCCCATTTCATTTTATGGCAGTAATATGTTTACTATGTACACAGCTGTTTTGCTCCTACAAGGGTTACTGTAATAGAAAAAGTCATATGGAGTGAAGTTCCTCAATCTATATCAACTCATTATCTACCGAAAGTTTTAGCAGTTGATGACGATTGGAGAACTTCCCTTTAGATTACCCCGATTTTTTTAAATACAGTAAAAGCTCCTTATTCACGGTCCCGTTATTCGCGGGTTAAAAATTGCGACACAGTTTCTGTACTCGCGGCTAAAAATTTCTATATTCGCGGATCCAGTCGGTATATTAGAAGGATTAGGTATTATTTATTAACGCATCGGCACCTTTTTTAACTACAGGCACATGTCAAGGCCAAAATAAATATCAAAGTAAAACTAACTTAATGTCGCTAAGCCTTAAGTTCTTTGTTAAAAGCTGCCGTCGCCATACTTCACGTGCCGCAATGTTCTTTGATTAATGCCGTCCTCGACACGATCGGTGTTTTAGTGTTTCAACTTGTCATTCGTTGCAATAATTTTGATTGAATAACGCGTGTCTCTTCTGCTTTGTTCCCAATTTATAATATCGAGTAAAATTAAAGAAAAATAAGTTCCGAAGCGAAAAAAAGTAGTGTTGCCGCTTTAAGTAAAAATAGAAATGCTTGAACGTGTACGCGTTGGTGAGTCGTTTGCATCCATATCACGATGTTTCAATGTTAATGAATCAACTGTACGGATTCATCAAGAAATCCGAAGACAAAATAAGGAATTCTACCGCTGAATTCAAAGACCTTTTAAAAGCGGCAAAACAGGAAAAAAATACTACGTTCTTTAAGCCCTTGCCTAAGCCTGACAATAATAATTAATAGAAATTGTTAAAAATCTCTCATTAAATTGATTTTATTTTGGAACCTTGGAACGCATCCCCTATATACCCATACAATTTACCATTCCATAATCACGGTTTCTGCATTCGCGGTATATTTACGGAACATTATCCCCGCGAATAAGGAGCTTTTACTGTATAACAGTAAGCGTATATCCTGAAATAGATTCAGTTTTCTAAATTGGATGTAAACAAACATTAAAAACTATGATTTTGTCTCCTTGAAGGAAGTATAATATGTATAGATAATTGCATTAAAAACAGACTGATTCAATAATGTGCTATGAAATGTATTACTAACCATAGGCTATATTTTCCGCCTTTGAATGCGCACGCTACTAGAGAATAGGATGTGACCTAGCAATAAATAAATTCATTTTCCTAAAATGACATCATTCTTTGTTTAATTTCCTCCATCTAAATGTTAGATTTAGACAGCGTAAATCTTCGCAGTTGTGCTACCAGGATGACACAAGAGGACGAAAACCAAGAACCGCAACAAGAAGATGGGCCGCCAAGTTTAACAATAGATCACAAAAATGACATATATCCATTTTGCATTGTTTGGACCTCAATTCCTGTGATTTCGTGAGTATTTTAATTTTTTTAGGCATTAAGTCCTACTTATGATCGTTCAACACGATAATTGCTATTTAGAGGAACTTGGGTAATTTGGACCCCTGTTTTGAATTTTTCTTTTTTTAATTAAGGCATTTTAATTTAATTTAATTACAGTGATTATCATTAGTGGTGTAACTATGAAATAGCAATGTTATTTTTATTCAAGTAGGAAACATCTTGATGATTTATAAACTTTTTTTACGTTTAGAAAGGTCCACTTTAACCTTCATATTCGAAAAAAGTGGACCCCAGAATCCACCTTAGCTTTTAGTCTATTTTTAAGTGTGTTTACTCTATTAATTTATACAGACAGGCACAGATTAATCTGATAATATTTATGATTGATCATAATTAAAAAGCATTGATATTTATTTAATGTTTTGAAAAATTATTGTTGATTGTAACATTCACACGTCATTCAACTACAGAAAGCGACGGCCTTTGGGTTTAGTAAAATTACAAGGATATTAAATAAAATCAATTAAGTGAATGTTTTTTACAGATAGCATTCTTATTGATTAAATATATGTATTCGTGAAAAATGGAGCCAGGTCCTCGTTGAGGGTCCACATTAACCGAATTATTTTGTTATGTTTAATTATTTTATACAGCACCATGCCACATAATATCAAACCAAACCCGTCAGTATATTAAAACAGCATCTACATAATATAATATATTTAGAAGTTTTTACAACATTTGTAATATTTAATAACAGAAGTTAAGAATTGATTCTTAGCTTGAAAAACTTTTAAAGTGGTAATTTTCATAAATATCACAAATAAACCCTTCTTCGCACAAAGAATAAAAGAAACTGGCCTTGATGAGGGGAAGAAGTTGAAACATTTTCTGTTCCAGGGCAGCGCCTATTAAAAATATATTAACAGGGTTTATTCAAACATAAGAGTCCACATTACCCGAACTTCCCAATAAATCCCTGTCAAAATACGATAGAAAAGAAACGCCAATAAAGTTATCCAATTCTACTACAGATATCAACTTTTGACTTTCTTCGTTGTAATTATTAACTAAAAAAGTAATAATAATTTTGTGTTTTTGTAGCAGAGGTACCCAAACTTCTTGCATACTACCACTTTTCTAGAATTAAGAAAAATATAGCGTATGAAAATTTTTCGAAGTAAATAATTCAGCAATAATAAAACTGTATAAACACCAAATTGGCAGCTTTTGCCAATTTAACTGCAATTTTCAAAAATTTAAAATTCACTCTAGCAACCGACATATTTGCTTCTTGCCTATATTTTTTATCAGGAAATTACCTCGTGGGCTAGTGGTCAAACTTCCTGACTACTGTTCATGAGGTCCCGATCAAACCATAAGAATTTTTCCTGTGGTTGCCCATAGTCTGGAATTTAGGT
Organism: Diploptera punctata; assembly: GCA_030220185.1. Lineage (NCBI taxonomy): Eukaryota > Metazoa > Arthropoda > Insecta > Blattodea > Blaberidae > Diploptera > Diploptera punctata. The sequence goes on along the minus strand of JASPKZ010003449.1, from coordinate 1,455,385 downwards.
TAATTACTCTCCTGGCGCTTCATTGTCATTTATCACCCATCATACTATCGGGAGTCTACCGCTGTGGTCTTGTCACGCAGCGGGCCCGGGTTCGATCCCCGTCGGGGCAGTTTTTCTGGGTGACAAATCTTAGGAAAACTTTAAGGCTCAAACGGTCCCCGAAATCATATGGCCATCATCATTATCGTCATCCTTATCATTATCATCATCCTTCATCGGTGTGGAAAGCAACGGGAAGCCTACAATTCCGTAGTAAAGCTGCAAGCATAGCATGAAAATGCTATGATTGCAGTGAAATACCTGCGCTCGGGCAGAATTTCTATGTATGGATGGATACTATCGGGGTAATGTAACTCCGCCTTCCAGGTGCCCTAACCTAAGAAATGGATTACAATTCTGCCAATGCCAGGAAAGAATGCCAGAAATGTCATAAAAGACAATCCGGTGGCATTAGACAAAAAAAAATTATCAGTGCCACCAGGTTGTCTTTATGGCATTTCTGGTATTCTCTCCTGGTATGGCGGAATTGTAATCCATTTCTTAAGTTAGGACACCTGGAAGGCGGAGTTACAATACCTCGATGTTATGATAGGTGATGAAAGATAATGAAGCGCCAGGAGAGTTCTTAAACCTAAATCCAGACAATGGACAAACACAGGAACAATCCCCTCGTTGCAAAACATACCATAAAATTTAATTGAGTGGATTTCTCAACCGAACTCTAAACCACGACCGCGGTTTCCCGATTATTTATTGTTTCCATAACACCTATAAAAATGACTGAAAATTCACAGAAATTGTTATGAAACCATAAACATGATTCAGACATTTGTTTTACGAATTAACAGCCGTAGATTTTCAGTTTTATGGTTGTCATGGGAACAATATAAAATCGGAAAACCGCGGTCGTGGTTTAGACTTCGATTGAGAAATCCACCCATTATCTCTTAATTTTTTTAAATTTACCCAAACCTTCTGGCGCACTATGGTCCTGGGATCGACTCAGCCTCTAACTGAAATGAGTACCAGATACTTGTTCTGGGGTAAAGGCGGCTGTCACGCAGGGCTGACAACCCGGCTGACATCAAATGCCGATTGTCCAGAAAAAGTGGGAGCCTTAACTCCCTAGTACCCCAAGGGCCTCCTGAGGCCTGTAGTGGGATTAAAAAAAACTCTTAAATTAGCAATATATCCTATTAGATACATTGATTTAATTTACTTAATAATTTTAATAAAGTAGAGATTCCCAAATAAAATCTTACATTATTTTCCGAGAGGAAGAAGAGATGTCGGACGTCCTTGGAAGAGATAGTCTTAGATCTATTAGTGAAGATGGAACAGGCAACTAATGCCTAAACCAGGAAGTGAAGAAGAAGAAGAATAAAGTAAAGGGAAAATAAATCAGTAGTTATTTAAAATTGTGTCAAATTATGCAACAGTATGTAGGCATATTAGATAATAACTTACAGTTAGGCTTGATTTGTTTTCACTGCATTCTAACACTTTTAAATAAGCTGGCGTCAGAAATTGAGTTTCTCCTATTGTGCAATATAGATCATCAACCTCAACAGCATGCTACACACCAAAATATACTCATGACCAGAACATTACAGCCCTGTGACAGCTAAGTAATGTTGACTTTGTTCTGATTTCTTCTTTCCCTTTACTCTAAGATACATTATCTAACTGTAATTGAAGCCATGACTTTCATAAGTGCACATGTCCAGTCAAGCATGTTTTGAGAAAACCAATAAAAACTTAATAACTTTTAAAAATGGTGTGCTAACATTTTGATTTTTATAATACACAAACTTTGATGTATTGTGTTTGTTATAATTATTCAGAAATTAAGTTACCTGTAATATTTTGTTCTAATTTTATTAATGAATTTTGTTGGACTTGTGCTGTTATGAAACTCATTAGTCTGTACGATTAGATTGAGATGATTATAATATCAAATGAATAGGGGAATCAAATCTTTTAAGGAGCTAGAAATAATGACAATGTTTGATACTACTAATATGTGAACATTTGTCTACTTTTTATTTATAATATATTAAGAAAAAAGACATTACTCTAATTCACTTATTCTAATCTGAATCCCACACCTCACTTCCTGATTCATAAGCATTAGGAATCTGGTCTTTTCCATATTTATCACACAGTGATTGAAAATACGGTTGCTTTTCTGGAAGAACTGATGCAAGATATTTGGAAATGTCCTTGGCTTTTGCAGATTTCAGAGAAAGTTCTTTATCATAAGCTTTCTTCAGTGCGGTTTCAGTAAATTTTGAATTTCCTTTCATTATGAATGTTTCTGTCATTAAACCACTTGAGTTCTTGCTCACAGTAATAATGTTCGATCTGTATTCAGTAATCTTATATTTAGTCGCTTTCCACTTTATTTGTTTTTTTAGCCACTGCAATAGGTTCCTTAACCTTGCTGAACGCCATCTTATAGTCCTTGATCATTGGTTGTTGGACATCACACACTTTAATATTTTTGGAGGAATTCCTTATTATTTCTATCCAGTCCTCAGCAGTGTATATGACATCTTGCTTTCGTTTAAGCAGCTCAATTTGAGTGAAATCCCTGTCACATGCCATATATTAATGCGCTTTAGTCGGGTAAACATGATGAATATAGTCAAATCTACCCCGTTCTGTCAAATGATTAATATATTTAATCAGTGTGTTGTTTCTATTCTGTGCTGTACAAGCATCAGTAAATATGTACAGATTTCTAATTTTCACGTCCATGTTGTCAATGTAATGACGTAGAAAAGATATCAGTTCATTTGGACCTTTTTTCCCGGTCAATTCTGTGTAGGGATATTTGTTACAGACACCAGTAGAGAATGAATGTATCCCAAAAATAAACAGCCAGAGCTGCCTCGCATAAAACATTTCTATTATTGGTATGTGGGGATACGGAATGTTTTGCATATAATCAAAAGCTTTTATAAGATTCATGATGTGTTCTGATGAGATATTATTCAAAATTAAAATATAAAATTATGGAATATTCACCTAAAAGGTCCGTCTCCTCAACTTAATTAATTATTTAACTGTAGCGCTTTCGGGACTTGTCCCATCATCGGCAGGATACGAAACTGGTGTTTCACTGTTCCGAAAGCGCTACAATAAATAATTATGTTGAGGAGATGGACCTTTCAGGTGAATATTCCACAATTTTATATTTTAATCAAAAGCTATGGCTTCTGAGAGGCCATGTTCACTTCCTCCTTCACTAAAAGTTCACTTTGTGCTGTTATGATGTGCTGTCATGCTGCGCGCACAATGCCTGTCTGAGTTTCATAACTACACAAGTTCCTGGTCTTGTGTAGGAATGAAACTCACCAACTCAATAACAAGTGGAAAAATCCGAAACTTATATTGTTTTGAATGCCATTCAATAGAGCTCAGTGAGACGAATGCAACGCTATATATTACTCATATAGTGCCAAAAAGTGGACTTGTGCACTTATGAAAGTCATGGCTTCAATTATAGTTGATGGGAAATCTCCCGCATATGGTGTTAGTCAAAGCAAAGAGATGCAGTATCTTTGTATCAACTTGAGCACTGTATGAAACCTCTAACAACTATATTTTAAAAAAGATTAGGCTCAACTGCACTTCTACTAGCGCTTGATTTTTCAGTAATATTGTTGTAAGCTATAGCTCTTCTTCTGTATTTACAAACATTATTTAATATTTTAAACTCTTTCAAACAATTTTATAACATTATTAGACAATGCTGAAGTATTTATTTAAATATGCAAATCAGAATATCATGACACTGTTAGACAATACTGTGATGCTAACTGCTATTTTCTCCACAGAGTATATTACTTAGTCTATGATTTTCCTACGCTGTTTTGGGTTATCGCTGGTTGGATCAGCATTAGGGAGTGATAAGTATGTGTACACCCATTTTTAATAAACGTTTGGTAATTTTAATATTATTAATATATTTTTTTAACATAGGTTTGGGGATTTATTGCAAATATTGGTCATTTAAATTTCATAGTGTCGGATAGTAATCGAGGATGATAATCAATATGTGGTTCAATTGTGGGTTTTGGCTGGCTATATGAACTCTGGCACATGCGCACTGTTGTTCTATAGGACTTTGAAAATATTTCACGCTAGTTTAAGTGCAGTTTTTCCAAAGATTATTCACCAGTTATATTATATGGGTATGAAACATGGACTCTTACTTTAAGGGAGGAAAGGAGATTATGAGTATTTGAGAATAAAGTACTTAGGAAAATTTTTGGACCAAAGAGAGATGAACAGATAGGTGAATGGAGAAGACTATATAACAATGAACTACATGGTCTTTATAGGAACATTTTTGGACCAAAGAGAGATGAACAGACAGGTGAATGGAGAAGACTATATAACAATGAACTACATGGTCTTTATAGGAAGCCAGATATAATAAGAACAGTTAAGTCTCATAGACTGTGATGGGCAGGACATGTTGCGCCTATGGGGAATGAAAGTCGTGCATGGAAGCTTCTTGTAGGAAAGCCTGAGGGAAAATGCCCAGTTGGTAGACCAAGAATGATGTGTGAGAATAACATTAACTATGATTTGAGCTCAGGATAGGGATATATGGAGAACTTATGTCTGCATGGCCATGAACCTATGGGTTCGATAGTATCAGTGAGTAAGTATATATATAGTACAGTATACAGACTCTGATAAAATTAGTAGATTATTGTGTCAATGATCTGAACCGTAAGTTCTTCTTCTTCTTCACGGTTTAGGCTTATTTACTAGCCTGTTCTGGCTCCAAATTGCTGCTCTTCCCATCTTTTCCTTGGTCTTCCCAAACTTCTTCTTCCTCATGGTGAATAGTTGTATGCTGCTTTGGGTATTCTATTCTCAGTCATCCTTGCCAATAATATCAGAAGAGCAGACAGAATTTAGGAAAGGAAGAAGCTGCACAGACAATGTATTCACTTTAAAACAAATAATAGAGAAGTGAAGAGAATTCAACTTAGAGATGCACATCCTCTTTATAGATTATAAGAAGGCCTTTGATAAAGTGGAACCATAAGTTATACAATTAATATTAACACATTGTGATCTTTCATATCAGGAAGTTAGTTCACCTTAACTGTACAACACTGAATGACTTCCATTCACCAAAGCAGAAAAGGGTATCAAGGTCATATTCAAGGTTTGCTATTAATTCTTCTTCTTCGTCCATACAATTCTTAGGTCTAGAGGTTTGTTACGATCTCACTGACAAATTCTGTATCCAGCGCTTCCTTGGACAGCTCAAATATCTCTTCCTTGTTGGATAATAACAAATAATGGCTTTGGGAAGTCTATCTGAATTCATTTGTCTCAAATAATTCATACAGTTGTTCTGGTATTCTTGTATATACATACTTAATGAGTGGTTCTAAGCGTAGTTCCTTCAAAACATCATCATTGCATTTGCAATCCCCCTTGGTGTACCTTACTGTATATCTCATGAATCTCATTTCACAAGAAGTTATCCTGCTCTCCTCTCCTTTCCTCAGAGTCCATGCCTCACTGCAGGTCTTGCTAAGGTTTTGTATAATTGTACTCTGGTATCTCTCTGGACTAGCGAAGGTTTCATTTATGAATTTATTATTCCCATGGTTTTTTTTTAAATTAATAATTTTATTTGATATGTCTATATCCAAATATGTTAATGTATATCCAAAATAGGGGAATGAATTAATTCTTTCCAGTATCTTTGAATCAATACAAAATTTGCTACATACAGTGTATTTTCCATGAAAATTCATTATTTTTGTTTTCTCTGTATTAATTGTCATATTATACTTGATGCCTGTTTTCTTAAAAATATATTTTTTTTAAATGCCCCAGGTTGTCCTTTTTTGGACATTTCTGGTGTTCTCTCCTGGCATTGGCATAATTGTAACCCACTTCTGAGGATGGAGTACTTGGAAGGCAGGGTTACATTGCCCCAATGATATGATGGGTGATGATGATGATGATAGTGGTGCACCAGGAGAGTCCTTAATCCTAAGCTTAATCTAAGATAAATATGAATTATGATGATTGTGATGACCATATGATGTTCGGGGACCGTTTGGGCTATAAAGTTTCCTGACATTTGTATTACAGGTGAGGAAAAACCCCGATGAAAACCTCACCCAGGAAACTGTCCCGACCGGGGATCGAACCCGGGTCTGCTGTGTGACAAGGCAGCACGCTACCTCGAGACCACAGTGGTGGACTTAAAATTGTATGTTGAACATTGTAATTTGTCCTCTACGGACGCCACTTATGCTACATCATCTGCAAAAATTAATGCATCTACAGTAATTTCATATTTCTATGTAAATGTATATATACATAAGGTTGTTCTTTGCTATTAATTGTAAACATACAATTTTAACTGCTTAACAAATATAATAATTGTTTACACAATACAATCACATTTTAGTCCACATTTACTATATTTTGTTAAGCAGCCATTGTTCCATCTTCCCAATAGCTTCTGGACAAATGAACAGATTATTAAAATCAAGTTTTTAATCAAAATGTTCATACATGTTACTAACTCTCCTTCTTCTTCTTCACTTCCTGGTTTAGGCAAGAGTTGCCTGTTCCGTCTTCACTAATAGATCTAAGACCATCTCTTCCGAGGACATCCGACATCTCTTCTTCCTCTTGGAAAATAATGGAAGATTTTATTTGGTAATCTACTTTCTTCCATTCTTTCTACATGTTCTTTCCACTGTATCTTGTTGTTAAATATCTTTTCTTTTATGGAGTAGATCTGCAGTTCTTCACAGATATCCTCGTTTCTTATCTGGTCCATTCTTCTTAAAAAATTTCATCTCGGCTGCTTGGATTTTACTTTCTTGTTTGGTAGTGGTAATCCAAGATTCACTCCCATACAAAAGGACAGGGACAGCCATTGTTTTACTAATTAAACATTTAAAATCAAAGCATAAATCTTTTCATTTTTCACTGTTATGTATTTTTCAGGTGGGTTTTTCCATTTTTTGGTCATGTCGGAATAGGAACATCAGAAGGAATAATACGCAACTTCGTAGTGTCAAGGCATGTATGTGAAGACAGTTTTGCTTATGGCTCACCAGACAGATATGTTCAGTTGAAATATCAGCATGCCTGTGGATGGAAAACTGGTTGGGATAATGCTATTGAAGAGGCTACAACAATATTTGAAGAAAAGAAGGTATATTTTACTCATATTTTTACTTTATTTATAATTAATGTCAAATAATGTTCACTATAGAAAATTATAATATTTTATAAAAGAGGAAAAGAAATAAATGTTCAGCTTATAATTTTAATTATTGTTTATAAGTAATGCCACGAGTGATTTCCAATTTATCTAGAGGATTTGGAAATCAAGAGTGGCATTTGTTAGGACTATTTAACAAATAAAATTAAGCTGTTTACTTACAAATCATTATTTAAATATAACTGTTTTAAAATATGTAGGCCTATAGCCTATATTTAATGTAAATAGCAATGTTTTAAAACAAATGAGAAATGTTTGGTCATGCATTTGTTCATCCACTGCAACTTGATCATATTATTTATTATTACCAAATAGGATCGCAATATTGTATGAATGCACCCTAGTGGAGAAAAATTAAACACATCAAACTGTATATTATAACCAACATTATCTATCTATCTATCTTCGGGTTTTTACAGTTGCTGCCGTCTTCCCGTGCCAAACCTCCAAAGCCTAAGCCTTGGGCATCTTCGATGCTTAGCCCTCTAGCTTGCATTCTGTCCGGCTTTGATTGATTTGGTCTTTTAGCATTTTGTTTTTTTCTTCTAATGTGTGGGGAGCTGGCCCACAGCATAAACCCCCAACCTGGAGGACCAGGAAAATTTCTATCTGGGTTTTGCTCCCATAGCCTTTGAAGATCACTCTTCACTGCAAGGCAGCGTTTCTCTATTTCCCTTAGAGATAGGGTTGCCTCTTCCGCCAGATCCGCCATGATAAAGGACTCCTTCTGTGCCGACTCTGCTGTTGAGGTCTTCACCGTAAGCCTGGCTAGGGGCCCTTACAGAGTACTATCAGTCGGAGCCAACTGAACCCTGGTTTTTTAACGAGGTTGTTACTCCTCCCCCTCCTCCTTTCTCATCCAGGCTTGGGACCGGCCATGGCAGAGTTACCAACATTATAGGTCATTAATTAATTTTTTTAGGAAACAACTCATCATTAAAATCATTATTTAAAAACACAATTATTGAACACACAATTATCAAATGTGTAGATCGAAGGAATCTGTTCATTATTTCCTATATTCGACATATTTGTTGGAAAATCAGTCACTGCAAAATAATGTCTAACCTTGTAAATTAATGAGTCATTTTTTTACATCTTGCCTCATATTTCATGTTTTCTTTAAACATGGGAACTAGTTTTCAAGAGAAACATCTCTCTCATTTTCAACAGACATTATGAGTCGGGAACTAGTTTTCAAGAGATGTTTCTCTTGAAAACTAGTTTCCATGTTTAAAGAAAAATGAAATATGAGGTAAGATGTAAAAAAATGACTCTTAATTTATGAATTAAGAACCTCATAATCCCATATTTAATATGAATGTCTGACCTGTACAGAATATTAAAAAGGAAGAGCTTTCTTCATTTTGGTAAACAGAATTCGATAAATATCGAGGTGAAACACGACAGTCATTTGTTGTAAAACAAAATTCATTGAATTGTGATTGGTCATTACAAGGAGTTTCATTGCCCCTCTTTCATTCCCAATTTGTGCCACATGTCCTGCCAATTGCAGTCTCTGTTCTTATTACATCTGGTTTCACATAAAGATCATGTAACTTAATGTAATTAATGTTTTCAGCATGGATCTATATTTAACAACTGTTTTACATATGTTTGTACGGCTTTAAATTTAATGAAATATGATGAAAAAACAAACTGGAACCAATTTAAGTTGTTGCTGTTTTTATGGTGGAACATGAAATATGTCAGGTAAATTCAACATTTTTTAAATAATCTTACGTAACATTTTAAGAAAGTATTGACTAAAATATCAATAATTTTAACATTCATTGTTATTACAATTGAGGTTACGTATTACATTTTTCTTTAATAATAAAAGATAAATACCTTTTTTATCCATCTTCCTCAATTAAATATAAAGAGAAAAAGGTACTTATATTATCATTAGAAATGTCATACTAAAAGAGTAAAACAGGATGCAGCATAAAGAAATGTAATAATCATTCAAGAATCGGAAATTAACAGTTCACTTCATAATTTGTTGGATAGAAGGTTCTTTTCTGATATAAGTTCTCAAAAGTCAACAAATCATGAGGTGAAGTGTTAATTTCTGATTTTAATGATTATTATTGAATAAAACCTAATAGTAACTACTTACTTATTTTAGGAATTCTCACTATGAGGTATATTCATAAAGGTAGAATTTTTTATCACTCACCTCATATTGTTCTTCTTATTTGACTATAAACTAGTTTTGGAACATAGTTTCTGTTCCATCCTCAGTATCATCACGACCGTTGTTCTGCTCTTCAAGATGACAGAACAACAGTTGTGACGATACTGAGGATGGAACAGAAACTATGTTCCAAAACTAGTTTATAGTCAAATAAGAACAACAATATGAGGTGAGTGATAAAAATTCTACTTAATTAAAACCTAATAGTGTTGCTTTCTAAAAATACTGTTTATCCATCCATCCATCCATCCATAGTAATTCAGCCCCAAGGCAGGTCCTTCACTGCAATCATAGCATTTTCATGCTATGCTTGCAACTTTACTAGGGAATTGTAGGTGTGGTAGCTTCCCGTTGCTTTCCACACCGGTGAAGAATGATGATGATGATGATGGCCATATTATTTCGGGGACCGTTGGGCCTTAAAGTTTTCCTTACATTTGTCTTACAGGTGAGGAAAAACCCCGATAAAAACCTCACCCAGAAAAAATGTCCCGACCGGGGATCAAACCCAGGCCCGCTGAATGACAAGGCAGCACGCTACCTCGAGACCACAGCGGTGGACATACTGTTTATAAAGAAATGTATTACGTCTACATGACGCTTGCCTCTCACCGCTGGGGTCCCGAGATCGAGTTTCATTCACTCCATGTGGATTTCTGGTGGACGAAACTGAGCATGGGCAGGTTACTCCAGTTTTCCCCTTCCATAAATTTCATTCCACCATTTCTCCATACTCATCTCATCCATTTAGTTTCATTTCGTTTATCTGCCCCTATGATGGTGCGTCAGTAGTGGTTGGCTGGCACCCTTGTAGTTCACAGACCTCTATAAATATAGAGGCTTCATCTCATCCCTCGACCCTACCCTGAGTTGGACACGAGTTGAGGATATTTATTAATTTTTTTTATATTTATAAGAAAATTTGCATTCGACGCCATAGCTAAGTGGTTTAACTTATTGTGCCTGGTAGACAGCTGGTTCAAATTTCCAGGGGGAGAGATTTTCTCATAGAATTTTGACTAGTATGGGACTGGTGTCCACCCGGCATTATGATGAAATTCGATAGCTACAATAAGTAATGGCTCCAGCTGAGAAAACTAACTACAACAGCTAGGGAATCGGACATGCTGATTACATATCGCACCTTGGGAAGAAGATGGCCACAAGTGTAAAAAGTTTAGTTCCGAGTTATTAACAATTAAAGTTTTAAAAAAGGTATAGTACATTCAATTTTTCATATGGATACAATTTTATCCTGTCTCCATTTTCTTGCACATGACTTGTGGCCATAAAGAAATAAATTTATAACCATTTTTTCTAATAGGTAGTAGTCTTAACTCAATTTACGAGATGTTTACACTTGTGGCCCTCTTCTTTCCAAGGTGCGATATGTAAGATCATCCATCTTACTATAGAACTATCAACCATTACATGCCGAAACTTACCTTGAAATATCTTCCAGAAAAGCATTGTGATGTACAAAGACCATGTCCAAAAAAATTATCTGCCATTTTTTAACTGCAAGGCACTAAAACCTACCACAAAATCTCTCATTTAAACTGTAGGGAAGTAATGAAACTCCTATATTGGCAGACTGGATAACCCTCACTACCCACTGTCCTTGCAACGTCATGCCTCATTTCACTCCCTCACAACTCATGCAGGGGCTTACATCTGCTCTGTACAGTGAGTTGCCATTACTGGATTCGTGACAACAGCTTACGATGGGAATGTTTCCTGATACTGCAGTTCTGTGTTAAAAAAAATAGATGTATGAAGTAAGAAGAATTCAAGATTCATTTGATTTTTAATATGAATATGGCTTTTATTTTATGTATAATATGACACCATTGTAGGTGGCTCCATGGCGCAAGCGGTTAGGCACTGGGGTCCTGAGATCGAATCTCAGTCACTCCATGTAGGACGAAACGGAGCTTGGGCAGGTTTTTCTCAGGGTTTCCCCTGCCACAATTTCATTCCACCACTTTCTCCATGCTCATCTTATCTATTTCATTTCATTTATCTGCCCCTGTGATGGTGCATCAGGTGTGGTCGGCCAGCACTCTTGTCATTCACAGACCTTTATATATAGGGGTTCATCTCATTTCATCCCTCGCTCCGACCCTGAGTTGAGGATATTTATTTATATTTATGACACCATTGTGCATGTTTCTAAAATTCACTGTTTCTCAAAAATTTTAATTTTTAATTTTCAGAGATATCACATATGCCAATCTTATGTTGAACTTTTCAAAATGTTTTTTGAAACTTGTTCAATGGATGGTACATAAATTCTTGAATTTTATGTTTTTTCTTAGAAATGTATTTTCATTAATCAATGTTTGTCTTTTGAACTTATTTCCTTGTGTAGTTTGCTTTCTTCAAACCTCTTTACTATTCTTCTTCTTCTTCCTTCCAAGTATTAGGCCAAGGCCTGTTACGATCCTATAGAATACTTTCCCTCCAGCATTTCATAGGACGTCCCAGTGATCTTTGTCCTCTTGGTATATAATTATAAATAGCTTTGGGGATCTGATTTGAACTCATTCTTTTAAGATATCCCATCTAGTGTAACTCGCTGTTCTGCACATGAATCTCATTTCACAAGCCGTTATTCTGCTTTCATGTTGTCTTTTAGTGTCCATGCTTCACTACCATAGGTCAACTCTGGTCTAGCCAAAGTGTTATATAAACGTAATCTGGTGTTTTTTGTACAAGGGATGGTTTCATAACTTGATTAATAATTCCCAAACTTTTATTATAACTAGTAATTTTTCAGGGATATCCTTTTCATCCCAGATAGAGAGATAATATCCAAGATATTTAAATTGATTAGATCTCTCTAAAATTTTATTCTGGAGACAGATTTTACTTTGTATGGGGTCCTTCCCATGAAATGCCATAATTATAGTTTAAATTGATATTTCCATATTAAATTTATCTTCCATTGGCCAGCAACCAATCAAAGGGACTATTATTATGCTTTCAAGTCTTATACAAGAATTTCCCTTTTTACTATAGTTACGTTAATTATATATTCTCTTTGTTCAACATAAGATTGGCACCGAAAAATTATTTTAGTCTCAATAGAATAATTATAACCAATAAATATGAGAAGATGGAAGAAAAAAAAAACAAATCAGAGATTTATCAGATAAATGCAGAGATTGTGATAAAATTTACCCTACATAGGGGAAACAAAAAGAAATTGAAAACCAGAGTGAAGAAATATCTTAGGAATGTTAAAAATGGGAAGTGAAAAATTTGCAATAGCTGCTCATGATTAGTCAGAAAAACATCAAATTGAAAGGAAACCTAAATTAATAAAAACATATAGAAAAGCCTAAAGAGCTCATAGTTTGAGAAAAGATCCACATTAAAAAAAAAAAGGGGGGAGAAATTAATGAATTTTTAAATTGTCAGGGAAAGTGATTTGATGGTGAAAGTAACAATACTTCATTACAACAGAACAACAGTCGTATAAATATTGAAGATGGAATACATTTTGTTCCAAGGTTAATCTAAATAGAAAACAGAATATGAGGTGAGGTGGTAAAGAATTTAATAACATCTCTTCTTCTTAATAAGGAACTACAGCTTCAATTGGAGAATGCTTTGGCCTTCTCAATGAGTTCTACCCACACTTTTCTATTATGGACACATTTGTACCAACTTTTTATCTTCATCAATTTTATATAATTTACATCACATTTTTTTGGGTCATCCATTAAATTTACTCCCTAATTCAACCCAGGAAGTTACTACAGACCTTACGGGCTAAGCCAGTGTCCCCCCTACAGGGGATAGATGTTGCCAAACTCATAATAACGGTATTTGTTTGTTTAGGGAGGGGTGGGGCAAGGTTAGCAGTACTTTTTCCAAATCTATGTACTATACATTTAAAAAACATAGTTTTTCTTTTATGGCATGCAGACTACTTTTATAGTAAATATGAGAGTCGACACTTTCACACAGGATAGTACGGATCTGCACGAGCTCAATGACAAGTAGTAATTGTTTTTTTTTCCTTTTTGAGGGGGTGGTTTGGACGGCTACAACTTACAACTCTGTACCTGCTGTGTTGCATACTTCTGTTTTATTTAAGGATTTCTCTCAAGAAAATACCATTAAAGTGGCAACCCAGTTCCCTATTCCAAACACACAGTAACTTCCTGGATTGAATCTGACTGTAGGGATTAATGGCTTCCATTTGTAGATCTTTTTTATCATCCATTCTATATATGTGTCCAATCTAGCTTAATCTTTGTGCTGTAATGAAGTTAATTATATTTCTGTTTTTGATAAATTTAATAACATAGTAGCTTATATCATTCTTTGTTTTTCAGTAAGAAGAAAATAATCACGACTTACATTCCAAGTTTAATCATTTGTTGCTTTCTGGCCATCACAGGATTCATGATTCATGAGTCCATACAACAGTCAGAAAATAATATGAATGACAACTGATACATCTGTACACCAAACAGGAAATAACAGGATTCACGAATCCATTCGACACGAAAAGGACAACTTTAAATACATGTAGATTCTCTCTAATAACTCTGCAGTTTTGATATTATCTACTCTTCATGTGTGTTTGTATGTAGCTAATGCTCTGGAGTTATTCTCCTTCTTGCTTCGCAATACTTGGATGTCACATCTTGATATTTTGAAGAGCTACACAGTTTGTTAAATGTTCTCTGTCCATTTTCACACCTTGAGAACACAATATACACTCAGGAGACATTAATACACCAATTCTATGAAGATGTTTCCTAAGCAGTCAAAGCAAGCCTCAGTATAGTAACTGCAGATTTCATGGTAGTTCCAGAATTATAGATGAGTTTTGCAATTGATGGTGAAATTGAAGCTATTAATGTCTCGCTTAAAAACATTTTTAATTGGCTACAAAGCTGCAAAAATATTGTCATTCTATCAAATTCCAAAGCAGCGATTCAGGCCATAGCATTAACCATGTATCCAAAAATGAGAAAAATATTAGGAATACTAAACATGATTCAGACTATTGAGAAACTACTCTTCATGGCTTCATGGACATAAGCTCTCCATAAATCCCTATCCTGACCTGATGTTTTTCCTATATAATTAACCTCCCTCAAATCATCGTTTTTAATCTCCCACATCATTCTACTAGCCGCTTTATATCTGGTTTTTCTACAACAAGTTTCCATGCCCTTGTTTTGTCCTTTATTCTTCCCGCATGTCTTACCAATTACAATGTTTTCTCCATTTATGATAATGATCTTGATGAAGATTTTCGGGCTGTAGACCATGGTCGTGAGGCTTGTAGTTCCCCGACGTTTCGCCAGGCATCCTCAAGGGCTGTCTTGAGACTGGCAATTCTGTCCGCTGTCTGTCCTATTTATACGTTCACCCAGTCTCAAGACAGCCCTTGAGGATGCTAGGCGAAGTCTCTGGCGAAACGTCAGGGAACTACAAGCCTCACGACCACGGTCTACAGCCCGAAAATCTTCATCAAGATCATCATAGCAATTCCAGCTGTGAAAGTCTACGTGAATACATTTTCTCCATTTGCCCGTCTGTTCATCTCTCTTCAGTCCAATAATTTTCTGAAGCACTTTATTGTTCAGTATTTGAAATGCTTTCTCTTCCCTTAAAGTAAGAAACCATGTTCGCATCCATATAACTTGAAACAATATTTTATGGCATTTTTTTGTCGGCCGCAGTGGACTAGTGATTATACTCCTTGCCTTTGATTCCGAGGGTCACAGGTTCAAACATGGCCAGGGTCGATAGATTTTTAAGGATGGAATTATAGATGGGTTTTCCAATTTATGGTGAAATTGAAGCTATTAATCTATTGCTTAAAAACATTTTTAATTGGTTACAACACTGCAAAAATATTGTCATTCTATCAGATTCCAAAGCAGCGATTCAGGTCATAGCATTAACTATGTATCCAAAAATGAGAAAAATATTAGAAATACAAAACATGATTTAGACTTAATAGTGAGTGGAGAACATATTTTTAACGACTCACTATTAATGATATAACATCATAATGTTTACTTCCCAACATTAATTTAAATACGATTCAGACTATTGAGAAAGTACTCTTCGTAAGTCATGCAATCTTGATTACTTTTCCTAGTTGAAGGAAGATATATAAATGTAGCAGATTACACTGGTCAACATGATTTTTGTCTCATGAGTAACCAATAGTTGTACTTAATGCAGTTTTTTATCGTGTTTTCAAATATGTATTCAGAATTTCTCCATTACCCACAGTTTTTTTATTTCAATTTCAATTAATGGATATGAATAATGTCTCTCAGAAACCTTGCATGATGGAGAAAAACTGATATCATTTTGAATTCAGGAGAAAAAATACTATCAGAATCACATATATTTCTTTCTGAGACAAAAAAAGTTTCCTTTTTATTGCTCAATGATTTATTGTTGGACCATCAAGAGGGATGCTCCACAGGCAAAATATAGCAGAAAATCATCATTTCTTACTTTCTAGGTGAGTCCGAATGTTTGAATATTGTGTAGTTACGAATGTAGAAAATATTAAAGTGTTTGAAATTATAAATGCCTGTCTCTCAGAAACCTTGCATGATGGAGAAAAACCGATATCACATTTGAATTCAGGAGAAAAAAATATTTTTCTTTCTGAGACAAAAATAGTTTCTTTTTTATTGCTCAGTGTTATTGGTCAAGACTTTTGGATGAAATTTATTCATGTGGTAGTTTAATGTTCTTAATAGAGCTAGGAATTTTAGATGCACAATTTTGGTGAAAAAGGTGCTTTAATTTAGCAAAAAAAAGATGCAATTTTTTAAAAATAAAAGGTGCAAATTTCCCGTGTGAATTATTAATCCTTAAAGAGTAGCAAAAACCACTTACATCAAGTAAGAAACGACACAAAATTCACTCATGCTGTCATGTATTAAAAAATAGAAAGTCTGCATAAGACAAGTCCCAGAACGTTATGTTATTGAAATCACAAGTCCAGAAAACTGTTAAAGCAGATATGATTTATCCACTAAAATGTTTAGAATCTCAACTGTCTATCAGTGGTTCCATCTAATATTTCTTTTTTTTTTGCAAATGCCCCAGATTGTCTTTCAACATTCTGGTGTCTCCCCTGGCATGGCGTACTTGTAACCCACTTCTGAGGTTGGGACACCTGGAAGGCGGGGTTACATTGCCCTGATGATATGATGGGTGATGATGATAGTGGTGCACCAGGAGAGTCCCTAATCATCATCATCTGCATTCATGGATTAGGTCTGTTGACCCGTTCCGACTTCAGTCCATCTCTTTCTAGGTCTGCCCACATCTTGGGTGCCTTTAGGTTTGTATTTTGTTATTTGTTTTTGATATCTATCTTCATTCATTCTGTCTATGTGTTGCTTCCATTTTTGTCTATATGTATCTATTTTATCAGTTATTGCAAATATTTCAAGTTCCTGTCTTATTTCTGTAATGGTCGTCATAAGGTTTATCAATCCGGCTTTTCTTCTGCTGAAGTTTATGAGTAAGTTATTTTTTACTAGTAGTGTTACTAGCCTCTAGCCAAACCCCTCTTCCTGGAGGGCAGGGAACTGCAATTTCGGAGTGTTCATCTCCTAGAGAAGTTGCCTTCACTACGGCTTTGGGGACTTCTCTTCTCCCCACATAACCCTGTGGACGGGGCCCTACCCAGGTACTACCCACTGGGCGAATGGGACCTGGAGCTGATGATTGCGATGGCCATATGATTTTGGGGACCGTTTGGGCCTTAAAGTTTTCCTGACATTTGTCTTATGGGTGAGGAAAAACCCCGATAAAAACCTCACCAAGAAAAACTGTCCCGACCGGGGATCAAACCCAGGCCTGCTGCATGATAACATAGCATGCTACCTCGAGATCACGGTGGTGGACGTACTACTTTCCTGATCTGTTTTAATTTTTCTTCGTGCAGAGGTTGAACGTTTGATTTTCATAAGGTACTCTCATCTGGGACGACTTCCCACTATATATTTTCAAATGTGCTTTCATAATAGGGTTGTTAAGCTTGGACATACCACAAATGTCTTTGCTGTATCATTAAAAATTAATCTCTATTATTAAACTTGAAACCAGTGCAATGCCAATAAGCTGTTGTCGCACTACACCTTTAGTGCTTTGTAGTTCCTTATTTTACACGTGTTTTACACTATGCTGCGTAACATGATTGCATTGGTGGTCTTCATCAATTGTTAATGAAATATCACAAAAAATGCTCCTCATAACAGATCCGTCACTCTGAATTTCATCTGCACTAAACTGTTTTACAATATCACAGTGTTTGTAGGAGTTCACTTTCAGTTTCGGCATACTGTATACTGGCAACTCAGGAAAATAGCAGACCGCACTAGTCAAATATTATTTTGAACTGAAACATTTATTCATGCACTCAACAACCTCCCTTGCTTATACAATAGCAATGAGGCGTGAACTAATTTAAAAGGAAATGTGATGTGGACTGATACCACATATCATTACGAACCCTTGAAAGCGTATTTGAAGAAATGTAAAAAATATATACACATTATTTTGGGAATAAAATGCTTCAAAGGAGACAAAAAAAGGATTGAAAAAGTGCAAACTGTGCTTGCATTAAATTAAACGGTGCAACTAAAACACAGTTAGGGGCATTTATTTAATATTTTCTTTGCAAGACAAGCTAATTTTAGCACTGTAGTAACAAAACAAAATTAAGGTGCAGCAACTAAAATTCCTAGCACTAGTTATTAGGATCTTGAATAACATCCATTCATCATGCTTATTTTAAATTAACATGTTCCAGAATTGGACTTTGTTTTTATTTTAGAAAGAAAAATTAACGCTCGGACCAGGATTTTTCTTTCTAAAATAAAAGGAAAGTCCAATTCTGGAACATGTTAATTTAAAAATAACATCACAATAAGAAGCTTTATCACTTAAAAATAATGTATAAATTCTCAATAAAATACTTTGAATAGAAAGTCATCAGATGGCGTTGTTGGTAGCGACTGCTACTGGCATTCTGATGAAAGAGAATTGTATAAGTGGAAAGAATTGTTGAAGTTCGTATCGGAGTTCGGATGGTGTAATCGGTATCATACTGACGTGCAAAGTCAGAGATCCGAGGTTCAAATCCCAGTCCAAGCGTTCATTTTTCTTCCTAAAATAAAAACATCTATTCATGTTCTTGCCTCCTAACAGAATTGTGAAATATCTTAAATCTCTGGCTTTTCGTAGATCTTCACACTCGCAAGTCAATAAAAGGTAAACTTTTGCATGATGCTATATAACAATTTACCTCTGGTTATAATTACAACTACATCCTTTTCGCTCCATACTTCTCTCCTTTGTTTCAGCACATCCACATAGCACAAAGAACATACCTATTCCCTAAGTACAAAATTCAAGAGGGACAATATTGAATTTTGTCCCGCGCCATAGCCGAGTGGTCAAGGCAAGAAGCCTTGGCACAGAGCTATGGGACTTGTGCTGATTCGAGTCTCCATGAGGTAAAAATTTTTCTCATGGAATTTGGGCCATTATGAGACCCGTTTCCTCCAGCACCATGAGGAATTTGGGTAGCTACAATAATTAGCAGCTCCAGATTAAAAAAAACAGCTGTAACGGCTAGAGAACACGACTTGCTGACTACATGTCACCCCTACACTGGCTGTATGATGGACTACTTCTGTGATTAACACATATGGACGTGAGGCTAATGGTCGGCTGGTAGCCCAAGGGGGGAAGAAATCTTCTCATGGGATTTCTGCCAGTATGGGACTGGTGCCCACCCAGCATCATGAGGAATTTGGGAAGCTACAATAAGTAGCAACTCCAGGTTGAGAAAACCAGCTATAACGGCTGGGGGACCCAACATGCTGACCACATGTCACCCCTATACTGGTAGGATGATAGTCTACATCTGTGATTAACACATGTAGATCTGAGGCCAGCAGCCGGATGGTAAGCCAAGAGCCTTCTAGGCCTGTTGCAACATGAAGTTTTTTTTTTTTTTCAATATTGAATTGATACACTCATTTAGATAAAAATGATTTACACTAACTTGTAGTATTGGTGTTAATATTTAAAATGTCATGTCGAATTTTGAAAGCTGTTGCAATGCTCTCGTTTTGGTTGACTCTTTACGACATTTGGATTTTTACTGAGTCAATTCATACAAAGTTAAATGATAAAATAACAAATGTTATAGTACTACTATTTATAAGTTAGCCATAATTAAGGCGGGTCCACCGCTGTGGTCTCGAGGTAGCATGCTTCCTTGTCACGCAGCGGGCCCGGGTTTGATTCCTAGTCGGGACAGGCTCCTGGGTGAGGTTTTTCCTCACCTGTAAGATAAATGTTAGAAAGCTTAGAGCCCAACGGTCCCCGAAAATCATCCGGCCATCATCATTATCCTTATCATTACCATCCTTCACCGGTGTGGAAAGCAACGGGAAGCCTCCACACCTATAATTCCCTAGTAAACCTGCAAAGCATAGCATGAAAATGCTATGATTGCAGTGGAAGACCTTGCCCTTGGGCAGAATTACTATGGATGGATGGATAATTAAGGCAGAAATATCAGAATACCACACAAGTAGATAATTTCTATAAATTAAAATTTTTGCATAAGGTTCGTCATAATAATGTGAATGATGTAGTAATGTGAGGATAAATAAATTGATTTTCAATTACTAAGAATAAATAATTATAACACAGATGAAAATTCAGGTCGAGAAGACAAGAAATCAAAAAATGGTAACAGTTCCAATAGCAGTATATAATTAAAACATTTTGTCTGTTCATTCTTACCTCTTAGAGTTGTTTTGTCAAACATATGTTTCAGAGCTTCTTAGCCCCATCGTCAGCGATTACAGACTGAATTTTCTCATGTTATCGGCCCTGATTCTTGATTCCTGCTCTCTTTGCATCTGGTCCAATGAATTTACTAATGATGTTCCTTTCTGCGGGAATTTCAGTATAAACTTTAATAGATAGACAGATCATCGGTTGATTAATGTCTTTGACATTGTCCGATTCCTAATAGCCAGTTTTGTCGGTCCATCCAATCTCCTGGTTGTAGATGTTTCTCCTTCATATGTAAACATATTCCCTGACTCCAGGAGGTTTTAGGTCTTCCTCTGCTTTGTCTTCCCTCAGGTTTCCATTCCAAAACAGATTTTGGTAGTCGATCCTCTTCCATTCGCTGGACATGTCCATACCATCTTAATTGCTGAGTTTTAATATAATCTAAAATAGTGTCTTCAATCTTCACTTTCTCCCTTATAACTGAGTTCCTAATTTTTTCTCTTCTTGAAATTCTTGCAGCCCTTTGTATAAAATCCATTTCTGTTGCCAAAAGATACTTATTTGTTTTTGTTGTTAATGGCCAAAGTTCTGCTTTAATATGATTTTAATTTACACGTCCCACGCCATAGCCGAGTGGTTAAGATAAGTTGCCTTGGTGCAGAGCTACGGGACTTGTGCTGGTTCGAGTCCCCATGGGGGAAATTTTTTCATGGAATTTCAGCCAGTAACATACTGGTGTCCACCCAGCATCGTGAGGCATTTGGGTAGCTACAATAAGTAGCAACTTCAGGTCGAGAAGACCAGCTATATCTGCTAGGGGACCCGACATGCTTGTCACATGTCACCCCTATACTGTCTTATCATCATCTACCTCTGCGATTAACACATGTGGATGTAAGGCCAGCAGCCTGCTTGTAGGTCAAGGGCCTTCTAGGCCTATCACTCTTCAAGTTTTAATCTACACAATGAAAATTTGAGTGAATAAAACCTCATATGAATGTCATCATAGATAATTTAAAATTCTGGATGTAATAAAATAATTACTGCATGATTTTCATTCGTGATGTCGAGCTTTGCTTGAACCACTATTGTTAGCAAGGGCACACATGGAAAGCACATTCTGTATCATGCCTATCTGACCACAGCTTTTGCATAGTTTCCATCTTCCAATTTTCAAATGTGTACAAGTAATTTGCAGTTCCATAAAACATCCTACATCGAATCGTTATTTAAATGAAAGCAAAAAATGTCAAATACTACAAACATCATATTTGAAGAGAAAAATTATATGCTCAGACTGCGGCTTGAACCCAGGACCTTCGGCTTTCTAGGCCAATACTCTACCAACTGAGCTATCTGAACAAGTTCTAATCTAAGTGCAAATTTTTCTCTTATATACACTGTTAATTCCCATGCACCAAATGCTATGAAACCTGCTTCTAACTTGCAAATGGCGGCTTCTTTATTAAGAAGACATTTATTTAGGAATTTTACATTACATTATAAAGCCAGTACAGCTTCTGTCGATGGTCTTATTATTCATTTCATACATCTCAATGATGGATAAATCATATTTGAAGAGAAAAATTATATGCTCAGACAGCATATATAAGAGAAAAATTTGCGTTTAGATTGGAACTTGCTCAGATAGCTCAGTCAGTAGAATATTGGCCTAGAAAGCCAAAGGTCCTGGGTTCAAGCCCAAGTCTGAGCGTATAATATTTCTCTTCAAATATGATTTGTCCATCATTGAGATGTATGAGATGAATAATAAAATCAAAATATAATCATGTTTAAAAAATAATCCTGTTGAAGTAATTTACAAAAAACTGATATAGACATATATAATTTTTTTTTCTCTTTAAGTGATCTATCCGATTACTTTTGTCCTAGCACAACTCTACTCAAATAGATATATATTTCCCAATATTATAGTTGTGTATTGTACATATTTATGTAAGCTTTAAATGTAATACTGAAACTATGTTCGTATAATCTACCACCATAGTAGTAACATTTTTGTTATTTTTTTTCCCATCAAAATACAAGTTAAAATTCATCTACAGTGGGGTGTCCCAAGATATAAAGGAGTTTTTTTTTTTGCAAAGTCAAATATGCATACCCTCTATTTTTTTTTTTTCTGTTTGAACTTAATAACTCAAATAGCAAATATTATTGTTATTGGATCATTGCAACTCATGCCGACTTCATGCCAAATATAAGACATGAAAATGTATACTGGGTTAATATAGAAGGATTCTAGAACTAAAAGTTTATTTAGTAAACAAAACAACAATATGCCCAAACGTATAACTATTTACTATTTTACAATAAAAATAAATTAGTGTTCAAATTTGAGAATAACGGCTTGTGAAATGAGATTCATGCGCAGAACAGTGGGTTACACCAGATGGGATCAGAAAAGGAACACCGATATCTTAAAAGAATTGAAGACTACACCAATTCTGGAATATATTAAACAGTACCAACTAAATTGGAAACACCATCTTGAAAGAATGAGTTCAAATCGGATCCCCAAAGCTGTTTATAATTATATACCAAGAGGACGAAGATCACTGGGCCATCCTATGAAATGCTGGAGGGAAAATTTTCTATAGGATTGTAACAGGCCTTGGCCTAATACTTGGAAGGAAGAAGAAGAAGAAGAGTGTTCAAATTTTATTTTCAAAGCTTGTAAGTACCGACATATTTTGAAATAAGTTGGCACAGGTTGTCATGGGCCTATATACACCAAATTGTATTTACAATTGTTTTAATATCACAGTAAACACTCCTTATTCACAGGGGATATGTTCCACAAATATGTAATGGTAATTTGTATGGGTAAGAGGGAATACGTTCCAAAATAAAATAAAAATCAATTAATGAGAGATTTTGAACAATTTCTATTAACTATTACTGTCCGGCTTAGGCAAGGGCTTAAAGAGATTGATTTTTTCCTGTTTTGCCTCTTTTAAAAGGTCTTTCAATTCAGATTGATATTCAGTGTGAATTCAGCGATAGAATTCCCTATTTTGTCTTTGGATTTCTTGATGAATCGTACAGTTCATTAACATTGAAACAGCGTGATATAGATGCAAACGACTCGCCAATTCATAAATGGTCAAGCATTTCTGTTTTTACTTTAGCGGCAATACTACTTTTTTCCTTCTGAAAAACTAATTTTCTTTCCTTTTTCTCGACATTCTAAATTTGCAACAAAGCAGAAGAGACACGTGTTATTGAATCAAAATTATTGCAACGAATGACAAATTGAAACAATAAAATACTGATCGTAGCGAAGGTGGCATTTATAATGGACATAACGGTACGTGAAATACGACGGCAGTGGCTTTTAACAACAAACTTTAGGCTTAGTGACAATAAAGTTTGTTTTTCTTTGATATTTATTTGTCCATTTGGTTCGAATCACTCGTTGTAAAAGTCGCCCTGGCATGTGCCTGCAGTAAAAAAAAAGTTGCCAGTGCAATAATAAAGGTTATTAATCCTTTTAATATACCGACTGGATCCGCGAATAAAGAAATTTTTAGCCACGAATACAGGATGTGTCACAATTTTTAACCTGTGAATAAGGAGCTTTTACTGTATACAAATTATGCATTAAAAATAAGACTTTGATTTTTTTTGGGACATCTAATCTATGGTCATCATCAGTGTGTATATGTTACTGTCCACTTCTTTTTCTATTAATGGCCAGTTCCAAGGTTATAATGACGATGATTGACAAGTATTGCTGATAAATAAATTTCGTCTGTATTCTTCTTACCTCATTATAGTTGTTTCGTTAAGACATATGTTTCAAAGCATGTTTGCTCCATCTTCAATTGGTACAGACTCAAGAGTCTGAAAATGAAGCAAACATGCTTTAAACCATATGTCTTAAAGAAACAACTATATGAGTTAAGAAGAATATAGACCAAACTTATTTATTATCAATACTAGTAAAATTCATATCAAATGCCGTTGAGGTGAAGTCATATGATGAAAGTTAAAAATTAAATTGTACCTGTTGGTAGGTGCTGTCGTCCTCAACTTTGTTAATATATTGTATATAAAATTAACTGGATTGCTTTCGGAAGTTACCTTCCATCTTCTGCAACAAACAGTTGGAGTATACATCACCGTACACAACAAGTAATGGAAACTCAACCTGCAGAAGATGGAAGGTAACTTCTGAAAGCGATCCAGTTAATTTTATATACAATATATTAACAAAGTTGAGGACAACGGCACCTACCAACAGGTACAATTATTTATTATGTAAAACCTCATGTTACTTCCTATTGTACTTTGAATAAGAAAAAAGTATTGCTGACGTTGTTACTACAGTGCCATGACTTCATATTATGATGATAAGAAGAAGATTCTCATTTGTTCAATAAAATAAAAAACATTTCGATAATAAAAATGTTTATTTATTGATGTTATAATTACGGTTTACTGATTTTTATTGCCATAAAACAATTACAGTATTATTACACAATTACAGATTCTGTCTCAAGTATATAAATATAGACCTATAAGATTAACATTAATAAACATAATTAAAACATTTTGTCTGTTCATTCTTACCTCTTAGAGTTGTTTTTGTCGAACATATGTTTCAGAGCTTCTTAGCCCCATCGTCAGCGATTACAGACTGCATTAAACAAACCTCTTCAAATATAATTTATCCTTCAATGAGAAGTGTTAAATTAATAATAAAATCGTTAAACCTCTTAATGTTACTTCCTATTGCATTTTAAAATAAATTCAGACAATCAAGTCTCGGGAAGAAAAACACAGATGACAAAAACAACTGTAAGATGTAACAATGAACAGACAAAATGTTTTAATTATTAAACAAACTTCTTAATGTTACTTCCTATTGTATTAAAAAAAAGAAGGTTCATTGTATTAAAAAAAAATTAATAAACATGTTATTAAGTTAGCCTGATAGAATAAATTAAAATGGATTATTTACTAACTATTGATAGTTAATTGTATTTAGATGTATTAACAAATTCTGAAGGAATTAAGCTATTGAGGTTGTTCTCATAAAAAAATGTTTGAGAATTTTTTACATACATTCATCAATCCAACCTAGTAGATGCAAAAAATGTTATATATATAAGTCCACCGCTGTGGTCTCGAGGTAGCATGCTGCCTTGTCACGCAGCGGGCCCGGGTTCGATCACCGGTCAGGGCAGTTTTTCTGGGTGAGGTTTTTATCGGGGTTTTCCTCACCTGTAAGACAAATGTCAGGAAAACTTTAAGGCCCAAACGGTCCCTGAAATCATATGGCCATCATCCTTATCATTATCATCCTTACCATTATCATTATCATCATCTTTCACCGGTGTGGAAAACAACAGGAAACTACCATACCTACACAATTCCCTAGTAAAGCTGCAAGCATAGCATGAAAATGCTATGATTGCAGTGAAGGACCTGCCTTCGGGCAGAATTACTATGGATGGATATATATATACAATGAGATCAGTATAGTAGTGGATGGCAGATGCATGGTTTGTGCTGTGCATAACAAAGGCTTACACGTGCAGGCACGGGACTTTGAAATGTGCGCTGACTCAGCACTTCATGAGTACATCCCACACATTCACAGTCAGATAATGTACCTCAAGTAGATAAGGTGCTTGATCGCTTTTCCTTGTGAACTGAATGATGTGTGTATAATGTAAATTGAATTACGTTTGTATAAGTTATTTCAATTTTAAAACTTGTATTTTATTTATGTGTACGAGTGTAAAGCATAAACTGTATAATGGCCAATTATTTTTTTACTGAATGTGTATTTATTTATGAACAATATTTATTAATTCAGTCTGCCAGCCAAGTATGAAGACATTTTGAAACACGATTCCCGGGTGTAAAAATTCCGTCACGTTCAACAGTCCATAATATGTACAACAAATTTTATAAAGAAGTGGCAAAAATGTAAGGACAACAAAGGTGAACAGTTCCTAAACCTGCTTCACTAAAGTTGGTAAGTGCAACAATTTGTAAAATAGTTACGAAAATGTGTGTGGTTGTATTACTGCGATCCTATGCTGTCCGTTCCTCGCCGCAAGTGCGTCAGCAGTGTATAGTGAAATCCCAGTGTCTGCTGTCCAGTGCTATACTGATCGCACGCTACATATAATAGGGGGCACGCCGTAGCGTAGTGGTTAAGGCACTGGGCTACAAGCCGGAGGGTCGAGGGTTCAAGTCCCTTTGGGTTCAGGATTTTTAAACTGACCCAAACCCTCTGGCGGCACTATGGCCCTGGGGTCGACTCAGCCTCTAACGGAAATGAGTACCAGACGCTTGTTCTGGGGGTAAAGGCGGCCGTCATGCAGGGCTGACATAAAGTGCCGATTGTCTAGAAAAAGTGGGAGCCTTAACATCCTACTACCCCAAGGGCCTCCGGGCCTGTTGTGGGATCACTTTACTTTTTTTTATATATAATATGTGTGTGTGTATTTATAAATTGAGTTGGATAAATGTTTTCTCATCTCACCTCATAAAGTTCCATGTTTTCACAATACCGTTTTCAAAGGCCTTTGCCTCCATCGTCAGCCAAAACTCTGACTATTGAAATTCTGCCATTGTCATCATCTTCTGAACTGCCATCTAGAGCTGATTTTATGAATTTGGAGATTAAATTTTACTTGCTGGGAACTTCAAAATTCATGGATCTATATTTGTTCTTCTGAATGTACATCTTTTCCAAACTGTTAATTTCAAATAATAATAATAATAATTCCATGGTGCAACAGGCCTCACCTCATAAAGTTCCATGTTTTCACAATACCGTTTTCAAAGGCCTTTGCCTCCATCGTCAGCCACAACTCTGACTATTGAAATTCTGCCATTGTCATCATCTTCTGAACTGCCATCTAGAGCTGATTTTATGAATTTGGAGATTAAATTTTACTTGCTGGGAACTTCAAAATTCATGGCTGTATATTTGTTCTTCTGAATGTACATCTTTTCCAAACTGTTAATTTCAAATAATAATAATAATAATTCCATGGTGCAACAGGCCTAGAAGGTCCTTAGCCTACCAGCCGGTTGCTGGCCTCACATCCACATGTGTCAATCACAGAAGTAGATGATCATCTAGCCAGTGTAGGGGTGACATGTGGTCACCGCATGTCGAGTCCCCCAGCCATTATAACTGGTTTCCTTATCCTGGGACCGCTACTTATTGTAGCTACCCAAATGTCTCATGATGCTGAGTGGGCACCGGTCCCATACTGGCCGAAATCCATCCATCCAATGGCTGATTGGCACAAATTCGAGCTTTGGCCTCCCTTAACTTCTGCCTCCAATCATTTCTATTTTGTGCAGCAAGCCTCCAGTTGTGACACTTAAGTAGGTTTACAGTTAATACCATCCTCCCATCGTTCTTTTGGTCTTCCAACCCATCTAATCCCCATAAAACTTGCTCTAAGCACCTTTTTTGGTGCTCGGTCTGTTGAAAGCCTTTTTACATGGCCAGCCCATTCTAATTTCTTTAACTTAATAAAACTGACAAGGTCAGGTTCATTGTAATTAATTAAAACATTTTGTCTGTTCATTCTTACCTCTTACAGTTGTTTTTGTCGAACATATGTTTCAGAGCTTCTTAGCCCCATCGTCTGTAATCGCTGACAATGGGGCTAAGAAGCTCTGAAACATATGTTCGACAAAAACAATTATAAGAAGTAAGAATGAACAGACAAATTGTTTTAATTATTAAACCTCTTAATGTTACTTCCTATTGTATTAAAAAAAAAGGTTCATTGTATTTGTCATACAGTTCTTTGTTGTATCGAATTCTCCACTGATCATTAGTAACTGGCCAAAATACCATGAGAAAATGCCTTCTCCCATGGAGACTCAAACCAGTGCAAGTCCTGTAGCTCTGCGCCAAGGCTTCCTGTCTTAACCACTTGGCTATGGCATGGGACCTGTTAATTTCAAAGGCTTCTCTAAACGTTTCAAAAACTTTTGAAACATTTTTCATAAAATCGACACTCAATCAATGACAGTTTAAAAGATGACGGTAACAGTAGAATTTCAACAGTCAGAGTTCTGACAATGGAGGCATAAGCCTTTGAAACCGGTATCATGAAAAAATGGAACTTTGAGGTGAGATGAAAAACATTTATCTGACTCAATTTATAGATTGTAAAATGGACGGCATTATGCATCAACCGGCTATGCACCTTTATGTAATTTTTTTGAAGTCTAAGTCAATCTTCACTATTTATTGTAGCACCACTAACAATACTGGATATTGCAAGTTATTTTCCTTGTTTGACAGTTATGAATCAACAATCTAAGAGCGAGAACATTTGACACTTAGCTGCATGATGCAAAATTAAGATTAGCATTTATGAAGAACTGGTTTCATACCCGTTTGTTGCAAAACACAGAATCTCTGATAGGACTGATGGCATTTACATTTTCTTTAATATGAAGGCTATATTTAAAGGTTTGGCACTAAAAGTGCATGTATACTTACTTCATGGCCCAGTGCAACAGATGACATCAAAATATCATTTTTTAAAAATGGTGCTTAATTGGTTGATGCATAACATCGTCCAATTATCTCATAGTGTTGCTTCCCACTGCAACTGTGATTAAATATATATTTGTGTGTGTCTGTTAATGCATTAGCAGCTGCAATTTTTGTAACAAACTCGTATAAGCAATCAATTAAAAAAGTAAGCTCGAGTTTATTAACCAGCAAAATTGGACCTGAAATGAGAATATAGAAATTGCTCTAGCTGTTACAATTTTCAATTTTTTGCAACAAAACTCAACATATGCTTTCAATGTTTTTATTTAAAACACTTGTTCTCTGTTGGAACATTCACAAGTTGGCTCCTGGCATAGAATAGCCCAATGAAACTAAATAATTTGATTTTATTGTACATTTAGAAAAACTGCACTTAAACTAGCGTGAAATATTTTCAAAGTCCTATAGAACAACAGTACACATGCACCAGAGTTTATAGAGCCAACGATAACCCACAATCGAACCACATATTGATTATCATCCTCGATTACCATTGGTCGCTATGAAATTTAAATGACCAATATTTGCAATAAATCCCCAAATCTATGTTAAAAAAATATATTAATAATATTAGAATTACCAAACATTTATTAAAAATGGGTGTACACTTACTTATCACTCCCTAATGCTGATCCAACCAGCGATAACCCAAAACAGCAATAGAAAAATCATAGACCAAGTAATATACTCTGTGGAGAAAATAGCAGTTAGCATCACAATATTGTCTAACAGTGTCATAATATTGTGATTTGCATATTTAAATAAATACTTCAAAATTGTCTAACAATGTTATAAAAATTGTTTCAAAAAGATTAAAATATTAAATAATGTTAGTAAATACAGAAGAAGAACTATAGTTTATAACAATATAACTGGAAATCAAGCGCTAGTAGAAGTGCAGTTGAGCCAAAAAATCTGATTCTAATGTGTATTGTGTATTGACACGTCTAAATTACTTTTCATAGCTGACTTATCATGTTCCTAAGGCCACTGGCCATGTAAGTAACATACTTTGCTATTTGAATGTCAGGTCATATGTAGCCTGTTTAAAGTTATACAATTTATATAACTATATGAATGTATACATGATAATTTGATAGGAACCATTTTCATGCACATATTTATTAGATAATTTAAAAATTTTCGATGACTTCATTTTTAAAGTAAATCTGAAACTTAAACAATAAAGGCTAACATTAATTTAGAGTTTAATATTTTAATTGGATAAGGTGTAGAAACCGTCACACATGAATTCTTCTAAGTTCTACAGAATTGCAGTGCGCATGCACGAGTTGCTGTAATGATTAGTGTACCTTCCAGTAGATGGCTCTGAAGTCGGCATTACTAATTTTGGGAATAAATTTCCAAATGCTAAAAAAATGGACGTAAACTAACCTAACAAGACAATTTACATGCATATTATTTAATAAACTATTAACTAACTTTACGTACACTAACACTAAATATGGTTTGGAATTATTTTCAAATGTTCATAACTGCGATGTGAGAGTCACCTAGTGGATGTTACATGAAGCATTTCCACGCCTGTAGAACTCGGATGTACAATATTTGCATAATTTAGAAATATTTAAAAATCATAAGAAATGTTGGAAAAAGTCGGTTATATCTCTCAGACGAATTCTTCTAAGTTCCACACAATCGCAGTGCGCATGCACGAGTTGCTGTAATGGTTAATATAGCCTCCGGTAGATGGCTCTGCAGTTGGCATTACCAACTTTGGGAATAAATTTCCAAATGCAAAAAAAATGGACGTTAACTAACCTGCCATTTCCTAACTAAAGAAAACAATTTACATGCATATTATTTATTCCCAAATGCTTAAAAAAAATGGACGTAAACCAACTTCCCATTTCCTAACGTAACAAAACAATTTATATGCATACTATTTAATGAACTATAAACTAATTTTACGTACACTAACACTAAATATGGTTTGAAATTATTTTCAAATGGTGGCAACGTTGGAACAACATGGGAAAGTAGCAAGTAAGTAGTGTATCCACGATCATGTTTTACGTAAATATATAAATATAAAATATTGTAAAGAAAGCTTGAAGATCGTTGCAAAATGTTTAAAATAGTACAAAACGTGTTTACAAGTGTTTAGTGCATCAGTGACAAGAATGTACGTGTAGAATTGTGATGGGCATATAACCTACCGCACCCAATATGTTAATAAAATCATTCCAAAATGTTTAAAATAGTACCAAACGTTATTATAAATGCTTAAAGTGTTTAGTGCATCAGTGGCATAAGAATATTAGATGGAAAATTGTGTGGGACGGTTTGTACATCTCAGGCTTTTAATTAATACCTAAAATAGTTTTAACAGCTTTAAACAACTTAACTTCAATACTTTAATGTTGAAATTCACAATATACAGATTCTATGTATATTATAGCTTTGACATTACTGTCCTTCAATGATTACACACTTTTTTCTACTCGAAAATCATAATCAAATGTTTCCATATTTAACTGAGTAATATAAGATAGAAAGTGGTTAGCCTGGACTATATTCATGCTGGCATCACTGGTAACAAAAATTATATCAGATGACAACTTAAATGGAACACCAAAAAGAAAATTTTGATTTTGTGTGACATTTGTTATATTATTTGAACCCGAACTCTGTGTTCCTGCTTGTGGAGTTACTGCATAAGGAAGATTTGGGTAAATTGTAGCACCAGTTTCTTCTTCATTCCTTACTGTCCTTTCTATAAATACATATTCACCACTCTGAGTTTCTTGAGTATTTTCTGAAGGTCCTGCTTCTGATTTCTTTTTACCACTACTCCCAAAAAACCACGAAAAAGACATATCTGCTCTTCAGAAAACTGTCAGTGCAATCATATCTGAAATAAAATAAAATGCACTGTAAATTAATTTCGATAATAATGTAAAATTCTACTTACAATTAGTAGGAAGTCTTCTGCACAAGTATTAATAAAGTACATTAATCTATGTTTTTCTATTGTTTAACACTTACCATAAACCACAGAGACTTTATATAAATAAATGCCCACAATTTCTGGTACTATTTTTGTTCGTAATTCCTAATTATCTAGAAAAGGAGTTCTCGATTATTATTCTTATTATTAGTTATTCAGTTTTTTTTTCTAATGCGTCATTTGTCCAATGTTTATCCAGCTCTTATGTTCTCGATGTTTATAAAGTTCATAGAGTACTCTTACGTGCTATGTAATTATCATAGAGCGTAGAGAAACTGTGACCGTAATTATGCTATGTAATTACATGCAAATACCAACACGACAAAACAAAATTTCTTAAAATATTTTTCATACAATTCAAACAATATTTTCTTTAAATATTACTTGTTCTTTTTCTTCTGTCCTTTCCTTCCCTGTGCCGGGATTAGGGTGCTCCATACTGGGAACTTATTGACCAACTTAATTTAGGTACGCTAATTTATCCATAGATGTCAGCGAGTGATAGGGGATCGGCTTAACGCCTCGGTGAGACAACTAATGGATAATTAAGGTATTACTGGAAGGGAAACGGTCGGTAATTTTTGCACAGAGGCCTTTTTTATTCAGGCTTGTGGTTTTTTTACGAGCCTGAAAATTCGGGACCCACGGCTTAAAGTTTCTGCCGGTGGACTTGTTTCTTGGATTTCTTCATCCTAAAATAATCCATCGACCAAGGGACAGTTCTGAGTACCCCCCTGTTCAATATTTATTTAAATGAACTGCCTCAAATTTTAAATACCTCAATTGTTAGTACAGGCTTATTTGCTGGTAACATCATTATCTGGTCCTCTAGAAGACACAGCAAATACTATGATTTAAAACAAGAACTAAGCAAACTCCGCAAAGAAGCTCCACAAACGACCACTTGTGCAGAACAATCTCAATACGTACCTAGGAGTAATATTAGACTGTAAGCTGTCTTGGAAAAATCATGTAGAGGAAGTAAGTCAAAGAGCGAGTATGAGAATGAATATCCTCAAAATATTATCTGGTGTAAAATTGGGGTGTTCTAGAAAAAATTTGAATGCTACCCACAGCATATACATCAGTTAATTTAATTATGACATATGAATAGCTATTACTTGTCAATATAACATGGAAAAACCTTGTGAGTGTGAAATTAAATAAATGAGAATAGAGGAAATAGGTAACACAAGTTTCCGAAAGGTCACATATTCAGGACATTCATGCTGTCAAAAATCCATGGACCGTAGCCGGGTTTTAACCCACAAAACTTAGAATTAGAGGCGTATATAGGAACCACTAGTCCAACAGCATCGGCTTCATTATTGAATAGATGATTTCGTATAAAGACTACTTATGATCCTCCTCTCCTTCCAGTTCACGCCAATTTTCTTCAAGTTCTTCAGGAGGCTATTCCAATTTACTCAGTGTTTTCCAGGTCAACAAATACTGCATAAGAATAAATAAGTACAGTAAACCGTATATAAGATGAAGATATATTCGCTCTAAGCACCTCTGGTAGTATCCATTATAACGAAATCGTCCCTGCGGCATATTAGCATTCAATATTAATTTATAATTTTTTTACGACATTTTATGATCATAATTCATATTTTCCCTTTTATACAGCATTATTTTCCATTATATAAGTAGCATTTTACATGTAAAGATTGTCAGACATAATGATTTTACCAGATAAAGTTATTCATGCGATCCGAGCGCGGGAGGGGTAATATATCGATGGTTATTTATTAAACAAACATTGGTTGTGTGTCAGCCTCATCATAACTGTATACATATCAGTGAACTAACTCACTAGCACTATCGGACCAAAAGGTTCATGGCCGCGCAGATATGAGGTCTCAATTTATCCTATCTGACATTATTAGTTTTCCATGGCAATTATTCCATTCCTTTGAAAACAAATCATCTATCTTATCTCGTTGTAGTCAAAAGTTTCTACAGTTATCTTGGTATTAAAAAAAAGATGTTCTCTTAAATATTTACACAATTTATACAAGTGATGAAATTTGCTATACTTATTTTTTCCTTTCATTCAAGAAATGAAACAGTGTTTTACACAATTTATATAATTTAGAATTGAATCTCCTCCTCAGTCAGATACCCTTTTCTTGCATAGAACAACTCTGACTTTGGTGTTTCAAAATATTAACTGAGATCTAAAAAAAAAAAAACCTTCCTAAGACCAGCAAAACATTTATTTCCAGTCGCCTTTCTGAACCTCAGCAGTAATATTATTCTGGCAATTTATCTCATATCCCAAATTTGTAAAACTATGCATTGTTTCCAATTTATATTGTCCAATTTTGTGAATTAGAGGGAGAATAGTCAATACCGGTACAATATTTTCTGGTAGCTGGCATTTGGTTATCTTCTCATTAACAAATATATTTATTTTCCTTGCTAATCTTGCATATTAATAAAAGCTTTCTTCATAGTCATCGTGAGTTCTTGCTTCAGTACCTATATTGTTAGCATATACGAGAATTTGAACTGGTTTAGAAGATTCCTATGCTGAGATCGTCACATCTCATTACTTTTTCCAGGGAATATTGAAAAGTAGACATAGAAGAGCGTCCGACACCATTTTTAACAGAGAAGCTGTCCGTCATCTTGTTCTGAATAATAATTCTAATCTGTTCTCTGTTATTATTGATGGAAGTTTTAACTAGAGTAAAAGTTTGGTAGGGATCTGGAGTTCTTGGATTGCCGTACATAGTTGAGTTCTATATTACTATCTATCATATGCCGCTTTGATGTCTATGAAAAGCTTTACGTGTAATCGTATAAAAATAAATCAAAATATATGTTAGTTGTTAATACAATTTTAATAAAGTAATAATAAATATATAAAGAAAATAACTTTTTCACAAATTTTAAATCATGGTATTTGGAGATTAGGGAAATTTTAATTTCTATGATTCTGTTGGCGACCATGTTCATAACTAGCAAATAATCTAAAGATGGCAGTTCAATAGAATTGTTTTTGTGTCTGTGTTTGCGTACATCTAGATTTTCTACTGAAGTAATTTTGTGATTTTTACAGTAATCCTGTGGATTGAAGGACTTTAAGTAATCTATAAGGTAAGATTGAGTTATACCGTATTATCTGAAAGTATTATAAAACATTATATAATGGGTTTCAACTATTTTTTTCTGTTTAAAATTCAGAATTTAGAGAATGACCTAGGAGGCATGTTGCGGACATTAAGCAATAACCTTCGGCCGAATAAAGTAGCTAGAATTAAGAGTTTAATTAGTTAATTGGAGTCGAAGTGTAGTTTTACTATATTTGTAATCAAAAGTTACACGGAATTATGGATATTTTCTTTTTGTTTAGCTTTGGCCGTGGCATTGGATAGATCAACATGGTTTACATGTTATAAGATTGTTACAACTAACCAAAAATGATTGATTTCTATTTACTTTGTAAACTATTGAAATGTTGATTATAGCCATAAGGTATAAATTAGGCTAATTTATTATAGAATGTTGATGAATTGAAATACAATTATTTTCGGTGGTTATAATGTAGATGTGATACACACACAATATATATATAGTGTATGTATGGATGACCATTTCTTGATACGTATTTCTGAAATTCTTAATAAGTAGGAGTATATTAAAGTTGTCATTAGCTGCCAGAAAACATGTGGTTTTTCTATGCCAGGAGTCCATCTATACTCATTTTATTTCATTAGGTGAGCAAAATGGGCAAGATAGTATAAACCAGATTAGTTTATAGTTTATTGGTCTCATGTCTAGAGATTGTCTCGGTAATTACCAAGAAACGTATGAATGATTAAATAATGAATGAATGAATGATAACTGGATTAGTTCATTGTTCTCGATCATCTTAACTAGTTAATTCTTGGAAAAAAAATAGGAAAAAACTGGGAAAAAGTCAGTTTTATGTCTCTCAGGAATTCTTTTAAGTTCCACAGAATCGCAGCGCACATGCTTGAGTTGCTGTAATGGTTAATATAGACTCCGGCAGATGGCTCTGCATTCGGCATTACCAACTTTGGGAATAAATTTCCAAATGCAAAAAAAAATGGACGTTAACTAACTTGCCGTTTCCTAACTAAAAATAACATTTTACATACATATTATTTCTTCCGAAATGCTTAAAAATGGATGTAAACCAACTTCTGATTTCCTAACGTAACAAAGCAATTTACATGTGTACTATTTAATGAACTATAAACTAATTTTACGTACACTAACACTAAATATGGTTTGAAATTATTTTCAAATGGTGGCAACGTTGGAACAACATGGAAAAGTAGCAAGGAAGTAATGTATCCACGATCATGTTTTACGTAAATATATAAATATAAAATATTGTGAAGAAAGCTTGAAGATCGTTGTAAAATGTTTAAAACAGTACAAAACGTGTTTACAAGTGTTTAGTGCATCAGTGGCATAATAATGTAAGTGTAGAAATGTGAGAGACAAAACCGACCACATCCAAAAACTGCACTTAATCTAGCGTGAAATATTTTCAAAGTCCTATAGAACAACAGTGCGCATGCACCAGAGTTTATAGAGCCAGCGATAACTCACTGTCGAACCACGTATTGATTTATCATCCTCGATTACTATCCATCGCTATGAAATTTAAATGACCAATATTTGCAATAAATCCCCAAATCTATGTTTAAAAAAATATATGGATAATCTTTCCATTAAGCTCAGTGAGAATTTTTTCTGAATCCCAGGCAGACACCACGCGCATGCGCTAACAAACTCAAAGCGGTTTACTCTATGGAATATCGCGATGCAGCCAACATTATACATGCTATTTAACGAACCTAAAAGCTAACCTAATGCAATTTAAGTACTCTAACCTGTGAAAGAATACAATGCCCAAAAATAAATAGTAAGTTCTCAAATTCTGAAGTACAAACCCTATGTTGGCTGCAATGTTGTTTTATAGAATATTCTTAAAAATCAATATGGCTGCCACGTCTTCATGTTACATATATAGTTATATATCATAGAAAAATATGTTCGGATAAAGTGTACTTACCGTCACAAAAAAATTCTTCTCTTCTATAAAATCGCAATGCGCATGCGCTAGTGCTCCATGTAATCCCAGGTAGATAAATGCAACCTCCAGCAGTTGGTGGTATATGTATGTAAAATCAGTATGACCAACATTGACACAAAATTCCCAGAACTTGTCTAAATATGTATAATTAACACGAAATGAACTAGTGGAAATATGATTTTACATGGTAACCGTCCGACATTTTGAATTTTTCATAGAATAACAGATATGAAGAGGTAATTTATTTTACGTATCAAATCACATTTAAAAAGCAAGGAACCTAAAAGCTAACCAAACCTAAATCAATTACTCTAACGTAGGTGAAATCCAGGGAACGTGGAAGTGATGTTGGCAACATCTGGAGTATTTTGGGTTGTCGATGGTGGCAACGTTGGAACAACATAGGAAGAGGAGGGAAAATAGCAGAAAGTAGCAAGTAAGCAATGTAGGACGATCATGTTTTACGTAAATATATAAATATAAAAAAAGATTGTTGCAACATTGGAAGATGTTTAAAAGTATTTAAAAGTGTTGCAAAATGTTTTAAACGTGTTTAAAAGTGTTTAGTGCATCAGTGGCATAAGCAATTAGATTGACTATTTAACTCATGCCCCAAATGGGAGTCAATGACCAATCACGTTTCAATGATTTCTGTTTTACAACCAATCAGAGTCGTGTTTCACGAAATATTTATCAGTGTTATAATTACCATATATTAAACAAAGCTCCTCCTTTTTAATATTCTGAACAGGTCTGACCGTTATTTTGCAGTGACTGAGCCTATAAGAAATACGGCTACCAGATTGTATATATAGTGCATACATGTCAACATTTGTAGCAATTTATTATACCACCAAAAAAAAAAAAGAAACCACTGTTTGACTTTCTTAAATGTATTTTTTCCCAGGTAATAATCCAGAAAAATATAATTGTAATATTTACATCATACGACATCAGAAATGAATTAATATACAGATTGATGTTTCATTTTTTCTCCACTAGAGAGCATTCTTACAATATTGCGTTCCTTTGGCAATAAATAGTATGATCTGGTTGCAGTGATAAACAAAAGAAGCAGTAGAAGCGTACCTATCGTTTCTCATTTGTTTTCAAACATCGCCGTTTGCATTAAATATATAAATATTTTGAAATAACTACAGTTAAATAATGATTTGTGAGTAAACAGCTTAATTTTATTCGTTAAATAGTCCTAACAAATGCCACTCTTGATTTCCAAATTCTCTAGATAAATTGGAAATCACTCGTGGCATTACTTATGAAAATTTTTTTGCGACGTTAAGTATACAACACCCATATGTTCAAATAATCGTTATAAAAATTTTAAAATTTGTTGTAAATAGTGGGAAATAATTTGAAAATAAAACCCTGTTGGTGCATGCACGTGGTGTCTGCCTCGGACTTAGAAAAAATTCTCACTTCGCTTAATGGAAACATGAGCCAAATATATTAATAATATTAAAATTACCAAACGTTTATTAAAAATGGGTGTACACTTACTTATCACTCCCTAACGCTGATCCAACCAGCGATAACCCAAAACAGTGATAGCAAAATCATAGACTAAGTAATTACTCCGTGGGGAAAATAGCAGTTAGCATTACAATATTGTCTAACAGTGTCGTAATATTGTGATTTGCATATTTAAATAAATACTTCAAAATTGTCTAATAATGTTATAAAAATTGTTTCAAAATTGTAGGTGTGGTAGCTTCCCGTTGCTTTCCACACCGGTGAAGGATGATGATGATGATGATGATGATGATGAGATAATAAAAGGATGATGATGATGGCCATATGATTTTGGGGACTGTTTGGGCCTTAAAGTTTTCCTGACATTTGTCTTAAAGGTGAGGAAAAACCCCGATAAAAACCTCACCCAGAAAAACTGCCCCGACCTGGAATCGAACCCGGGCCCGCTCATTGACAAGGCAGCACGCTACCTCGAGACCACAGTGGTGGACTATAATTATATAATTATTCTTTTTAGCACTGGAAAATTATTACCTTATTCACAATTTAGTGGTAAAGTCTTACAGAAAAACAAAGTGGGACGATTTCCAGTCCTGATCGCCTCTAAATAATACATCATGGATGGTCAGGGGACAATACGAATAAATGAGGTTTTACAAACGATTTGTTCTATGAATTATGTATGAACCACGAGTATTAACTCTCTAATAACTAAAGCGGAGAACAACATAAAAATTAAGTAATCAAAATAAAGTACAAGGTGTGCATTATTAACCAGCGATATCAATATGCACCGATAAACTCATATGCTAATAAGTATGGTTACTTTTTATACAATTACAATCACTTGAAGTCTGCTTTTTCAATAGAAATTAATTTAGAGTACGTTAGAGTAAGTGATTTAGGTTAGGTTAGCTTGTCGTGTCCTATAAGTGTAGGGTAGGATCGTTTTTAGTTTCATATACATATATAACAGTTGTCTACAATAACAGTTGTCCTATAACAGTTCTTCTATTACATTCCAAAATGGCCGACGGTTAAAATAGAAATTACATTAAGTTATGTAGATAGGAAATAACACTATGGGTTTTTTAATATTGTTTATTTTTTATTATTTCACTCACCTCATACTTCATATGAAGTATGAGGTGAGTGAAATAATAAAAAATAAACAATAGAAATTACATATTTAAGCTAATTTATTTCATATAATGTTTTTTTTTTCAAATGCCCCAGCTTTGTCTTACGACATTCCTGGTTTCTCTCCTGGCATGGCATACTTGTAATCCACTTCTGAGGTTGGGGCGCCTGGAAGGTGGGGTTACGTTGCCCCGATGATATGATGGATGATGATGATAATGGTGCGCCAGGAGAGTCCCAAATCGTAAGCTTAACCTAAGATGAATATGAATAATGATGATTATGATGGCCATATGATTTGGGGACCGTTTGGGCCTTAAAGTTTTCCTGACATTTGTCTTACAGGTGAGGAAAAACCCTGATAAAAACCTCTCCCAGAAAAACTGTCCCGACCGGGGATTGAACCCTGGCCCGCTGCGTGAATAGGCAGCATGCTACCCCGAGAACACAGCGGTGGACATTTTTCATATAATGTTTAAATACTTTAATTGTGCTTCTTTTCCAAAGATTCATTTCATTAATACCATTACGTAATACGAATATTTGCATTAAATTTGTAATCAGTAGCGTAATTAAAAATTGACTGTAATACACCCCAACCTTAATTTGTTTTAGGTAAGGAAATGTAGAAATATTGGCAGAAAACAGAGTTTACCTTCAATGTTCATGTTTTATTATTACAGATGGCACAGCAATTTTATTTTAAGTTTAACCTGTAATTGAAGTAATATAAAAATCAACTGAAATATGAGCTAACAACCAAAGCTATACAGAATAGATTAATGTAATATTAGTGAGAGTTAGGTTATATACATTTTTAATTTAAGTTCAATGTTTATTCGTGTGAAGAAAACCTGAAATGTTATTTGAAAGATATGTGTGATTTTAAAACCTAACCAAAATGTGATCCTACTAACGAACACTTAACAAAAAGCAACTAAGGTTAGTGTGAATTTATTTTTGATAGTTTTTAAATTGAAGACAGACATGTTTAAAAGTGTTAGATAAGTCAAATATTATTCTTTGAATATCGGAAATGGAATGATGTGTATTAACTATTATCTAATATAGTTCAAAATTAGAATATGTTCGCGTTCTGAAAACCTGCATGAAGGGGGGCTTCGTCCCCACTCAACCCCCCAAACTGCTTAATAAACCATAAAATGCGTGTAAAATATAATAAACTAGTTTGCTGCCATATTGAAAATGTTCGTTTTATGAATAGTAAGCATCGTTCACTAGTTCAAATGAATAGATTCTTATATCGTTCATACGTTTCTTGGTAATTACCATTGTCTCTCTCTGATTTTATATACAACATGCACATGCCAGTGTTGCACTACACACATTTACCATTGTAATAATTACTATTGTAAGCATTTTGCAACGATTCTTTAAAATTTCTTATGATTTTTAAATATCTCCTAATTGAGCAAATATTGTGAATAAGTTCTACAAAATTGCAGTGCGCATGTGCGAGACGCACAAATGCTTAATGTAACTTCTATTAGATGGCACTGAAATCAGTGTTACCAACTTTCACAATTAATTCCAAAGCATATTTAAAAAAATTAACTTCATTTTGTTAGGTTCTGATGGACAAGTTAGTGTACACAAGATTAGTTTATAGTCTATCAAGTAATATGCTTGTAAGTTTTGATGTACGTCCATTTATTATAAACATTTTGTAATTTATTGCAAAAGTTGGTAACACCGATTTCACTTCACCTAGCAGAAGCTACATTAAGTATTTACACATCTCATAAATATGCACTGCAATTCTGTAGAACTTCATGAGAGACAAATACTAGACTTTTTTCGTTTATTGGATAATCTGGTGCACCATAAGGAAAAGTTGGTTATTCAGTTTGAACAATGATTAATGTAGATGGACTCCTGACATAGAATCCCCAATCTTATAATCAGGTCTCAAGAATGTTTTGTTTTATATAATGTGCATACACAAGGCTTACGAAGTTGCTGATTGATGGAATCACATTATCTGTGACTTAAAGAAACTACTACATGACAAATCTTCACAATAAATTTCCAAACGTGAGCTTAATGCTTTAATTTTTGTTTTACAATCCCAAACCTACAATTTTGTAATGTAATATAACAGAAGACATTCTAAGGATTTAAACATTGTGTATTATGCAAAGATAATTGCCAACTTTAGGGGAATGTTGATTCATATCTGGCAACTACGCTTACTCAATTACTAATGGTGTCTTCTTGAATTCATCTGGGGTAGAAGATTCTCTTGTCATTGAGACGAGCACATTTTTGTAACTTAACTATACCTAATCTAATATAAGCTAAATTTTGAAACAAGACCTAATATTCTGAGTGTTAAATGCCAAAAAAAAAATGTTCCAAAAATCACATACACTGTATGACATAATATCAAATGAAGTCGATGGGTGTTGCAATTGAATGAAAAAAAAAAAAAAAACTTATTTGAAGCATGAGATTCAATAGAAGTTATTCAATATACTTTATAATCTGTGGCCCATTGTAACATGTATTTTGTAGTCATTTGTGCTATAATAGTCATAATTCATGCTGCAATCTATTGTTTTTGGTGCCTTAGAATTTATTTTCTCAGTTCTGTTTTTCCATATCGAAATGCTGTAGTTTTTTTTATTTTCTAAGTAGGGAAAAATTCGATGTTCATTAAAGTATTCTAAAAGGTTTTTAGCTTGCATGATTTTTTTTTTCAATGCCACCAGTT
The DNA here is from genome assembly GCA_030220185.1 of Diploptera punctata. NCBI lineage: Eukaryota > Metazoa > Arthropoda > Insecta > Blattodea > Blaberidae > Diploptera > Diploptera punctata. The sequence continues at coordinate 1,413,091 of JASPKZ010003449.1, read as the reverse complement.
TGTCATTTCAACATTTCTGGTATTCTCTCCTGGTATTGTTGTATTGTAACCCACTTCTGAGGTTGGGGAACGGTGGAAAGCAGGGTTATACCCCAGTGATATGATGATGATAGTAATGATGTGCCAGGAGTGGCCTTAATCCTAAATTAATATCATAATGATGGCCGGATGATTGTTCGGGGACTGTTGGACTTCAAATTCCCTAACATTTGTCTTACAGATGAGGAAAAACCTAAAAAAAAAACCACCCAGGAAACTTGTCCAGACTGGGGATAGAACCCAAGTTAGTTTGCATAATAATATCTATCTCGTGATAATTCTAACTGATTTTTATGTATTTCTGCGAAAAAAGTGCAACATAATGAATTTTTACCCTTGTTTTAAGAGGACTTACAGTGCATTCCAGAGACATAAAACAATTCACAAGCTGTAAAACTAACGTAGAAAATTATTGATGAACATAGTCTGGAATTTTAATAGATAGTAAAATAATATAATTTAATATATCACAGTGCTAATCTCAATATATCATTCCTGGTTTTATCATTTTTCTGGATTTGTTAAATTTCTAACCCTGTACCAATCACATTTAAACTATGATAGATCATTTTTCCATTCTGGTTTTATCATTTTCCTGGATTCATCATTGAATTTCTAGTCCCTGTACTAATCACATCTAAACTACAAAGGGGGGGGGACTTATTTATTGTTCTTCGATAGATTGTTTTCCCACATCTATTGGTTGGAATTTTGAATCCAGAACTATTATATAATACCTAGATAGTTAATTTTATAAATGTATAAATGTTTTCAAAACATTACCTTAGCAAATTGCAGTATGGAATTGTTATGGTTGTTTGTGAATTTTCTCTTTTATCTCCCATACTGACCCATTTCATTTTTACAAACTATTATTGTCAATACTGCCAGTTCACACTTCCTCAAAACTGTCTGCTCCTCAATTTAAGCAAATCTTTAAGTTGTTACAACTTGAATTCTCAACTCTTTGTAATTCTTAATTGAATTTTGAAAGGCATAGCTACTAAAGTTTGTACTTTAGAAGAAAGACTTCATCATAGAAGAAGTGGAAAAAAATTCAATGGAGAAAAGGGTTGTTATAGCTAAGCACCCAGGCTTACCACCGTCAACCCTTGATTCGATAATTGCAAAGATAGGAGAAATCAGATAGCAGGTTGATAAGTATGGTACATTAGCCAAAAAGAGGAAGATGGGCAAAGAATCAGCTTACAGTGATCTTCTTTTCCTGCTACCAGCAGGCCCAAGCATCAGACATTCCTGTTGATGGGAGCATTCTAAAGGAAAAATTACTCAAAATTGTAGCGACAATAGGAAATTGTATCTCCCATTTCAAACATCATGCCCTGGTTTTATAAAATGGGCGGGAGAAAGTACTGCAGTGGATACCAATATTGTGGCCCTCTGGTTCAAAAAAGCTGCCAGGGCTGCTGGAAGGATACTATGCTTGTGACATCTATAATGCAGATGAGACGGGGCTATTTTTCAACTGTCTTCCAGACCGACTCTACCATAAAATGGAGAATCAAGCTAAGGAAGAAGTTCGTGTATAATAATTTTTAAAAGTATAAGAAAGACTATCTGTGAACTACAATTCCAGCTCCAAAGCATGGATGATGGAGATTTTCAGAGACATTCTTAATGCTACTGAGAAGTAATTTCATGTTCAAGGCAGAAAAATTGTGCTTTTTATTGACAACTGTGCTGCACATCATCTTTGAAGTATATAAAGGTGATATTTTACTTTCCTAACTGTATCAGTATTGTACAGTCTCTTGATTTGCGAGTTACAAAAAAATTCAGGCAGGTCTACAGGAAACAGCTTTTACACATGGCTGTATGCTTAATGGATGGAGAGAAAGAGGTCAAATTGAAAATCGATGTCTACAAGCCATTCATTTAATTGTTTCGTCTTGCCAACAAGTGACCTAATCAGCGATTTAAAAATATTTCACAAAATGTGGCTAGTAATGAATTGTCAGAAGTCAGTAGCATTGATGGTAATGTACATGAAGACTGGATTCGGCTGGGGGAATTTCCACTGGCATTGATTTTAAAGTTTGTGTGTCTTTGGATCAGGTCCTCAATAATGTGGTGTGCTGTCTGTGGATGAAATGTGTGAAAAATACTTAAAGTACCGTTACTCACGAATAATAGCTCTTTTTTTTTTAGAAAATAATACACACCAGTTGCCCCTGATGGTATTATGATATTGTTTGTCGTGTATCTAAGAAATATAGCTGGAGAGTAAAGATGTTCCTTTTTATGTGATTATATAATAAACTAGCTAATACTCGGCGTGCGTTGCTACACCTAAATAAATGAAATATTAAAGGTTAATTAAATTGTATGGTATACGCTGAGACAAACTAATCATGGCAGTTGCTAGTCAGTTTTTAATTTTGGATTTCAGGTCAACCTCCACTTCAAATTATCGGATATTGCTCATTTTTGGATAATACCTACCTCGGTTTATTTTAATAGGATATATGAGTTTTGCTGTGAAACACTGAAAATTGTGACCGCTAGAGCGATTTTTAAATTTTCACTTCAAGTGAACTCCTACACCTAATGGTTGTAGAGGGTTCAGTTGTGAATCTAAAACATCCAGGGACCCACTAAAACACACTAAAATTTCATGAAAATCGGTCCAGTCGTTCAGGCAGTTTTTAATTTTGGATTTCAGGTAAACCTCCACTTCTAATTTGTCAGATTTCACTCATTTTTGGATAATATCTACCTCGATTAATTTTAGTACGATCTACTGAGTTTTGTTGTGAAACATTGAAAAATGTGACCGCTAGAGTGATTGTTAAATTTTCACTTCAGGTGAACTCCTATATCTAATGGTTTTAGAGGGTCCACTTGTGAATCTAAATCATCGAGGGATCCAATCAGACACACACAAAAAAATTCATCAAAATTGGTCCAGTCGTTTAGTAGGAATAGAATGACGAACACATGTACAGAAGAATTATACAATATATAAAGATTTAGAGTTCAACTAGTTTACTTCAAATTGTATAATGAGAATACAGTATATAACATTTTTCACACTTGCTTTATTGGATCTTTGTGGTAACCTGAGCCTGATTTTGATGACATTTTCCTCATGCAGGATGCATTGAAGAATTAAAATTCTGGATATGTATGTACCTCTGGTTATAAAAATATTAATTCTTTATTGCAATTTTTAGTCATATTTTCTAGTTTGGAACTTTTAGATCTTTTTTATTCAAGTCATGTGTCAGTCTTTCATGTTTTTAATGCCATTTTTACATCTTTTTTTTTATTTTGTGTAAAATACAATTCATTTTAAATAATTAAAAAATTTATTTTTAATTTAAGTAAATAAATAGAAGTTTGATCAGTGGCTCATCAATGTAGATGTTGAAAGTTGGTGTCAGCTATATTTACTGTTGCCATGGCATGTTTCTAACCATATTTACTCATGTATAGACAACTCTCTTTTTACCAAAAACTGAAGACAAAAAATGGGATGTGGCTTAAATTCGCAGCAAATAAAAATCATGGCACACTTTAAGACAAGTTTATTCTTAATAGTAATATTACATACCTAGATATTTTAATCATCCATTTGCCAGGAAAACTTGACCCTATTGTTTTTCAATTGATTAGTCACCATCATCAGTTTCAGTAGAGTATTCACAGTTACATGAAGTGAGCTTAAGATCTCTTACTATTCGGATTAAGTTCACTGCAAACTTAACAAAACAAGTTTGAGCTATTCATACTTTTGCGAGACGTAGCAAACAAAATATTGTCTGTCCAACGGATCTGTGCCCTCGTATAAGATATGCAAACTAAAGCCTACTTCCTTTTTTGCTTCGGGCAAATCATTTCCCTCCCGGCATTTCTATTTCTCTCTCTTGCACTTGCACTCCAGTGTTGTTAACTCAACTCCAACCTTGCATTATGCGTATTCAATATTCAAGAGCAATGACACTGGGGGAAGTTTGGCAACATCCCTACTCGATAAGTTACCATGGCTGCCATTTGATGTAATGGGAGGGAAGTTTGGTGAAATGGTGTGAGTATAGATGTGTACTTTTCTAAGAATGATGTCAGCGCTATAGGGACAGAGATCCGTTGGTCCGAATATAATTGAGTTACATTAAACAAATTGTGATGAATGATATTTTGTTAAAATGCATTTCACTTCACAATACACACTTAAATTCACAATTTCACGAACATACTCAGACATGTGGACACTCGCGAAGTGATTGGAAGGAAAGTTAGCAAATTACAAAGAGGCAGTTCACAATAGGACAATTTTAACAGAGAAACAGTACATTAATGTACTACTGCATGTTCCCTTCACCAAATGAGTCTGGTGGTGGTACTAGTACCACAGCATTTAAATGACACTGAAGCCAGAGAAAATTAAATCCCTCGGCATGCCTGTGCCAGCAGAACTGGTAACACCTCTGCAAATCTGCCGGCACAGGCATGCCGAGGAATTTAATTTTCTCTGGCTTCAGTGACATTTAAACACCGTGATACTAATACCACCGCAGGACTCAAAGTGTTGAGTGTCATTCATAAACATACAAGATCAGTAAAAGTTTCTTATCTGTGTGTTTGGAGCCAAATGTTAAGCTGGATGCAGAGACTGGAAAGCATAAAACTTCAATTTTGGGGTTTTGCAAAAAAAATTTAAGGATACAGCAAAACAGATGTCATTTTTGTTATCAGCACATCTCAATACATAAAGATCACTCAGTTTTATTATAGGAGTATTTTATTAAGGTAGAATTTTTTATCACTCACCTCATATTGTTCTAGAACAATATGAGGTGAGTGATAAAAAATTCTACCTTAATGAATATACCTCATGGTGAGAATTCCTAAAATATGTGAGTATTTTATTGTTTATCATAAGTAATGTCATGAGTGATTTCCAAATCATCGATAAATTCATTCATTACAAAGTGACTCGTGGATTTATCTAGGGGATTTGGAAATCAAGAGTGGCGTTTGTTAGGACAATTTAACAATACTAAAATATCACTATTTAAATATAGTTACCAGTATTTTTAAATATTTATATATTTAATGTAAACATTGATGTTTGAAAACAAATCAGAAATGTGTTATGTTTCATTTGTTTATTCACTGCAACTTGACCATATTATGTATTGCCAAATAGAATCACAATCAGTGATAATCCACTGGATCACAATATTATAACTATAATAATGCACCCTAGTGGAGAAAAAATGAAACACGTCAAACTGTATATTATAACCAACATTATAGGTTATTAATTTATTTTTTAGTAAACAACTCAGTAAAATCGTTATTTAAAAACACCATAATTGATCACACAATTATCAGATGTGTTGTTTGAAGAAATCTGTTCGTTATTTGCTATATTCAACGTATTTGTTGGAGAGTCAGTCACTGCAAAATAATGCTCTGACCCGTTCAGAATATTAAAAGTAGGAGCTTTGTTTATCACAAAGGCAGGAGTTGGTAAATAGAATTCGATAAAGAATGAGTGAAATATGACTGTCATTGGTTATAAAACAAAATTCATTGAAACGTGATTGGTCATTGACTCCCATTTGGGGTGTAATTTGACAGCAATTTAAATAATACCTATCTATTCATTTTTCCATTACTTTATTAAAAATGTTAAATAAATTAAACTAATGTAAAATATTGTATAGGATATATTGCCAGTTTAAGGGTCAATTAAATTGTTTGGTAGGCCTATACATTGCAATGAACCAAACATGGTGGTTGCTAGAGTCAGTTTTTAATTTTTAGTTTCAGGTAAACCCCCAATTCTAATGGTCGGATTTTGTTAATTTTTTGAGAATACCTTCCTTTACTAATTTACCATTATATGGATTTCGTTGTGAAACATCGAAAATTGGACCACTAGGAGCGATTTTTAGATTTTTGTTTCAGGTGAACTCCTACACCTAGTTTTGGTGGTTCTGGTATTTAACAAACTTGGCCTTACTTTTTTTTTTATTAATTCCTACATATCTAGTTTGGTTTTGATGAAAGAAAAATTGTGGCTGCTATAGCATTAACAGACATGCATAGCATATATCTACATTAGTTAGGAAAAACCGGGTAAGTCAACTTTTGGTCGAAAATGAGTTATTAACATCTCCTGATAGCTTTTGGTTCGATGCACGTTCGGTAAAAATGGGTAAGTCGTCAAGCGAATAGTGACAGTGTTATTAAGCATTGAATTTTCGATGTATGCACTCTTTGATGTAAGTCATTGAACTAGTTTTTGCTCTCCTGTAAAAAATCATTTTGAAGACTTACCTGGTTTTCTCTAACTGTTGTAGATATATATGTAGTCCACCGCTGTGGCCTCGAGGTGCCTTGTCACTCAGCAGGCCCGGGTTCGATCCCCGGTTGGGGCAGTTTTTCTGGGTGAGGTTTTTATTGGGGTTTTTCCTCACCTGTAAGACAAATGTCAGGAAAACTTTAAGGCCCAAACGGTCCACGAAATCATATGGCCATCATCATCATCATCCTTATCATTATCATCACCATCATTCTTCATCGGTGTGGAAAGCAACCGGAAGCTACCACACCTACACAATTCCCTAGTAAAGCTGCAAGCATAGCATGAAAATGCTATGATTGCAGTGAAGGACCTGCCTTCAGGCTGAATTACTATGGATGGATATATATATGGATATGGATATATGTATATGTTCTAGGTTTTTGCGGATATAAGTATGTTTAAGAAAGTTTTCTTGGGTTTTCCATGTCATTGATTCAAGGTTCGGCTCTGGCCACTGATTCCGACGTTTCAACATGATCCCACATGCCATTATCAAGGAATGATAGGTTCGAGTCACTGGTTGAGATCTTATATAATCAAACACATTGAGTTTTCACTGTGGTCCATTTCAGAAGCCTTGAATGAAAACTCAATGTGTTTTATTATACAAGACCTAAATCAGTGACTCGAACCTATCATTCCTTGATAATGGCATGTGGGATCATGCCAGAACATTGGAATCAGTGGCCAGAGGCCGACCTTAAATCCATGATGCGGAAAACTCAAGAAAACTTTCTTCTTCTTCTTCTTTCCAAATATTAGGCCAAGGCCTGTTACGATCCTATAGAAAATTTTCCCTCCAGCGTTTCATAGGACGGCCCAGTGATCTTCGTCCTCTTGATCCTCTTGGTATATAATTATAAACAGCTTTGGGTATCCGATTTGAACTCATTCTTTCTAGATAGTGTTTCCAATTTAGTTGTAACTGTTTAATATATTCCAAAATTGGCGTAGTCTTCAATTCTTTTAAGATATCGGTGTCCCATTTCCGATCCCATCTGGTGTAACCCGCTGTTCTGCGCATGAATCTCATTTCACAAGCCGTTATTCTGCTTTCATGTTGTCTTTTTAGTGTCCATGCTTCACTACCATAGGTCAACACTGGTCTAGCCAAAATGTTATATAAACATAATCTGGTGTTTTTTTGTACAAAGGATGGTTTCATAACTTGATTCATAATTCCCAAACTTTTATTATAACAAGTAATTTTTTCAGGGATATCCTTTTCATCCCAGATAGAGAGATAATATCCAAGATATTTAAATTGATTAGATCTCTCTAAAATTTTATTCTGGAGACAGATTTTACTTTGTATGGGGTCCTTCCCATGAAATGCCATAATTTTAGTTTTATTAATTGATATTTCCATATTAAATTTGGCACCTATTTTTAGTAAATTATAAATTGATCGTTGCAAATCATTTTCGGAAAGTACCAAAAGAGCTAAATCGTCTGCAAAAAGAATAGCATCGAGTTTTTATACGAGAATTTCCTGGAAAACTTTCTTGATTATATATATATATATATTATAGTAATTTTCAGTGTCTACTAGATAAGATCAGTGAAGATATGTAAAAATTAAAAAAATGTATATTTTTTCATGAAAACAACCTCAATTGCTTCATTTTTGGAATTTGCTAAAATTGAGTTTCAATTTTTACTTGTAATTCAGTAAAGAAATAGTGTTTTTTGATTATATATTGGTGATGTTCACTTTGATTTTTAGTTTTGCACAGTTACACAGTGTATTTTTAAGGTATATCTAATTTATCTAATCTTCAATGCAGTTCTCATTTTCTGTTGACTTTGGTGCTAGATTTTTCTTTGGAGTAGTAAAACTAAATGTAAATTGAGTTATTTTAACTATTTTATTTACTTTGGAACTTTCATAAGATTGTAATAATACAACTCAAAATTTTTCTAAAATTTTGTCATTTCTTATAAGGAAATATTGCACTCAAACTATGTCTCTGGTGCTATGTACATATGATGATTGATGCCAATTGTCCTGCAGTGCTCCCCTAGTGGGCAGTTTCTTAACCAGACTAATTTAGTTATAGTTATATATTTCTGCAGATGTTAGCAAGGAACATGTGGTTAGTACATCTTGAGACATCTGGTAGGAAATTAAAGTATATATTACACAGTTGGATAGAGGTTGGTTAAATTTTATTCAGACTTGACGTTCTTTTACAAGCCCAAAAATCTTCAGACATAGGATCTATGGTTAAAGTCCCTCCCAGAGGGCTTATACCTTAGATTTTTTCCATTCTAAAATCCATCGACCCCAGCAGGGTACGTTTGATTCCTGGCAGGATAAGGGATTTTTAAAATCTCAACCTTATGACTGGGTGTGTGTCGTGTCCTAGTTGCACCCATTGGGTTTAATTCTTCTAAAAAAATATGTATAGTTTCTTATTATTTAATCCATTGTTGTCTGTTTAGAATAACACCATCCATCCATAGTCATTCATGCTATGCTTTGCAGCTTTACTAGGGAATTATAGGTGTGGTAGCTTCCCGTTGCTTTCCACACCGGTGAAGGATGATGGTGGTGATGATGACGGCCAGATGATTTTCAGGGACTGTTGGCCCTAAGTTTCCTTATATTTGTCTTCTTATCTTATAAAACCTTTCACAGCAGCCAGTAGGAAGCTCATTTCTGCTGCCTGAATTTTAATTTTTTTTTTTTTCCTTTAAGGTCCAGGCCTCACTTCCATACATCGCCACTGGTAATGCCATCATTGAGTAAAATCTTAGCTGAGTTTCCTTTCTAACTTTGTTCTTCAGTATTCGTCTGATTATTCCACAAATGTATTGAAATTTCTGCATGTATCTTGTTCTTGATAAGGGAAGATAGTGAAATAAACTACAGAAAAATTCTTGGCTCTTACCTCAATACTCAGGATTACTAGAAGAGCAGAATTTCATCTTTATTATCATTAATTAAAGTCAATGCATGTTTCTACTGTATATTAATTCATTTCAAATCTTGATATGAAAGCGGTAAGATTGACGTTTTTGTAAAATTGTCCTCTAGTATATTTTACCATAATTCTCATATCTCATCCATCAGTGGAGCGACAGTCTGTGGGCTGTTATTAAAAATAAGATAATAAATTAGTCACATAAATAAAATCTGGCTTTAGGATTGCTAATACTATAAGTCTTATCTATCACAGAAAATAACATTGTCTCTGCTAAGGAATTTTTCTATTGCTCTGGATAATTTTATATAATAATTTAATAAAATTATATTCTTCCATGCTGCGAGTAAAACTGATATAATCATTACCTCCCTGAATTTGTTAGCAAGATAGTTTAAGTGTAATAGTCTTATTTGCAGAGCTTTCTACTCTTACACCATGCAGAAGCGTTAATTGTTACATCAGTTGTCCTTATTTTGTGTAAATAGTGATTAAATAATATTAATAGATTCCGGGCTATGTGGTCGTGTTCTATAACTGGTATTTCTTCCAGACATCTCTCCCTCAACTGCAGAGGGCATCTTCAGTGGCAAGTGCTTCTAGGTGATGTTCCCTTGTCGTAGATTCTGACTATGAATTCACAGTTGAGCACCTAGAAGCACTCGCCACTGAAGATGCACTCTGCAGTTGAGGAAAACTGAGTAAAACACCTTCATTGTGATCTACTGTTCCATTATCTTTTGTAAGGTTTGAGTGTCTGAAAATAGGGAAACATTAAATACAACTTATTCTTTCAATTTCTCAAAATTTCTTTGAGAGTAAAGTTCAATGACCATGATCGAATTACCGTAGATGTCTAATTGATAGTGTTCTATATTGTGAAAGCATATTGCTATTTTCTTAATCATCACATAATTTCCCCCTCGAATTTTCACTTCTAAATCGTGAAAAGGGGGGGAAATTATTGAAGTTAATATGGTAGTTCTATGGTTACGTCAGTTACTGATATAAAACCATACATTTTATGTAAAATTATTAAAGATACAAACTCCATGTTTTCTTAAAGTTTTTGTGAAAATGGAAAACATCTTACCTCAAATTTTTGTTGGGTTCATTTTGAACATGTTTCGATATAATCATCTATATCATCGTCAGCTTGCCCAGACCATTGAGTTTTATGTTGTGGACCCTGGATGTCGATATCAGCTCCCTCCTCCAACTGGTCGAAGAACCTTCAAACTAGGTCACATTTAGCAGGAATTTCAAAATTCGTGACTCTATTTTTGTTCTTTTGAATGTAGATTTTTTCCCAAATGGTGAGTTCTATATTTACAAGAACAAAAATAGAGTTGTGAACTTTGAAATTCCTGCTGAATGTGACCTAGTTTGGAGGTTCTTCAGCCAGCCGGAGGAGGGAGCTGATATCGACATCCAGGGTCCATAACATTAAAACTCAACAGTCTGGGCAAGCTGACGATATAGAGGATTACATCAAAACATGTTCAAACTGAACCAACGCTAATTTGAGGTAAGATATTTCCCATTCTCACAAAAACTTGATTAAAAGAACCACAAAATGTTATTTCCTAAAATAAACCATTCCATATTTTCTATTGAGAAAAACTACTATCTGAAGGCTAAAAAAAGTTAGTCTATTTTGTTGAAACTGTTAGACCAGTTAATTGGTATTTTAAATACTGAATATGGCTATTGTTAAATAAAGCAACATTCCTCCCTCCATTTTTACATTATGTTGAGTATGAATACTCCATAGTTGAGTACATTCTGTATATAATGAGACCTGTTATATCAAATAAAGTGTCCTACAGAATTCTTGGTCTATTGCATGAAATTGAACAGTAGAAAATTATGATAAATTCATTATTGAATTTAAATATTTATATTTATTAATATTGTACATTAAAATTTGTTGTTTCAATGGGTATATTTATAGGATTTATAATGATTTCTTAAATATTAATTATAGATGAGTGCCATTAATGCATTCATGTTGATCCCCTTTTCTGTTGTGTGTTTCCTATTTTAGCCGAAGAATCAAGTACAGAATATGATGACCATTACATGTAAGTAGTTAAATTGTTAAACAATTTATAAATCTGCAGGTATTTTTGCAGAATGATGTATGAATTTATTTATTACCAATATAGGATTGCTGATTCGGGTAATAATGCATTTGCCACTTAACACTGTTAATAGTTGTGGTATAACCATGAGCATTTGAGTACGGATACATTCATGTTCTTGGTTGTGGGTTAAAAGAAAATAAAATTGCAGTTAAGTTAACTTCGGAGCACCACCACCCAAACTTGACAAGCATTTGAGAACAAAGCCACTCTTTTTATATAAATGTAAAACTACATTTTAATGACGATACAAAAAATAATCAATAGTATCTTAGTGAAGAATGAGTTATGTAATGGCATTTAACTCTATATTATTTTTTGTGAATAAACACTCCTTTAAGAAATCTTAGTAAGTTACATAACTAAAGAAACATTTAAGAATATACATTTTATTTTTAAATTTTAAAATTTATTTTTTTTGTTATTAATGTGCATGTTCAAATTCTTTGTTTTCATAAGCGAGATCCACTTTTATAAATCTATGGTGCATGGTATAATGGGCTTAAATATAAAAAACCAAACTTTTCAGAACAAGCAAAATAAACTTCAAGGTGATATCTAGAAAAGGTATGTTCAACTAGATTTTCTGTGTTTTAGATTTTTTTTTGTACTCCAAAACACAGAACGCCTAGATGAACAAACTTTTTTAGAGATCACCTTGAAGTTTATTTTGCTTGTTCTGAAAAGTTCAGTTTTTTGACTTAAGGCCATTATACTGTGCTCCATAGAATTTATCAATGTACTTAAGCACTTCTTTTGTAATTTTCTTTGTTCTTAAGCACCACTAGATAAATCATTACTGCATAATATTTTATGGGATAATATATTTACTATGAAGAAACATCAGACTCAATAATATGAATTGTCACAAAACTTGCAATTTTTTTTTTGCATAATTATATATAAATTGAAGAAAACATTACGAATATTCCACACCTGAATAGTTTTGACTTTGTTAATAAATTACGAAGCCTGAAATTTTATTTCCTTTTATAAGAGCAAGTTACAAATTCTGTGGATTAAAAAAAAACTTCTTTACGTTATTCATATTATAAAGGCCCTTGGTATTTCAGCTTGCAGAATAATCCTATTGTAGTTCTTATTATAAAAAAGAGAAAAGAAGGTGAAGTGGGAAATTAGTTCATGTTAGATGCCTACTGTTTAAATATAAACAGAAAGCTATCAGTTTGTTTGTACATCAATAAACGTAAATATGTATTCAAGAGAACTTTAAATATAATTACATGAAAATCAATTTGTATTCTCATTTAAAAATAATATTTTTACAATGAGTGTGGACATCATTTATTCCTTTTAGTGTTCAAGTGTGTTTTTGTCAGTAATGAACAAAAATGCCCAAATTGTAATATTTAAAGTTAAACTGGAAATTAACACAAAAGAATTTGTTTTATTATACTTTTTACAAAAACCATTGATCAGATTTCTATATAATTCATACATATTGCATTGCGTTTAATGACATCTTTGGTAAGAAGCTAGAAGAGCATTCTAAATATTTGTTATTTGTAGTCAAGATAAATATTTTATATTAGAAAAAAAGAGCGTTATAATTGCTTGGAAGGCATATTTTCCCCATGATCTATCTTTGGTTTCTAGGTTTTAAAGATGACATCAATGTATTTCTGATGTGTGTCACATTTGTAATACAAATTGCTAAAACTTATTAAATAGTAAATAAGGCCTGTATATAACCATTCAAAAATATTAAAATACTGTGTATTAAGAGAATGATAATTTATGAAATTCTAACTAGCATTAGTTCTGATCTTTATGGATTAAAGATAATTCCTCTTTGAGACCGTAACAGGTCATATGACCTAATACTTGCATGGATGATGATAAGACTGATTTCAGTAGCATTGTTATTATTTCTAACGAGTTGTTATTGATATTACACAATCAGTTTCATTATATTTTAAAAGACAAATATACGCTCAGACTGGGGTTTGATCCCAGGTCCTTTCGCTTTCTATATGAATGCTCTAACAACTGAGCTATTTGAGAAATTCCAATCTAAACGCAAATTTTTCTCTTATATGCACTGTTCATTTCCGAGCACCAAATGCTAGGAAACTGTTGCTTTGATCTTTATTAAGAAGACTTTTTTATTGGGAATTTTACATTATGTTATAAAGCCATTACGGCCTCTTTCGATGTTTTTATTGTTCATTTCAAACATCTCGCAATGGTTTTGTAGCATTTGGCGCTCGGGAGTTAACAGTGTAAATAAGAGAAAAATTTGCATTTAGATTTGAGTTTATCAGATAGCTCAGTTGGTAGAGCATTTGCATAGAAAGTGAAATGTCCTGGGTTCAAACCCCAGGTTGAGCATATATTTTTCTCTTCAAATATAATTTATCCATCATTGAGATGTATGAAATGAATAATAAGAACATCGAATCAGCTGTTGGAGTAGATAATTTTCTTACTGATCTCACTTTGCACATGTGAGAGATAATATATTAATGATGTGTGGGATGTTCATCAAATACACATTCATCCTTGAACATTTTTGGTTTGGGATATTTGTGTGTTTCTATGTTGGATGTTTTCATATATCATATAGTATTAATTTTGATTCTAGTATTATTCATCCTACTTTAGGATAGAGATAAATCTGTATAACATGGTCTTAGAATAGTTTATGACATTTAAGTCTATTATGCATGGTTGGCAATCTCATAATGTTTCTCAAATTCCGGGTATTTGAATTTTAAGCGACTCTTTGATAATTTTTTTTTTAATTTGTCACAGTGCATAATGGATCTTAATTAACTGAATAGAGAAAATCATTGAAAATGGCAATCCTTTTCAAAGACAGATTTGTATAGAGGGATTTAATTCTTTTAATCATGAAATTCAGTTGATAAATAATTTATTGGCAGAAGTTATTACATTATCAGTTCACAAATTTCTTTTTTTCTTTACTTATGTTGCAGAGATGCTGAAAATGTTGTACATCAACTTGGGCAACATCTAGACTGTGGCTCCCACTCTTGGGTTCCATAGATATGTGGAGTCCATTGATTTTTTTTGTTTATATTTTATGGATTTATTTGGTATATTGTGTGATAATTTGACGGCACATGAGCGTAGTGCAATAAATAAATAAATAACATCAAAATGGGAAGTAATGCTGGACGTGCTTTCACTTAATCTCCCAGCATGAGGGGTCAGACCAGTTTTAATGTTCTTCACAGAAATATTTTAATTGCAGAATTGAAAGTTGAATTACAAAAACAGTATTATGTAATCATTACTTTTGTAGGAATTAACACTATGAGGTATTATTTATTTAGGTAAACTTTTATCACTCACCGCATATTATTCTTCTTTTTAAACTAGTTTTGGAACTTTTTACTTCAGTTCCATCTTCAGTAATTTCGTGACCATTGTTCTGTCGTCATGAGGAAGTGAGAAATGACATTTGAAGACGACAGAAAAACGGTCACGAGGAGATGGAACTGAAGTAAAAAGTTCCGAATCTAGTTTAAAAAGAAGAAGAATGTGAGATGAGTGATAAAAGTTTACCAAAATCAATCATTTATCAAGACCGTGTACATCTAGATTGATTTATTAAACACTCTCTTAGCATTGTCTGTTCCTTTAACCTAATGTATATTTGGCGTAAATGGATAATCACTTGCCCTCCTTACCTGGATCCCAAATTTTCATTTCGGTATTTCCATGTGGGGTTTGTGGTGGACAATCAAAGCCAGGGCAGATTTTTCTCGGTATTTCTCTTGCTTTCCTCTGTCAAAAACTCCACTCCACTTCTCCATACTCATTGATTTCCTTTCATTCATCTCCTCCTACGTGACAGAAAGGATCAGCAAATATCCATGTATATCACAGACAGGGGCTTCATCTCATCCCTTGGTCTGGCTGTTATCCTAGTCATGAGTGAGAGTTAACTTTTAACAAATCTTTCCTATAGCAAATAACTCAGTGGCACTATTGAATCCATAGGTTCATGGCTGTGCAAACATTAGCTCTCCATACAACCCTATCCTGAGCTAAATGTTTTCCAATCATTTCCTGTATGATCTATTTCCCTCAAATTATAGTTAATATTATTCTCCCACCTCATTCTTCATCTAACAACTGGGTGTTTTTTCTTCTGGTTTTCTACAAAAGTTTTCATGGCCCTCTTTCATTCTTCATTCATGCCACATGTCCTGCCCATCACAGTCTACAAGAATTAACTCTTCTTATTATATCTTGTTAACTATAAAGATCATGTAGCTCATTGTTAAGTAGTCTTCTCCATTTGCCTGTCTGTTTATCTCTCTTTGGTCCAAAAATTTTGCTAAGAATCAAAAGAGTGATGATCTTTTACTGTAAAAATGCAACCATCAAGAAACAAGGACATGGGTTCCACTGGAGTGAAATTTTCCGGAGGTAAAATAATCCCTCATTTGGTTGTCTGGGCAGGGGGACTAGTTCAGGGAATGATGGCAAAGGCTCAAACACTAGGTAACGACTGCAGGTACTACTTCACACCAATTTGAACTTGAAAATTTGAATTTCACTTTTCTATGGTGCAAAGTATAATGTGCTTAAGTAAAAAAAAAAACCTTTCAGGACAAGCAAAATAAACTTCAAGGTGATGTCTAAAAAAAACTATTGTTCGACTAGGTATTCTGTGTTTTAGATTATTTATTTTTTTGTATTCCAAAACATAAGAATATCTAGTTGAACATACTTTTTTTTAGAGACCACCTTGAAGTTTATTTTGCTTGTCCTGTAAAGTTTGGTTTTTTTGACTTAAACTCATTATACCGTACACCATAGATTTAAAACCAAAAAATATTATGTTATCAATTCAAATGTTGAACTGCTAGACAAATTATAATGTACTGATATGCTTTTGTTAGTGCAAGATTCTTGATGTTTTTAAAATGATCTTCGAAAAGAGCATTTTTTATACTGCTTATTTGTTAATTTATAGGCGTACACATTTTACACCTTTTCATTATCTATAATTTGGTCATTGCTTTGTTCTTGTAACTCTGGCCTATAATAATACTTTGAATTTTTCAATATAAATTTACATGTAACACCTTAACAGATTGTTAGTTGTTTATTATTTTCTTGTAAGCTCTTGTTTCCCCTACAGGGAAGAAATTGAACCATACTAATTTAGTTACACTTGTTTTCGTATAGATGTCATTGGAGTGGCCCACGGTCAGCATTCTGCCTCATACTGATATCTAGAAAACCAAGGTAGTACTAGGATGGGAAATTTTACTTAGAGGCCTTTTTATTCAGGCTTAAGGATCTTTTACGAGCCTGAAAATCTTCGGACTCGGGACCCACAGCTTAAAGCCCCTCCTGGAGGACTTGCTCCTTGGATTTTTCCTTCCTAAAAAAGGTCCATCGACCCCGGCCAGGTTTGAACCCATGACCCTCGGGACCATAGGCAAGAAGCATAACTACTAGTCCACCGCGGCCGATAATTGTTTAATTACATTAGTAAATACTCAGTTTTTCACAATGATTATTCCATTTAAACATTTCTTTTACAATAATGCTAACTTTTTAAAATATTAATTGACGTGACGCCTTGAGAGAAATTATAAAAATAAAATATTATAAAAATCTCCATTAATTGGTCTGGCCCCTAAGATAAATTAGAAAAAAAAATCAGTTAAACTTTTAACTTGCAATCCATTAATTGGTCTGTTCCTGAAAGAACTTCTCAGTTAAGTTAAAGTTGCCATCCATTGTTCAACAATAACCACTAAATTAATGTTTTTTTTATTGTTTCAAGCAATAAGCACAAATTCATATTTATAATTAAATTGAGTAACTTTTAGTCATTTTAAAAAATACTTCATACTCTCAGACTGTTATAAAAATTTAAAGCAGATTATATTGTATGAATTAAAAAGGAAAAAGTAATTGGTTGCTATGCTTAAATAACATTATACATTGTTCTTTAAGATCTATTATTCTTTTCTTATAGCCAAAAAAAATCCCCAAATCCAATTAAATAACGAAGAAATCTTAATTTTAAGTAAAAATTTCCGCAAGTAGCATCTGACTCTATTAATTATATTAATTATAAAAATAATTTATTACTACCCAATTTATTGCAACTACAAAAAAAATCCTTTTGTATTTGAAGGGGAAAAAATATATGCTCAGACTGGGGCTTTCTATGCCATTGCTCTGCCAACTGAGCTACCTGAGCATTCCAATCTAAATGCAAATTTTTGTCTTATACATTGTTAATTTCCAAGCGCCAAATGCTATGAACCATTGCTCGATCGTGCAAATGACGGCTTCTTTTTTAACAAGACTTTTATTGGTAATTTAAAAACATTGAAAGAAGCTCTTCTGGCTTTATAAGGTAATGTTTAAATTCCCAATAAAAGTCTTCTTAAAAAAGAAGCCGTCATTTGCGTGATTGAGCAATGGTTCATAGTATTTTGGGAATTAACAATGTATAAGAGAAAAATTTACATTTGGTTTGGAGTCTCAGGTAGTTCAGTTGATAGAGCATTGACATAGAAAACCAAAGGTCCTGGGTTCAAATGCTCTTCAAATATAATTTGTCCTTCAATGAGAAGTATTAAATTAATAAAAACATTGAAATCCTTTTGTGTTTGACTGGCATCTCATGGATCCATGTTTGATTTTTGGCTGTATCATAGGAATATTATTTATTGTATGTAGAGTGTGGGATAGAATCCACTTAACTTTAGGACAAAACTAAGTACCTATTTTATATAAATAGTTGCAACGTCTGGTTAAGTAACTGAAACTTAAAGTCAAGAGATTGTGCTCTCTTTACTGTCAGAGCTGTTGTGCCACACGTTTATTTGTATTTTTATTTGATTGAGCATAAGGCAATAAATCACAATGTTTGTTTCATTAGAGCTGATATCGAATAATTAGAGTGAAAAAAAAAGTTGTATCTGAGCCTGGATTTAAACCATAAAAGAGAGAAATGAAATTGCATTTTGGCTCAAACGCAATTTCATTTCTCTCTTGTATGGTGCATCTGAGCTGTGATTTGAACCACAGATCTCTGCAGTCCCATCTTTGAATATGTTATGTAAAATACTGCCATTAGAGAGCTAGATTGGAAGCAGCAATTTCTAAATATAATTATCTTTTTTGTCTGTCATTGTGGCATAGTCGGTAGAGTCCCTACCTTCCACTCTGGCAACCTGGGTTTGATTCCCAGCAGGGTAAGGGATTTTTAAATCTCAACCTTGGGACTGGGTGTGCATGTGTGTGTGTGTGTGTGTGTGTATATATATAGGAATTCACACTATGAGGTATTATTTATTTAGGTAAACTTTTATCACTCACCTCATATTCTTCTTCTTCTTCTTATACTAGTTTCATATCCTTAATCGGTTCCATCATCAGTATTTTGACTACCATTGTTCTATCATCTTGAAGAGCTATCTCTTGCTCCTTCTGTTGGTAGATTGGAAAACCTCAAAATCGAATCATTTTCCCTGGGAATTTAAAAAAGAGAAATTCATAAATTTTGAAATTACTGTGGAAAGTGATTCGATTTCAAGGTTTTTCAGCCTGCCAACAGAGGAGCAAGAGATGGGTCTTCAAGATGACAGAACAACAGTCGTCAATGTACAATGGACCTGATTGAAGATTTGAAACTAATCTAAGAAGAAGAAGAAGAATATGAGGTGAGTGATAATAGTTTACCTAAACATCAAAATTAGGCTGAACCCAAGAACTTTAAGGACAATAACTTATTTCTAGATGAGCTTCATATTTTATTAGCAATCAACCATGCATAGTGGCTATTTTTATTCTTTCTAATTCATACTATAAAATCTGTTCAATTCAAAGTAAACCAGCAGTTAAATCTTTGAACAATAATAAATAACCTAGATTTGCAGAATATATGACTTAACCAAATTAAACATGAAGATTTTGTAAATAATATAAAATTACAGGGTTCCATTTATTAATTAGAAAATTAATAGAAGAATATGATAAATAGGGATTAATTTTGAACATGACGAAAACAAAATATTTATCAATTGGTGAACCAGAACAAAATTTAATTTTGGAGACTGGAGAAACAATACAATCTTGTAGTGAGATCACATATTTAGGAATTAAATAAAAATGCAAGTTATGAAGAGGAATAGAAATAATGAAGGAAAATCTGCAATTGCTTGCCTCAATGGAATATTGTGGGATAAAAATATAAGTAATAAAAATAAAATTAATATATATCATACAATTGTTAAAAGCATCATTACTTATGGAGCAGAACTTTGGCCATTAACAACAAAAACAAATAAGTATATTTTGACAATGGAAATGGATTTTATACGAAGGGCAGCAAGAATTTCAAGAAGAGAAAAAATTAGGAACTCAGTTATTAGGGGAGAAAATAAAGATTGAAGACACTATTTTAGATTATGTTAAAACTCAGCCATTAAGATGGTACAGACATGTCCAGCGAATGTAAGAGGGTCGACTACCAAAATGTGTTTTGGAATGGAAACCTGAGGGAAGACGAGGCAGAGGAAGACCTAAAACCTCCTGGAGGAATATATTTATACATGATGGAGAAACATCTACAACCAGGAGATTGGATGGACCGACAAAGTTGGCTATTAGGAATCGGATACTGTCAAAGACATTAATCAACAGATGCTCCATCTATAGGGTTTCAGTGGGTAGTGATGTGTATTTTTTATAACCTCTTTTACTTTGATCTCCATCTCACCTTCTTTTGGGACATCTGTTTAACTGGCGAACTTCTGGAGTTTGAGCTATGGCAGTATAACTGTTACATCAAATATGGAGGAAATGGCATATTTACAAAGTTTGTCCAGAAGCTAAAAAATGGCAGCCCCATCACTGGTCTTATGTTCTTGCCAGAAATTAGTGCTTTCAAGTCTGATAAAATTCAGTATATAATTTTAACAAAATAGCCAACAAATATAACATGAAAATCAATACAGAGAAAATAAAAGTAATGGCTTTTCAAGGAAAATACTCTGTGCATAGCAAAATTTGTATAGATTGAAAAATACTGGAAAGAGTAAATTCATTTACCATCTTGGATGTACATTAACATATTTGGATGAAGTAGACATATCAGTTAAAATTGTTAATTTTAATAAAACCATGGGAATAATAAATTCAGTAATGAAACCTTTGCTAGTCCAGAGTGATACCAGAGTACGTTATACAAAACCTTAGCAAGACCTGCACTTTGCTACGACAGTGAGGAGATGAGAGCAGGATAACTTCTAGTGAAATGAGATTTATGAGATATATCCTACAGCAGGATATACCAAATGGGATCACAAACGCAATGATGATGTCTTGAATGAATTACATTTAGAACCGGTCATTAAATACATACATAAATACCAGACCAACCGGATGAATCTTTTGCGACAAATGAGTTCCCAAGGCCATGCTTCATTATTGTCCAACAGGGAGGAGATCTCTGGGCCATCCAAGGAAATGTTGGATACAAAATTCATCAGTGAGATCGTAATAGGCCTATAGGCCTGAGACTTGATTGGATGAAGTAGTAGTTTGATACAAGTTACAGCCAGACTGATCTTACTCATGCAAGTTAAAGTTAATGATTGGAAGAAAAGCACAATGTAAGGTTTCTCATATGGAATTATGAGGTATCACATATAAAGATCAACAGATGATACATTAGCAAAGAAAAAATCTCATTTGGTATAATAACAAAAAAACAAAATTACAAGATACAAAGAAACTACATGTAGTTATATTCAGGCATGCAGGCAGTAATTGTCATCGTGCACAAACAATTTAAATCAACAACTATCAATTATTTTATTTTTACAAATGCAGGGGACTTGACGAAAGTCATTGTTCATAATTATGAGTAAACAAAAAAAAAAATTAAAACAATAAAACATCATAGCAAAACAGAAAGTTTGGATCTTGCTTCCCAGTATCTATCCTTCAGCGTAGCAGGGTGAAGTGCCTGACACTATAGCAGGTGGTTTCTGTCCATGTTAGTGTTTGTGGAGCACAGTGGACAATGAGGACTTTTGTAAATTCCAATTCGATGAAGATGAGCTGCAAGACAATCATGTCCTGTGTTTAGTCAAAAATATGCTACAGCATCCTTTCAAGGTGCATCTGGTGTATGGATAGTGTTCTTTACTGTTTGTTTAATAAAAACTATTGCTGAGCGATGACAATTACCTGTTATACTTTCTGGAATAAAGAATTATTATACAAATGCTTTTCAAAATTTTGCAGGAGCTATGTGACAATATATGTGCCAGTTGAAGGTGAAGAAGAGAAAGGCAATGAATTTTATACCATATCGCAATTTATTCTAAATAAAATGAACAAGAATTATATCATGGTAATAATTAATGATTTCAATACAAGAATTGGAAATCCAAAGATACAAGGAATTGTTGGTGAATTTGGTAAATTGATCTGTATTAACCATGGACTTAGGACTAATTGATTTTGTGTCATACAACCAACTAACAATAAAGAACTGCTTCTTGTAAACATATATAGGAATCAAGAGGCTGAAAATCTGTAATAGATTATGCAAAAATTAATTTGGATAAATGAGTCTACAACAGACTTGAATTAGGAACAGACTACTACATTCTAGTTCCCAGCCAAAATAGCATCTCGATGACAACTCAGATTATTTTGTTGATAGAATTTTTCTAAAAAGTTTAACTACTTGGAAAATGGTCCTAGCACAAATTGTTTGTACAAAAGAAAAATAATTTAGTGGAAAAATACGTCATTTGACTCCATTGAAGAATGAAAAAACTTTTAGAATATGCTGAGACAAACAACCAAGGAGTCTTGAGACAAAGAAAAAATGGCAGTGGGAAAGTGGTTTTAGAATATGTGGTAATATTAAAGAAGCAAGAAAAGACAAATTAGATTACTATAGAAAATGAGCCATTGTTAAAAGACTTCACAACTATCAGACAACATTTGTATAATTTCTAGAAAAAAGTCCTAACCAAATCACAACCACAGACATATAAAATATTGAAAAACTTAAACAATAAAAAAAGACGCTCAATCTCATGCCATCTTCTAATTGATTTTGGTATTTTCGAAACTTATGATATAAAAATGCTCCCCTCTTTCAGATTAAACATTCTGGAATCTCTCAATTAGAATTCATATCATTGGGAGAACTGCTTGATATTTTAAAGAAAATAAAAAATACCAAATCCCATTTAGAAGATGGAATAAATAATGAATGAACTTTTAAATATTCCTATGAATGTGTTTCCTTCAGCTCCTAAATAGAAGATTCGCCTGAATGTTGGAATATGTCAATAGTTGTAACCATCTTAAAGAAATGAATATAGAAACTGCAAAGAAATTTGTGTTGTAAAATTTAGTATTATTAAAAAAGTTATTGTATAAATATTATGCAATTACCTGGGAATTAGTTAAAGATATTCCTTCTGTTTAATCTGTACCCTATATTAAATATGCCATATCAGCATTGTACAAAATGAATTGAGAAACAAGTAACCGATTTGAAATCTGCACTCCAAAATTAGCTATTAAATCTGAAGGTAGAAAATAAGTCTGGCATATATAATCAGTACTGAAAAGGGATCAAATTGTTTATTTTATGTCTTTCTTATAAGGATTTCCATGATATTTTGTATAGAATTTTCAAACATTTTTCTTTTATTTTTGTATGAAATTAAGTTTGATGTTATTTATTTAATTACATTGATACGTGCTGTTTTTTTTTACATTATTATAAAGTAACGAAGTTCTGTTCAAAGGGTAATGTCATTTATTATCTGATATGAGTACAGAGCTTAATGTTTACAGATACCATATTTGATAGAGGCTAACTAAACCAATCCAGGACCTGCGGCAACAATTTCAAGATTGATGATTCGCATTTACTCAAAGATGTTCCAAAAACAACCACTTCTGTCAACCATGGTGAAAATTAACCAATTAACCCACATAAAGACATTTATACTGTACTGACTTTCCACTGTTTGAAGTTGACTGCTGGTATCTAGGAATTCTAAACACCCTGACATAACCTCTAAATACATTGACATAACACTGTATTGTACATTCTTTTCTACTAGTATTTTTTAGCATACTCAGGTTTAATTATTGGTTAGTAAACTTTAAAATTGGAATAATTAATTCATAATTATTATGAGTTAGCAATTTAGACTCGCCTCATACTTTTTTTTTAATTTTCTTGCAGACCATGGTTTCTTCACGTCTGTGTGACATTGTCAGTGCTTCCTAACTGTTGAATTGAAGTTGTCGATCCTGTAGGTTGATTTCTGCTCCCTTTATTGGCTGACCGATGAACTTCCAAATAAATTTTTTTTCTCTCTTTCCCTGGGAATTTCAAAATCCATAGTTTTCTCCTTATTCTTGTGGATGTAAATTTTCTCCCAAATTGTGAGTTCCTTAGATTTATCAAACTGTTTCAGTAATTTGGCCTTAGTTTCTATTCTTTTCTTTTTCTGACCATGCATGTGCAGCTATTGCAGACCTTTCTATTTCCCCATTTTTAACATTTCTAAGGTGTTCTTTCAACCTTGTATTCAAGTTCCTTTTTGTTTTTCCTATGTATATTTTTTCACAATCTTTACAATCAATTTGATTGATAAATTTCTGAGTTGTTTGCGATAAATCCCTAAGTCATTATAATTAAAAGAAACCTCATAGCGTTACTTCCTTCAAATATTAAATTCATACCTTTATGACTAGTGTTGCAAAAGTATTGAAATTCTACCAGCTGTATCTACAAGATGTAGAATCTTTTTTCTTGATGTTTTGTCACCTGCTATGGATGACTTCCTCAGAAGTGTACTATACTCTGTCTGCTCTTAAAGTGATCCTCATCAAAACAAAACCATGTGACCTGCTCACTTTTCATTGGTTATGGACACCGACGTATGTTGTAGAAGCAGTATCCTTCCACCATTTGCGCTAGTATTACTGTCACTTTTGACAGGGAGATGAAGACACAGCAATAGAAGACTCGATACTTCATGAGAGTTGACTGAAGCATGACTCAAATGCATCACCCATACGTAATAAACTATTTTAAGTTGTAATTGTCGATTAGGTATATTTTAGAATATTTACAATTGCTTGCCTCAATGGAATATTGTGGGATAAAAATATAAGCAATAAAAATAAAATGAATATATATCATACAATTGTTAAAAGCATCATTACTTATGGAGCAGAACTTTGGCCATTAACAACAAAAACAAATAAGTATCTTTTGGCAACGGAAATGGATTTTATACGAAGGGCCGCAAGAATTTCAAGAAGAGAAAAAATTAGGAACTCAGTTATAAGGGAGAAAATGAAGTTTGAAGACACTATTTTAGATTATATTAAAACTCAGCAATTAAGATGGTACGGACATGTCCAGCGAATGGAAGAGGATCGACTACCAAAATCTGTTTTAGAATGGAAACCTGAGGGAAGATGAAGCAGAGGAAGACCTAAAACCTCCTGGAGTCAGGGAATATGTTTATATATGAAGGAGAAACATCTACAACCAGGAGATTGGATTGACCGACAAAATTGGCTATTTCGGACAATGTCAAAGACATTAATCAACCGATGATCTATCTATCTATATTTTAGAATATTTTATATGCTTTAAATATTTTCATTCACGAAGAATAACAAGTATATTCAAAGGACATATTTTTAATTTAATGAAGGGAACTACTTATTGCCTCTACATTGTATGTCGGTGTCCATAACCAATGAAAAATGAGCAGATCACATGGTTTTGTTTTGACGAGGATCACTTTAAGAGTGGACAGGGTATAGTAGTTTTCACTATAAAAAGCTGCCCACAGCAGATGATGAAATGTCAATGAATGCTAAATCTTACCAAACATGGCTTCAACTCAAAATTATTTTTGATTACCACTATCTGAATTTTGTTTCAATTGAAAGAATAATTGTTACAGATTACACTTCAGATACTTTTTGTTCTGTCAATACTTTTAAAATTCATGACGAAACACCGTTGAGGTCACTATGTAAAATGTAAAATAGATACCTGAGATCTCAGTTGTCCTCAACTTTATAAAGGCTGTAAGATGTGAAGTACTTTCGGAACATATGCTCCATCCTCAGCATGTAAATTGGTACTAGTTGTTTGTGAGAATCTTGTAGAGAGGTTTGACGTTGTTGAGTGTGTTCTCATTAAGGGGGGTGATGGATGAAAAATTTACCATTTGAGATCAAAAGTGACTTTTTTTTGTTTTTTGTACTAAAAAGTAGCCTGTTCTGTAATGTATATGTTGGCAAAGTTTCAGAGGCCTATGGAGCTTCTAAGTACCCTAAAATACGTCAGAGTTAAAAGGCTTTGCCAGTTAAATGCCACCTGCATGCAAATCTTTAAACTTGTTTTTCCACACTTTTATTTTCACTGCGTTTTTGTACATTCAAAATTGAATGGAATTCAGAAATTTTTTCCTAGAAGGTTCAAATTCTTACTGCATGTCCTAAAAACAATGGGTAACAAAGTAGTGCATGGGTTTCATGATTGAAGTAGTATTTTAAGAAATAAAAAATAAAGTGTATGCAATTATTAATTTTTTTTGTAATTCCACGCATGAGGTACAACATTTTTTTTCCCCCTTTGTATTCACATTATAATAATTCTAATGCATGATGTGTTTCTAAATATTTTAGGGGTCTTGTATAAAAAAACAGACATTTTACTAAAAAATTGTGGAACCCATTTAATTAAAATACATGCAATTTTTTAAAAAATAACTCGTAAAATAAATTTCTCGCAAGAATGAAACTTAAACACATCATTACGTATTTAACTTTCACAGGGAAAGAACACTATGAGGTTTAATTTAAGAGTTAAATTAATGTTTTTATTACCTCACCTCATATCCTTTTTCTTCTATACTGCAGTTTCGGAGCTTATCTCTATCTTCAATAGCTTCTGGTCAACCGGTGTTATGTCGTTTCTTGGTGGTTTCCTTCTTACTTCTACCGATAGAAGTAAGAAGGAAACCACCAAGAAACGACATGACACCGGTCAACAGGCTACTGACGATGGAGATAAGCTCCGAAACTGCAGTATAGAAGAAAAAGGATATGAGGTGAGGTAATAAAAACATTAATTTAACTCTTACATCATTACGTATCATGCAGTGAATGTTTGTATAAAAAAAACATGTCTCTAGCTCAAAAAATGTAGAAAATAGAAATTTCACCCATCATCCCCCCCCCCTTAAGCAAGTGAGTGTTTCTGGTCTCTTTTCAATATCTTGATCTCTTCGAGAATATTGATCTTCAAGTTGTTGTTTTCTTTTTTCTGTTTCTGTATGTTGAAAAAGAAAACAACATCTTCAAGATCAATATTCTCGGAAGAGATTGAGATATTGAAAGAGACCAGAAACACTCACTTGCTTAATGAGAACACACGCAATGACGTGAACCCCCTGTACAAGATTCTCACAAGCAACCAGTACCAATTTACATGCATATATTTCAAAATCACTTCATCTTCCAGCTTTATAAAGTTGAGGACAACTGAGATCTCAGGTATCTACTTTATGTTTTAAATTTTACTTTTTGTTCTGCATCCTGTTTTAGACATTGAAGGTGTAAATTTAAAATTGTTTCCCCTATTTTTCAGTTAATGATAGAGAAGATGGATTTGAGTACTGTTTGGTTACAAGGTGTCCGTCCCTCAGAGGAGGGGATTGGTAGGAATAGGAGAAAAGAGGAAGGGTACGTAAGCTGGAAAAACCTCACCCTTGATTTACAATTACTCACATGAAAAGTTTTTATCACTTCAGTTACTTTCTTCAGAAGAACTGTTTGTTATGACACGCTATCATCATTCATGTCAATTATAGTATTGCGTCTCAAACCAACCGTGTTTTTTTCAGTTCTTGAGCTTACGTGCAGCTGCCCCAATCTATCTCACTAACTCGATCAATGTCCAGTTTGTTGTATAAATTAATTTTGAATATGGGAAATCTCATTAGCATTTTTCTCTCACACAAGCTTCTTTGTACAAAATAATTCAATGCAGTAAAAGCTCCTTATTCGTGGGGGATATGTTCCTGAAATATGCCGCAAATACAGAAACTGTGATTATGGAATGATGATTTATATGGGTATATAGGGGATACATTTCAAGGTTCCAAAAGAAAATAAAGATTATCAAAATAAAATCAATTTAATGAGAGATTTTCAACAATTTCTATTATATTTTGTCTTCAGATTTCTTGATGAATCGTACAGTTGATTCATTAACATTGAAACAGTATGATATGGATGCAAACGACTCGCCAATGCATAACGGTCAAGAATTTATATATTTACTTTAAGCGGCAACACTACTTTTTTTTCCACTTCTGAACTAATTTTTCTTTCTTTTACTTGACATTATAAATTGGGAACATAGACGATGAGACACGTGTTATTCAATATAAATTATTGCAACGAATGACAAGTTGAAACAATAAAACACTGATCGTGGCGAGGGCAGCATTTATCAAATGACGTAGCGGCACGTGAAATATGGCAGCTGCGGTTTTTAACAATGAACTTTAGGCTTAATAACAACAAGGTTTGTTTTTGTTTTATATTTATTTATCTATTTGGTTTGAATCACTCTTTGTAAAAGCCGCCTTTGCACGTGCCTGCAGTAAAAAAAAAGTTGCCGATGTATTAATAAAGGATACCTAATCTTTCTAATATACCGACTAGATTCGCAAGTAAAGAAGTTTTTACTAGTAAAATTCATATCAAATTCCGTTGAGGTGAAGTCATATGATGAAAGTTAAAAATTAAATTGTACCTGTTGGTAGGTGCCGTCACCCTCAACTTTGTTAAAATATGTATATAAAATTAACTGGAGCGCTTTCGGAAGGTATCTTCCATCTTCTGCAGGTTGAGCTTCTGCTACTCGTTGTTGTGTATGGTGATGTATACTCCAACTGTTTGTAGAACGCACCCCAGTCAAACCCATTATATGTGATTGTCAAAAAAAGTCAGTTGCTACTACAAACAGTTGGAGTATACATTGCCATACACAACAACAACGAGTAGCAGAAACTCAACCTGCAGAAGATGGAAGATAACTTCCGAAAGCGCTCCAGATAATTTTATATACATATTTTAACAAGGTTGAGGATGACGGCACCTACCAACAAGTACAATTTAATTTTTAACTTTCATCAAAGAAGTTTTTAGCTACGAATACAGGAACTGTGTCACAATTTTTTAACCCACGAATAATGGAACTGGGAATAAGGAGCTTTTCTGTAGTGTTAAATTCGGTAAGTCAGACTGCAATGTGTTTCAACCCAGATAACAAACGGTCAATTTGGACCATTTTGCCCTTGGTTCTGCTTTGTTAAGCGGAATTAATAAATGTTTAAGCTGCTTCTCTTCATCAACTATTTAATGAGTTGACAATTAACTAATGATTAAATGAATCGTGATTTTTTCTTACCTCATACATCTATGTTTCTTTAAACACAGCACTGCAGTATCGCGACACTTTGTCGTCATCGTCAGCTGTTTTCACGACTGTCAATTTTTTCTCCTTTTTGCCGGTAATTATCCAGACTGCCCTCTGGTGTTCTTTTGAAGGAATTCCTCTTCAAACTGCCATCTGGTGTTATTTTGAATGAATAATTTCCTAAACTGCTATCTGTTGTATTTTTGAAGAACTTTGTAATCAAGCTCGGTTCTTCCAGAATCTCAAAGTTCATAGTTCTAGTATGGTTTTTTTGAATATATATTTTTTCCCAAACTGTTAAATCCAAAGGTTTAGATAGATGTTTTAAAAGTTTTGCTTCTTTTTCAATCCTATGATGCTCTAATAAACTATGTGCTGCTATAGCTGATTTTTCAATTTCTCCATTCTTTATGTTTCTGAAGTGCTCTTTTTTACGAGTTTCCAAGTTCCTTTTTGTTTTTCCTATATATATCTTGTTGCAATCAATTTGATAAATCCCAGATTTTTTGTTGTCTGGGGTATTAAAAGTGATCCCACAACAGGCCTCAGGAGGCCCTTGGGGTAGTAGGAGGTTAAGGCTCCCACTTTTTCTAGACAATCGGCACTTTGATGTCAGCCGGGTTGTCAGCCCTGCGTGACGGCCGCCTTTACCCCAGAACAAGCGTCTGGTACTCATTTCCGTTAGAGGCTGAGTCGACCCCAGGGCCATAGTGCCGCCAGAGGGTTTGGGTCAGTTTAAAAATCCTGACCCCAATGGGACTTGAACCCTCGACCCTCCGGCTTGTAGCTCAGTGCCTTAACCACTACGCTACGGCGTTGTCTGGGGTATTACATTTATTAATTAACAAATTCAGCCTGGGTAATCTGCTGTTAACTAATAATAAATGTAATACCCCAGACAACAAAAAATCTGGGATTTATCAAATTGATTGCAAAGATTGCAACGAGATATATATAGGAAAAACAAAAAGGAACTTGGAAACTCGTAAAAAAGAGCACTTCAGAAACATAAATAATGGAGAAATTGAAAAATCAGCTATAGCAGCACATAGTGTATTAGAGCATCATAGGATTGAAAAAGAAGCAAAACTTTTAAAACATCTATCTAAACCTTTGGATTTAACAGTTTGGGAAAAAATATATATTCAAAGAAACCATACTAGAACTATGAACTTTGAGATTCCGGAAGAACCGAGCTTGATTACAAAGTTCTTCAAAAATACAACAGATAGCAGTTTAGGAAATGATTCATTCAAAATAACACCAGATGGCAGTTTGAAGAGGAATTCCTTCAAAAGAACACCAGATGGCAGTCTGGATAATTACCGGCAAAAAGGAGAAAAAATTGACAGTCGTGAAAACAGCTGACGATGACGACAAAGTGTCGCCGATACTGCAGTGCTGTGTTTAAAGAAACATAGATGTATGAGGTAAGAAAAAATCACGATTCATTTAATTATTATTAATTGAACCTCATAATGTTAAAAATTCCCAAATTTAATATATAAAAATGACAATTAACTCTCTATCTTCATTAAGACTATGTTGTTTGGATGTAGTAAAAAAGAATCTCAGGTCACTTATAATAATATGGCACTAACCATCAACTGAGGGTGTGTTCATGTGTAGAGGGAATGTTTTTTCAATAGGAATATGTTTGCATCTCTCTGCTCCTACACTTAGTCATTTACTCTCAAATTTTAACCATCCCCTGTCCCCTCAAAGGATTATAGACCCCTCTTTTGCACCTGGAGGGCTTGTAACTGGACAGTTCTTAGATTTATGTATTGACGTAGACTTTCATGGCCGGAGTTGTTATGATGATCTTGAAGATTTTTGGGCTGTAAGCCGTGGTCTTGAGGCTTGTAGTTCCCCGATATTTCACCAGAGACTGCGTCTGGCATCCTCAAAGGGTCTCAAGACAACCCTTGAGGATGCCAGATGCAGTCTCTGGCGTAATGTCGGGGAACTACAAGCCTCACGGCCTACAGCCTGAAAATCTTTAAGATCATCATAGTTCTTAGATTGTTGAGGGCAAACTTTCACGGCCAGTAATCATAATATTAAGAGATTCCGGGCTATGTGGCTTTGATCTAAGACCTGTATTTCTTCCAGACATTACTCAACTTCGGAGGCCATCTTCAGTGGCGAGTACTTCTAGGTAGTGTTTCCTGGTCGAGGGCTCGATTGGGAATGAGAGATAGACTGCTGGAAACCAGTGTTTATACTAGTGCTGGTCCCAGGATGGCTGGACAAAGTCGAACATGATTGTCAATCTAGCATCTGATTGGTTCTAAACTGCCTCCCCGTTATTGATTATGTTTATATGTCTATTGTCTAATTTGTGATACCAGACTTTAGCCAGTTTTATTCCTTCTTTGTTTCTATTGAAATTGTCCTTATGTTTGTAAATTTCTATAGCTTCCCTGTATAATCTAGTGAAATAATTGGATGTTATGGCTAAAACATGTGTATCCTCATACAGAGTCTGATGGCCATTTATAATAACATGTTGTGCTACAGCTGATTTTTCCATTTGTCCTTGTCTGCAGTTTCTTCTGTGTTCCAATAAACAGGAGGCTATACTTCTTTTCGTGATTCCCATGTATGATTTTTCAGATGAACACAGAAGTCGATATATTCCGTAAGTGAAGAATGGTGGCCAAGGATCCTTTGCAGAGCGAAGGTAGTTTTCTATCTTTCTTGTAGGCCTATAAATGGTTTTTGTGTTGGGTTTTTTTAGTAGTTTTCCGATATGATCCGTGATCCATTATATTCATGGCAAGAAAGTTATGCAGACTGAGGGTATATTATCCATTCTGTGTTGCTGTCTTCATGGGTTTATGGATTGTCTTATTTCAACACCATCTTTTAAATTGTTTCCGGAAAAATGATTATACATCCAAGGAAATAAGACAAACCATAAATCCACGAAGATAGAAACGTAGAATGGATAATACAACCTCAGTCAGCATAACTTTCTTGCTACATATATATATAATGGGTCACGGATCATATCGGAAAAGTACTATAAAAACACAATGTAAAAACTATTTATAGACCTTCTTAGGTAAGTTCCATTGTCCTCAACTTATAAAATATGTATTCTTTATGCCTGTAGGCCTTTCAGAACATCCGTTCCATCATCAGCAGGTCCTTCTTCGCTACAATATCTAGTATGATGGTTGATGCTGCTGGTCCTAATGGACATATATATTGTAACAAAGAAGGACCTGCTGAAGATGGAACGGATGTTCTGAAAGGCCTACAGGCGTAAAGAATACATATTTTATAAGTTGAGGACGACGGAACTTACCTAAGAAGGTATATTTTAACTTATTTTATTTTTATGACTCTCCGCCTCAACGGTTTTAACAATGAATTTTATTAGTATTGAACCATTTATAGACCTACAAGAAAAGAAACTACCTTCGCCCAGCAAAGGATCCTTTGCCACCACTCTCCACTTGCGGTGTATATCGGCTTCCATGTTCATGTGGAGAATCATAGGAACCACGAAAAGAAGCATAGCTACCTATTTATCGGAACATAAAAGAAACTGCAAACAAATGGACAAATCAGCTGTAGAACAACATGCTATTATAAATGGACATCAGATTCTGTATGAGGATACATAGGTTTTAGCCACAATGCCCAATTATATCTGTAGATTATGTAGAGAAGCTACAGAAATTTACAAACATAAGGACAATTTCAATAGAAAAGAAGAAGGAATAAAGCTGGCTAAAGTCTGGTATCACACATTAGACAATAGATGTATAAACATAATCAATAACAAGGAGACAGTTCAGAACCAACCAGATGCTAGATTGACAACAACTAGCCAATAGGCTTCGACTTCGTCCAGCCATCCTGGGACCAGCACTAGTATAAATACCAGTTTCCATCAGTCTACCGCTCATTCACAGTCGATCCTCCGACCAGGAAACATTATGTAGAAGTACTCTCCACCGAAGATGTCCCCTGCAGTTGAGGGAGAAAAGTCTGGAAGAAATATCAGTCATGGACAACGGCCACATAGCCCAGATTCTATTATTATTAGTTCTTAGATTGTTATTTTCAGATAAAACACACATGTACCCCAAGTAGACTGCGATTTTTTTAATAGTATACCATCTCGATGAGTCCATCAGATTTGCAATTTTTATTTAAATCACTCTCTTAGCAATAACGGTGTATTAATATGTGGCTGTCCATGTTTAATTCATAATATTAAAAATGGAGCTGAGATTAGCCAGTCATTAATAATTGGGAAAGGTATATGAAGTTAAAACAAAAGGTAGATTTGACTTACTCTTCTCATTACTGAAAATATCAGGTGAAAAATATTAGATTTTCTTACTTCTCATGTACTACAAAATGTAAACTGACATAAAACATTAAATTTGACTCCTCTTCGTTTGCCAGAAAAAATAACAGACAAAAAATGTGACTTACCTTCAGGTGCTGACAAAAAATGAATGACTTATCTCCTTGTGTTAGAAAACATGTCTGACATAAACATTTTAAATTTGACGTACTCTTCTTGTTATAGATTTCCTGCTTTAACCGAGTGACACTGCATTGCTTTTCTTGAAACATGTTACTATTGCCTTCCTTTTGAGCTTATTTCATGTTATATGTCACCTAATTGAGCTGTTTCAGATGTGCTAAACATAATTGCTCTAGTGTAATATTGACTACTTATTGGTTACTTATTTTAATACTTAATACTTATTGGTTGTTTTGATATCCATAGCAATGATATTTCATTTTTTTTTTTCAAATTCTTCAGTGTACAATATTCTAATTGATTAGATTTATGCATTCCTCATGACCAGTGGTGTCTCGTAATCTAAAAAATTTGTCCAGGACTGACATAGAATACAGGAGAAACCCATGCACTGAAACAGGTTGCCATGACACTACAGAACGAACCGTCCTTGTGATTAAGAGCACAATGTGCATCCCCGCCTGTTTCAATTACTTGCCATGGTAAAGCTACTAGACATCACCTATTCAAGGACTAGCCCTCGTCAGAAAGATAGCAACACTTACATTAGACTTTGTTTTTTTGGAGCAAGTTGCAAATAACATCAATAACATTGTATAATTAATTATAAGCTTTAGAAATGATAATTAAGTCTATTTTTCTTTCAGGGCTAAGCCTAAAGGATTCAAATACTCATGTCTTTTAAATAACGCTGCCGTCCCAAGCCATAGCTGAGTGGTTTAGGCAAGAAGCCTTGGCACAGAGTTACAGGACTTGCGCTGGTTCGAGTCCCCATTGGGGGAAGAAATTTTCTCATGGAATTTCGGCCAGTATGGGACCGGTGCCCACCCAGCATTGTTAGGGCATTTCGGTAACTACAATACGTAGTGACTCCAGGTCGAGAAGACCAGCTATAACGGCTGGACCCGACATGCTGATCACATGTCACCCCTACACAGGCTCGATGATCATCTATCTCTGTGATTAACACATGTGAATGTGAGGCCAGCACCGGCTAGTAGGCCAAGGGCCTTCTAGGCCTGTTGCACTTGGAGTTTTTTAAGTGAACCACCCATTACAGAAGTGCTTACGACTGAAAAGAACTACAAACTTTTTAATGTTTTTATAAATAAAGTTAATAAAAAACTTTAATTTCAGATATAATTATATCCATCCATAGTAATTCTGCCTGAAGGCAGGTCCTTCACTGCAATCATAGCATTTTCATGCTATGCTTGCAGCTTTACTAGGGAATTATAGGTGTGGTAGCTTCACGTTGCTTTCCACACTGGTGAAGGATGATGATGATAATGATGGCCATATGATTTTGGGGACTGTTTGGGCCTTAAAGTTTTCCTGACATTTGTCTTACAGGTGAGGAAAAACCCCGATAAAAACCTCACCCAGAAAAACTGCCCCGACCTTAGGTGAAATAGGGTTTATAAATTTCAGATATTAAATAATAATAAGTCCAAAGGACGAGACATCACTATCACCCTATGGGAACTCTTGACACATCAAATGCAGTTAGTTATAGAATAATTTAATTTTATGAGGTATAAGTTGATGAATGAATTCAGAAAAAAATTAAGCATAGACTCAGCTCTGGAAACACATACTATTATGCATTACAGGAATGCTGTCATCCCAACTTACCTTTTACTTTGAGAGAGAGAAAAATTCAAATATTTGAGAATAATTTTTATTTTAGAAAGAAAAATTGCATTCAAACTGGGAGTCGAATCCTGAATCTCTAACTCTGTACATCAGTGTGATAACCATTACACCGTTTGAACTTCCACTTACACTTCTCCTTTTCATTGGAATAAGCAAATGGCATAACTGTTATCCCACTGATGTACAGAGTCAGAGATCTGGGGTTTGATTCCCAGTTCGAACATAATTTTTCTTTCTAAAATAAAAACTATATCCAATTCTTGAAAATGTTAATTTAAAATATAACATCAAAATTTGAGAATATATATATTTTTTTAATTTGAGAATCTGTTTAACTAAGGAGAGAATAAAACTTGAATGGAGAAAATTAAATTACATTATCTTAATGGGAAATCTGATAAAATTATAACAATGAGTATGATAGACTGCAATGGGCAGGATATGAGGCATGAATGGGGATATTGAAACTTCTTGTAGGAAGACCAAAGAGAAAATGCCCAATAGGTAGGATGAAATGGAAGAATAACACTAACTATGAAATGAGGGAAGTAAATTATACAGGATGATTGGAAAAATATTAGCTCAAGATAGAGATAAGTGTAGACTACACTGGGTTTGTTAGTGTCAATGAATGAGTTAGTTAGAACTTAAGATCTAAATTAAAATTTATTATATCTCACCTTGTAACCAGTCTTTCTATTTATACCAGCTTTGAAGCTTTGGCAGCTTCATTTTCGGTAATTTCTTGTCGACTGATGTTATGTTGATCAGGAGAACTGCTTCTTCCTTCCATCCTATGTCAGAGACTGCCAAACTTTACCATCTTTCAGAAATAAATTGAAAATAAAATCACTAACAGAAACAACTCACTAATATTACTTTTTAAGAATTAATAATGCGTTTTTGCATTATTTAATAAAAATAGACTTAGGATTTGTTAATATATTTGCCTAATGCCTTGTATAAAAAGCATAGATTAATTCATTGTAGTTTATTACTTTCTTTGTATTTTTTTTTCTTTTCTTTTTATGTATAGTAGATTCGAGCTGTTATTCCTTTTTTATTCATTGTATCATTAATTTAATTTTAATTGTATTTAGTTTCATTATATTATTAGACATTATTTTCATTATTATTCAATATGACAGATAATTAATTGTTCAATGACTATTATTGTAACTTTTTTTGTATTCATATGTAACATATGTTTGTCCTGTTTAATATGACTATTATTGTAATTTTTTTTTGTATTCATATGTAACATATGCTTGTTCTGGTGAGTGGAAGAGAAGGCCTCATGGCCTTAACTCCACCAGGCTAAATAAATCTATTCTATTCTATTCTATTCTGTTGGTGAACCAATGAACCTCCGGATCAAATCAGAATCACCGGGAATTTCAAAGTTCATTAGTTTCTTTTTTTGAATGTGGATTTTTTTCCCAAACCGTTAGTTCTTTTTGTTTTTCTATTTGTCTAATTAGACTAGCTTTTGTATCAATTAGATGTTTTTCAGACCAAGCATGAGCAGCTACTGCTGACTTTTCCAATTCATTTTTGTCATTTCTAACATGTTCTTTTAACCTTGTTTTCAAATTTTTTTTTGTTTTTCCTATGTTAATTTTGTCACAATCCCTGCATTTGATCTGATAAATTCCGTATGAACTTTGAAATTCCCGTGAATTCTGATTGGTCCTGAGGTTCTTCGGTCGACCAACAGGGGTAGGAAGAAGCAGTTCTCCTGATTGACATAACATCAGTCGACAAGAAATTACTTGAGATTAAGTTGCCCAAGCTTCGAAGTCAATATAATTAAAAGACTGGATATGAGGTGAGTTATAAAACATTATAATTTAAATCTTAAATTAAACCTCATAGTGATTTTTTTCCTATAAAAGTTCAATATAGCTAGTACTTGATTGTGAATGATATAAATGAAATTGCTTGATTGTAATCAACCAGACTGTTTGTAGAAGTATTTGAAAACTAATGAAATGCTATATATTAAATTTGGGAATTTTTAATATTATGAGGTTCAATTAATAAGAATTAAATGAATCGTGATTTCTTCTTACCTCATACTTCTATGTTTTTTTAAACACAGCACTGCAGTATCGGCAACCCATTGTCGTCATCGTCAGCTGTTTTCACGACTATCAATTTTTTCTTTTGCCGGTAATTATCCAAACTGCCATCTGGTGTTCTTTTGAAGGAATTACTCTCCAAACTGCCATCTGGTGTTCTTTTGAATGAATCATTTTCTAAACTGCTATCTGTTGTATTTTTGAAGAACTTTGTAATCAAGCTCGGTTCGTCCGGAATCTCAAAGGTCATGGCTCTAGTATGGTTTTTTTGAATATATATTTTTTCCGAAGGTTTAGATAGATGTTTCAAAAGTTTTTGCTTCTTTTTTCAATCATATGATGCTCTAATAAACTATGTGCTGCTATAGCTGATTTTTCAATTTCTCCATTCTTTATATTTCTGAAGTGTTCTTTTTTACGAGTTTCCAAGTTCCTTTTTGTTTTTCCTATATATATCCTGTTGCAATCTTTGCAAATCAATTTGATAAATTCCAGATTTTTTGTTATATATAAAAAAAGCCATACTAGAACCATGAACTTCGAGATTCCAGACAACCAAGCTTGATTACAAAGTTCTTCAAAAATACAACAGATAGCAGTTTAGAAAATGATTCATTCAAAAGAACACCAGATGGCAGTTTGGAGAGTAATTCCTTCAAAAGAATACCAGATGGCAGTTTGGATAATTACCGGCAAAAGAAAAAATTGACAGTCGTAAAAACTGACGATGACGACAATGGGTCGCCGATACAGCAGTGCTGTGTTTAAAAAAACATAGAAGTATGAGGTAAGAAGAAATCACGATTCATTTAATTCTTATTAATGAAATGCTATTGTTATGGATGTGTAGATACAAC
The DNA here is from genome assembly GCA_030220185.1 of Diploptera punctata. NCBI lineage: Eukaryota > Metazoa > Arthropoda > Insecta > Blattodea > Blaberidae > Diploptera > Diploptera punctata. The sequence continues at coordinate 1,375,007 of JASPKZ010003449.1, read as the reverse complement.
CATAGGCAGTCAACATTAAGGGGTACATGAATAAATTAAATGCTGTCTGCTCTTACAGTGATCCTCATCAAATCAAAAACATGTGAAACCTGCTCGCTTTTCATCGGTTATGGACACCGACGTACAACATAGAAGCATTAAGTATGCGGAAAAGTAGTTCCCTTCATTAAATTAAAAATATGTCCTCAAAATATACTTGCTATTCTTTGTGAATGAAAATAATATTCAAAACATAGAAAATATTCTAAAATATACCTAGTCAATAATTACAACTGAAAACAGTTTATTACATGTGGGTGATGCATTTGTGTCATGCTTCAGTCGATTCTCATGAAACAAAATGACTGAAAGTGCCGAGTCTTCTATTGTTGTGTCGTCATCTCCCTATCAAAAGTGACAGCAATTGTGGCGCAAATGGCGGAAGGATACAATTGGCATTTGTATAGCTCAGTTAGTTGATGTAAGTTATAAGCTCAGAGTGGGATTATAGTAATACAGTTGAAACGTCAGGCAAAGTTTAAAGAGCTACAGGCCACAGAAGTCTACAGTAATATACTTTCCTTGTGCTAGAAAAAAATGTAACGGCTGTGTTAAATTTGGCTTTTTGTGTTGAAAAAGTATCTGACAAGAATTTCTATTTTGACTTGTTCTTCTCGTGTCACAAAAAATATCCAACATAAAAAGTTTATTTTATTTTAAGAAAGGAAAATTAATGCTTGAACTGGAATTTCATCCCTGGACCTTTTGTTCGCCATACAAGTGTGCTGTCCATTACACCATTCGTACGATGATACAAATATTCACATTTCTTTCAACTTATACATTTCTCGTTCGTCTGAAGGCTGTCGCTACCATCACGCCAGCTGACGTATTAATAGTAATTTTTCTTCCTTAAAATAGATTCTATCCAGGATTGGAAAATGTTAATTTAAATAAAAACATTGAACATATGAAGTTTTACTGCTAAAAAGTAATGTTTAAGTTTCTCAATAAAAATACTCCTGAATAGAAGCCATCAGTTGGCATGATGGTAACGACAGTTATTAGCCTTCAGACAAACAAGAATTGTATAAGTTGAAAGAAATGTCCTGCGCCATAGCCGAGTGGTTAAGGCAGGAAGTCTTGGTACAGAGCTACGGGACTTGCGCTGGTTCGAGTCTCCATGGGGGAAGAAATTTTCTCATGGTATTTCGGCCAGTATGGGACCGGTGCCAACCCAGCATCGTGAGGCATCTGGGTAGCTACAATAAGTAGTGGCCCAAGGTTGAGAAAACCAGCTATAACGGCTGGGGGACTGAACATGGTGACCACATGTCACACCTACTCTGGCTGGATGATCATCTACCTCTGTAATTGACACTTGTGGATGTGAGGCCAGCAGCCGGCTGGTAGGTTAAGGGTCTTTTGGCCTGTTGTGCCAGGAGAGAGAAAGAAATGTTAATGATTGTATCGTCGTTTGAATGGTGTAATGGATAGCACACTCGTACAGAGAATGAGAGATCCGGGGTTCAAATCCCGGTTCAAGCATTAATTTTTGTTTCTTAAATTAGATTCAATCCAGGTTTGGAAAATGTTAATTTAAATAAAAACTTCAAAAATAAAAACTTAAATTTGATATACTTTTCTTATGATAGAAGTATCTGATATAAAAACAAATATTAGTCCTCTTGCAATAGAAAATGCATCTAAACATAAAGAATAGAGTGTCTCAGAAAGTGTTCTGACATTTTAATTGTATATTAATATATATATTACAGTTAAAGCTCCTTATTCGTGGGGGATATGTTCCACAAATATGCTGTGAATACAGAAACCGCTTATATGGAATGGTAATTTGTTTGGGTATATAGGGGATACATTCCAGGGTCCCAGAATAAAATAATAATTATCAAAATGAAATCAAGTAATGAGAGATTTTGAATTATTTTTTATTAAGTATTACTGTCATGCTTAGACAAGGGCTTAAAGAACTTAGTAATTTTTTCCTGTTTTGCACTTTTAAAAGGTCATTGATATTCTGCTGTGAATTCAGTGATAGAATTCCTTATTTTGTCTTTGGATTTCTTGATGATTCGTACAGTTGATTCATTAACATTTAAACAGCGTGTTATAGATGCAAACGACTCACTAACATGTAAACAGTCAAGCATTTCTGTTTTCACTTTAAAATGGCAACACTACTTTTTTCTGCTTCGGAACTAATTTTTCTTTCCTTTTACTTGACGTTATAAATTGGAAACAAAGCTGAAAAAAAAGTGTTATTCAATCAAAATTATTGCAATGAATGACAAGCTGAAACAATAAAACACCGATTGTAGCGAGGGCGGCATTTATGAACGGACATAGCTGCTCGTGAAATATGGCAACAGTGGCTTTTAACAAAGAATTTTAGGCTTAGTGACAATAGGGTTTGTTTCATATTGATATTATTGATATTTTTTAAATATTTTTCATGTTGATATTATTTTTAAAATCAAATAAAACGTTTTATTTTTATTTAATTCCATCCATAGTAATTCTGCCCGAAGGCAGGTCGTTCACTCCAATCAATGCATTTTCATGCTATGCTTGCAGCTTTACTAGGGAATTGTAGGTGTGGTAACTTCCCGTTGCTTTCCACATTTATTTAATTAATGGATATTATTTTTGTCCTTTTGGTTTGAATCTCTCGTTGTAAAAGCCGCCTTGGCATGTGCTTGCAGTAAAAAAAAAATTGCTGATGCGTTAATAAAGGATATTAATCTTTGTTATATTCCGACTGGATCCAGAAATTGAGAAATTTGTAGTCGTGGATATATGAACTGTGTCTCAATGTTTTAAGCCGAGAATAAGGGAACCATGAATAAGGAGCTTTTACTGTATGTATGTATATATATATTTTAATTATATACAGTGCGATCAGTATATCATTGGACAGCACACGTGGGGATTTCACTGTGTATATATATATATATATAAGCCTTCATCATCGCACAGCACAAACCCTTCATCTATTGTCCAATGCTGTGCTGATCACTTTGTGTGTGTATATATGTCCATCAATAGTAATTCTGCCTGAGGGCAGGTCTTTCACTGCAATCATGCATTTTCATGCTATGCTTTGCAGCTTTACTAGGGGTAGCTTCCTGTTGCTTTCCACACCGGAGAAGGGTGATGATGATGGCCAGATGATTTTCAGGACCATTGGGCTCTAACCTTCCTGACATTTGTCTTACAGGTGAGGAAAAACCCCGAAATAACCTCACCAAGGAGCCTGTCCCTACTGGGAATCGAACCCGGGTCTGCTGTGTGAAAAGGCAGCAAGCTACCTCGAGATCAAAGCAGTTGATTCATATATACATATATATGTATGTATACAATTAAAATGGTAATGGTGGGGGGAATAATAGAATCTATAATACATCTCCTTCCATTGACTTTAAATATTTTAAAATAAAAATCATGTTAATCAAGTTTCAATAAATCCTTCAATTGAATTTTGCAAGTGAAAACGTGAGCATGGCTCCCTAGTAGAAACTTGTATATTGTTTTTCTAGCAATGTTGCTTTTGCAATCAGAAAGTGTTATACATCACAATTAACATCTTTAATGGGAACAGTTTTCATAATTTAATTAGAAATTGAGCAATTTTGGACTTAAACTTAATCATCTTGAACTAATGTAAATATGGTAAATGAATCTTCTTTAAGGGAAGTCTTCAGTTGTGACTCCCTGACAATATTCCCTCCATTCCATAGTGTTCTGCCCTAAGGCAGGTCTTTCATAGCATTTTCATGCTATGCTTTGTAGCTTTACTAGGGAATTATAGGTGTGGTAGCTTCCCGTTATTTTAATATTACCTAATGTACCAAAATTTGTTACATGAAAAATGTTATAAATTGATTTTTTGCATAGTTTGGATCTTTTAGTTATGTGTGACAGAAAATATGAATGATTAACTCATAAGCTATTAAAAATGTTTTGTTTTGCGTATGATGGAATGGTATAACAAAGAACTGAACAGATTGATCTTAAAGCTACTTACAAATATAAATAATTTATCCCATTAAATTACAATTTTTTAAATTTATAATTCTCACAAAATTAGACTGCACTTATATATAATTTATGTAACATTAAATTAATCAATATTTTTGATATTCATTGTTATCACAATTGAGGTTATGTATTAGAATGTTTAAAATAATAATATAGTACCTTTTTTATATATCTTCCTCAGTTTAGAATTGATTTTTATCCAAAAAACTTCCTTAAATTATTAAATCATGAAGGCCTTTTACAAACACGTTTAATCTTTGGCATGCTAATTTGTACTGATGTCGGTGTATAATTTATATAATGGGTTTAGGTCTGTGGGTGTGTTCTCATTTAGAATGTTTATATTCTTTGCTTTTCTTAAAATTCCTATGTTTTCTAAGATGCTAATCTTGTTGTTGTTACTCTCTTTGTGTATGATTGTCATGGTATCTTCGATTTTGTTAAACTGATGACCTGTTTGTAGTATATGTTTTGTAAAACTTGATTTTAAAAAATGTTATTAATCACAAAAAAGAAAAATCAAGTTTTACAAAACATATACTACAAACAGGTCATCAGTATAATAAAATTGAAAATACCATGACAATCAAACACAAAGAGAGTAACAACAAGATTAGCATTTTGGAAAACATGGAAATTTTAAGAAAAGCAAAGGATATAAACATTCTAAACGAGAACACACACACAAGAGACCTAAACCCATTATATAAATTATACACCGACATCAGTACCAATTAGCATGCCAAAGATGAAACATGTTTGTGAAAGGCTTCATGATTAAATAATAATGTATAGCGCACAATGTGCAAAGATTAGTTAATCTATATTATTTTATCTGTCCATACAGAATCCTGCCAGAGATTGCCCTCTGTTTTTGCACTTTAGCACATGGTATCTCTCGCATAACATGCCGCATCGCTTGCACACGCATTCTGGTCCCGGGTCATGAAACTGTTTCGTTTTGCACAGTCTGTGATGGAAGCCGTGTACTGCTAGCCGGGTCACTAGGTGTCGTAGTTCGGCTTCTTCCAGTCTTCTGAGATAATGGCATCGGTGTTGTAGAAATCAGCCAAATGGATTCTTTTTTCAGCTGCAGCTCTCTTAGTACAGTATTATAGCTCGTTATAGATGGCAGGAATAGTTTCAATCGGAGCTCTTCTATGAGAAATAGCTCCTTTGTCAGTTCATTAACCGTGCGGGAGGGTGCGAACTTTGACAGACCTGCTGCCTTTTTCAAATACATGGATTTCACTTTTTCCAGGAGTCTAAAGCTGTTGATTTAATAACTGAAATTTTTTTTTGATAAAAAACAATTCTAATTGAGGAAGATGGATAAAAAGGTACTATATTATTATTTAAAACATTTTAATAAGGATGTAATGAACAATTTGGTAAGACATTTGTTTTAGATGGAACACTATCTTATAGCCAATCACAATAGAATGTTAAATGATACCATGTATTTAGCAGTATGATTCTTCTTATTCAGTAAGTTGGGGAAGTTTAAAAAATAATGGTAAATACTTCTTTTATTTTAACATATTAAATCCACATTTGTAGAATTTGGTGATTAATCCCTTTTTGAAGGAAATTTTCAATTATAATAGATAATAATAAGTTTGGTCTGTTTAATTCTTACCTCATATTGTTGTTTCTGTTAGACATATGTTTCAAGGCATGTTAGCCTCATCTTCAGTAGTTACAGACTGGTTTTTCCCAAGTTGTCAGCCCTGGATTTCGACTCCTGTGGTCCAAAGAACTTGCTTAGGTTTCTCTCCCCCAGAATTTCAAAATTCATAATTCTAGAATTAGGTTCCTCTCCCTGGGAATTTCAAAATTCATAATTCTAGAATTAGGTTCCTCTTCCTGGGAATTTCAAAATTCATAATACCAGAATTATGAATTTTGAAATTTCCGGGGAGAGGAATCCAATTAGCAAGTTCTTTAGACTACAGATAGAGGGAGCAGAAGTTGAGATCCAGGGCTGACAACTTGGGAAAAACCAGTCTGTAACTACTGAAGATGAGGCTAACATCCCTTGAAACATGCATCTAACAGAAACAATGATATGAGGTAAGAATTAAACAGACAAAACTTATTATTAAGTAAAACCTCAATGTTACTTCCTATTGTATTTCAAATATAGTAGATCAATTTCTTCATAATATGTCAATGTAATGGCATGTGGACCTCAAATTGGACCATGGCATTTAATGGGTTAAAAAAATTAAATGCCCATGGCAAATTTCCCTACAGTAAATTATTCTTCTTTAACTATCTCTTATGTCTTTCGTATTGGGTTTACTTATCAGTTTCAATGCTCATTCCTCTTTCCCATAAGCTACTTGCGTTGTAGAGATTTCCCTGATTCTCTGTCAGTTATATATTACAAGGATAATAAGTAGTGGCAACAATCAACACTTTTGAAATTCATATTATTATTAATGGCAACAAGACTGCTGTAATTCATAGAAACCTTTATTTTCATGAATAATGTCCTCCCGTATCTACCACCTTCTGCCACATATGTGGAAGGTGTTGTACCCATTGCCTTACAGTATTGAGAATGATAATAAGTTTGGTCTGTTTAATATTTACCTCATATTGTTGATTTCTAGATATATGTTTCAAGAACTTTAATAGGAATAAATCACAATGAGGTTTAATTTAAGATAAATTAATGTTTCATACCTCTCCTCACAATGAATCTTCTAAGTTGATCGCTATGTCAAAGCCATAGCAGCTTCATCTTCAGTACCATCTTGATGATCAATGACCGTCACCCAGAAAAACTGCCCCGACCGGAGATCAAACCCGGGCCCACTGCGTGACAAGGCAGCACGCTACCTCGAAACCACAGCGATGGACTAGATAAAAATAAGTAATTTATTTGTATTTGTAGTATTATTCACATTGTAAATTAATTTCTTATATTTGCTATGGTCTCAAGGTAGAGTGCTTCCTTGTCACACAGCGGGCCCGGGTTCGATCCCTGGTTGGGACAGTTTTCTGGGTGAGGTTTTATTGGGGTATTTCCTCACCTGTAAGAACGAATGTCAGGAAACTTCAAGGCCCAAACGGTCCTCGAACATCATATGGCCATCATAATCATCATCATTCATATTTGTCTTAGATTAAGCTAAGGATTTAGGGCACTCCACTATCATCATCACCCATCATATCATCAGTGCAGCGTAACCCCACATTTCAGGCACCCAAACATCAGAAGTGGGTTACAATTGTGCCAGGAGAGAATATGAGAAATGTCAAAATGACAACATGGAGCATTGATTAAAAAAAAAGTAAAAAAATAAATTACAAATATTTTCATAACTTCATTCTATGTTTGGAGTTACTGAACGTAACTTAACTATGAATACAGTTCCAAAGAAAAATCAGGATTTTGTTTCATTAAAATTGTAGTATATTGACTTCTTGTAAGTGAACGTTTTTCCTTTTATTCAGGACTTAATCATTCATTACTGTGTCACTTTGTTCTTAATTAAAACATCAATTCTATATTAATTTAATAAACAGCTTGATAATGACTGACAATTGAATTTCTTTTTAATGATTTGCTCGCTATTTTTAGATGTAAGAATATTTAAGTACAATATTTTCAGCATCAACATAACAAAAAAAAATAATAAACTGAATTTCTTAAAATATTCTTTTTATATGAATTTGTGAACTGTGCATTTCATGTGGTTTATTTACATTATTTATCTTATCTCAATTCATCAAAGGGTGGGTATCTATTTGATTAATATTGGAAGATTAAATTATATCTTTGACCAGTATCTTCTATCATATCTTTTTCAGGATATTTCTAGCAATTTATTTATGTTATTTCCATACCTTCTGCAAGTTGATTCCACTGTATCCTGTAATCTGAAGCCATTAGTGTTTACAGAAATGAAAAATATCACAGGAAACCAAGAGGAAAAACAAAATGGATACATTTTATTTCATACCATACTTTTTAAAGTTAAACTGAATTGAAATGCATGGCTGAATAAGGTGCATAAGACATCTAGATCTTAAGGTTAAGGTGTACAAACTTCGGAACTAAAATTGAATATATTTACTTATTTTAGGAATTCTCACTATGAGGTATATTCATTAAGGTAGAATTTTTATCACTCACCTCATATTGTTCTTATTTGACTATAAACTAGTTTTGGAACATAGTTTCTGTTCCATCCTCAGTATCGTCACGAACGTTGTTCTGTCATCTTGAAGAGCTGTCCTTCGCTCCTTCCATTGGCTGACTGAAATACCTCAAAACCAGGTCATTCTCCCGGTGAGAATGACCTGGTTTCGAGGTTTTTCAGTCAGCCAATGGAAGGAGCGAAGGACAGCTCTTCAAGATGACAGAACAACGTTCGTGACGATACTGAGGATGGAACAGAAACTAGTTTATAGTCAAATAAGAAGAACAATATGAGGTGAGTGATAAAAATTCTATCTTATTGAATATATTTGTTTGCTTATCTGAAATTAGTAGTTTAAAGGATTGCCAATCTTACAAAGGAACTGTCAACATTTACATGTCGAAACCTATCTTGAAATTTCTCCCAGAGAATTATTGTGATGTATCAAGGCTGTGTTCAAAAAAATATCTGCTGTTTTTAATTGGAAGGCACAAAAATTAAAGCTAGACTCCAACAATGGCAAACTCACTGTGCAGAGCAAGTGGAAATCCCTGGATTATAGAGCAGAATGAAGCAAGATGGGGTGGCACTGCACAGGAAATCACTACTGGCATAAGTAAGAAAGGGATTGCTATCACGCTCGCTTCACTCATCCTCCTCTCCCCACTCCATGCGCGAGCAAATGGAATGCAGGTAGTGAGGGGTTATACAATCTACCGAGTCTGCAGTTATATTACTTGCATGTAATTTAAATGAGATATTAGGCACTGGATTTTAGTGTCTTGCAGTTAAAAATGGCAGATAATTTTTTTTGGACATGGCCTTGGTATATCACAACGCTTCTCCAAGAGAAATTTCAAGGTAGGTTTCGACATGCAGTGGTTGACAATTCTCACGTTAGTTTTAAGCCAGTAAAACCTGGCTACTTATATTTTATTATTTTCATTTAGTTAAGGAGGTCCAGAATATCCAATATCACAATTGTTAGAATATTCTTTATTGAATTACATACAGTAAAAGCTCCTTATTCACGGGGGATATGTTCTGGATATATGCCGCGAATACAGAAACCGCAAATGTGGAATGGTAATTTGTATGGGTATATAGGGGATACATTCCAAGGTTCCAAAATAAAATCAATTAATGAGAGATTTTGAACAATTTCTATTAATTATTATTGCCAGTCTTGGACAAGGGCTTAAAGAACTTTTTTTTTCTCCCTGTTTTGCTGCTTTTAAAAAGTACAGTGTGTCCACAAATTAGTATCATACTTTAAACTACTACTACATCACTTTGGATAATCATATCTAAATGAAATTGGTGACAATCAAAAGAGAAACTCAAAAAAGATTTTGCTGTACCTCATAGACATTAAATGTGGCCCACATGAGTGACTGCAGGCATCTAAATACCTAAATATCCAACAATGAATCCATCATGACCACAAAAAAACATGATTAAATAGCTTAGTTTCTGTATTGTTGTCTATTATTTTCCATTATTGACATTGTTAACATGCATAAAACTTTTTGAGTTACTCTTTTGATTGTCACCAATTTCATTTAGATATGATTATCCAAAGCAGCATAGTAGTAGTTTAAAGAATGATACTATATTTGTGGACACGGTGTATTTCAATTCAGATTGATATTCAGCTGTGAATTCTGTGATAGAATTCCTTCTTTTGTCTTCAGATTTCTTGATGAATTGTACAGTTGATTGATTAACATTGAAACAACTTGATATAGATACAAATGACTCACCGACGCATAAACGGTTAAGCATTTCTATTTCTTCTTTAAGTGGCAACACTACTTTTTTCCACTTTGGAACTAATTTTCTTTCCTTTTGCTCGACATTATAAATTGGCAACAAAACAGAAAAGACACTTGTTATTCAATCAAAATTATTGCAACGAATGACAAGTTGAAACAATAAAACACTGATTGTGGTGAGGGCGACATTTAACAACGGACCTAGTGGCACATGAATTACGACAGCGGTGGCTTTTAACAATGAACTGACAATAAGGTTTGTTTAACTTAGATATTAATTTGTCCATTTGGTTTGAATCACTTTTTGTAAAAGCTGTCTTGGCATGTGCCTGCAGTAAAAAAGTTGCCGATGCGTTAATATACTAATCTTTTTAATACACCGACTGGATCCGCGAATAAAGAATTTTTTAGCTGCAAATACAGGAACTGTGTCACAATTTTTTAACCCGCGAATAAGGGGCTTTTACTGTACTTACACCTAATCTTTTAAATTTTCAGGAGTTGACAAATCTTTGTGTATAGTTATTGCAGGAATTCTTCATTGTATTCATATATAAAATGTTGGAAAAATATCTTATTTAAATAATGAAACCGTGAATAAAAAATCCACACATTAGATTACAGTAAAATATTTTGTAAATAATCGCCGAATGTTTTGTGCTACTATGAAAAGTTTTAAACATATGCTGTATGCAAGCTATGCTTTAACATTAGTGATACATGGGAGTCTGGTCCCTTTAAAACTATTAAAAAACTCATCTGGAAATGTTAGAGGTCATTTCTAAACACAGCACTAATATTGATTGTTTAAACTGTATTGAATTTCTTATGCCTTGTCTGGCCAATTTAATGTTTACAATTTTTTTGTTCCACAACTTTATTATTTTTTAACGTCACCATATTGCTGGCATTTGATTAATAATAATTGGTCTTACTTGATTCAATCAGTAGTCAGTATTATTCCTGACAGTATTTAAAAATTACTTTTTTGCACGAGTGCGTTTTGTCGTACTTACAGCAGTGGTGACCATGATTGAAAGTTCAACTTCCTACATTTCGGGGTTGCCAAGCTAAATAACTATACTGTAATATTACGTATTACAAATGTGTGTGGGAAGTAAAACCACTGCCCTCTATGTAACTACATATAATGTATACACAAAAATATCCAATAGGTAGTGTTAGTATATATTATACGAAACAAATTACTACATTTTAAATGAACTGAACTTTATTTGAAACAATATAAAACAAATACATAATTGCTACCATTTTATAACTAAATAGGTCTCACGGCCTCCTGTTGTTTCAACTATTAAACATTGCCCACACTGTTAACGTTAATCAATTGTTTATAATGAATGCAGATATTTTCAACAAATATGTTATTTTTTTGCTATTATTTATTATTTTGAAACACTATCGCTCAAAAATAATGTACAACAATGTTTGTGAAGTGTTTTACAGAATCTCGGAAATTAAAAATCTATTTAATAAATAAATAAATTAATATATGTGAATATTTTAAAATCTACAGATGTTAGATGATTTATCCTGACAACTGATTCAGAACTTTTATTGCAAATCGATTGAAGTTCAGTTGGGAAAACTGGCAAAAAACTTCAAGATTTGATGCTGTGTATGTTCATCTTATTGTGATTTTCCCAAGCTTGAATAACATGCTATTGATGAATTGCTTCATTCATTTCCTACCTAGATAAAGTATCCATAAGTTACAAGGAAGGGTCACGATAGTTGTTTTTAATCATATCCTCACTTCTGTAAAAACCACTTCCCAACCTCATTGTAATATACTATTTCTTTTATTTTTACAAGGTTAATGACTAAGTGAATTAATAAATATTACAGTTGTGTTAATTAGTAGTAAGACATAACCGTTAACATAGCAGCTTGGTGACTTATGAGTGTACTAATTAAAATGCAGAGTTGTAAGAACATGATAGTTAAGAATAAAGTTTTGTCTTATCGTAATCTGAATTACCAATTTGAAACCATATCTATCTATAATTGCATAGTCATAGCCTCTCCTTTGGAAGGAGTTACTAGACCAACTTAATTCTTACTTACCTTATTTGCTCATAGATGTCATGGATAGCATGTGGTCAATACACCGACCCAATGAGACATCTAACTAAGATATTACTAGGATGTTGATGTTGGTAAATTTTGCTTAGAGGCCTCTTTATTCAGGCTTAAGGATCTATTATGAGCTTGGAAATCTTCAGCCTCGGGAACCACGACTTGAAGTCCTTCCCAGAGGACTTGTTCCTTGAATTTTTCCATCCTAAAAAATCCATCGATCCTGACCGGGTTTGAACCCGCCATCCTCAGAACCATAGGCAAGGAGCATAACCACTAGTCCATCGCAGCTGACCTAAAACCATAGAATGACTATAAGATAATAAAAGGCAGGAATAAAATTCATGCACATAGTTTAGAAACAAGACGGCTCTAAAAAGTGTAGGATGGGAGAAAGGAAGATGATATATAGAATAGAACTGAAATTATTGAGACTCTTTTGAGAGAGAACACTGCCATAAAATTTGAAGAAATTCAATACAGTTGCTTTCATTATACCAGGTTTTTGTTATTTGTATTTTTTAATCCTGAAACTAAAGTAAACTTCATGATGTGATTAGCCTAGAAAGTTCTTGGTCCACATCCACATATGCCACTCACTTAGACATATATAGGGATGTGTGGTCAGTATATTGAGCCCCCAAATGTTATAGCTGGTTTTTCAGACTTAGTAGTAGTAGTAGTAGTAGTAGTAGTAGTCCTGGTCACTACGCTGTGAAGCCTAGAGCCTTGATGAAAGCTCTCCAACAAAGTATGTTGTTTGCCAATGCCTTAATTTAATTTCAACTCATCCCTGCCTGTTCAGTTTCATCCCTGATGGTATTACTCCATATTGCCCTAGGTCTTCCTCTTCGCCTTCTCAATTCTTGGGGGGGGGGGGTTCCCTATCAAATGCCATTTTTGTGATGTTATCATTCTCTCCCCTTAACACATGACCAATCCCTTTCCATGTTCTAAATTTAGTTTTACGAATTTCATTTTGATTCATTCTTCTCCAAAGTTCTTTATTTGTTATAATTAGAGTGCAGATGTTAGGCACTTAAAAAATTCAAAATAGGCAGGCAAGAAGGCACTAAAAATCATTAATATAGACACTAAAAAAAATCAAAATAGGCCCTTACAAAAAATGGACAACAACATAACTTTTTACAGCCTTATGTTAAGAATATAAACATATGCTATCAATAGCATGCCAAGATATCAGAGATGCTACTGGAATTTGTTTTGCCTTTTTACAAAGAGCAGAACCCTCTTTGTCACTCAGCAGTGTTTGTATTGAAAAGAAGCAAAGAACTTTTCTCCAAGCCTTAGAGCCGGAGCATAATACAATGGAACATAGCATGGGGATATTTCGCTTAACGGGAATGCATGAGGTGGAAAAATACAATATTTACCTAACGGGAGTACATTGAGGGGGAACCATCTACCTGCTAGGTTAATGGGTTATTACCACCCTCATCCTAAAATATTCTAAGGGAATTTATAAAAAGAACACTTGAAAACTTTTATTAAATGATTTTTTGCCATGAAGTTTGTCCATTTCAATTGATTTAATTGAAATACTGAGTTAATTTCGAGAAAAAATTACAAATAGGCATTTATAGGCATTATAAGCTGAAATAGGCTTTTATAGGCAAAATGAACATCATGGAAAACAACTCTAGGATAACTGGTATGAACTTATATGAAGTCACTTTTACAATATCTATTATAAATAACTATAGGCACTTTCCCTAACATCCGGTCTCTAGTTATAATCTCTGGCCACCATATACCCAAGATATTTCTCAGGTATCGATGTACAAAGATTTGAAATTTCTTTCCAATTTGTTTTGTAGCCATCCAAGTTTCACAATCCTATAATAAAATAAATTTCACATATGAATTAAATAATCTTAGATTAAGTCTTAAGGAGATTTGTTACGTCCTCCAAATTGATTTCAATTGAATATAAGCATATCTTGGCTTTCTTTATTCTGGCATCAACATCTTCTGAGCCACTATTCACAGATATACTACCCAGATAGCTTCTATTACTTCTCCTTCTAATATAAGAGCAGAATTAATTGTGTTATAAATTCTCATTGCTTGTATTTTATATTTATTTATTTCTAGTCCAGCATTACCTGCCAGTTTATAAAGATCTTGGAGTTTTGCATTTATATCTGTAAATCTATGGGCTAGTTAACAAACATCATCTGCATATTCTAAACTTTCTAATCTTGCATTCGAACCTCATTGTATACCACAATATCTCCTACTATTCAGTTCATTCATTACACCATCCATAACTAAAATAAACAATTGTGGGGACAACAGACATCCCTGTTTATAGGGGGTGATGGGTGAAAAATTGGCCATTTGAGATCAAAATTGGCATTTTTTGTTTTGTTTTTTGTACTAAAAAATATCCTGTACTCTAATGTATATGTTGGCAAAGTTTCAGAGGCTTATGGCACTTCTAAGTGCCCTAAATTATGTCAGAGTTAAAAGGTTGCGCCAGTTAAATGCTACCTGTATGCAAATCTTTAAACTTGTTTTTCCACACTTTTATTTCCACTGCATTTTTGTACATTCAAAATTGAATGGAATTCAGAAATTTTGTTCTAGAAGGTTCAAATTTTTACTGCATGTCCTAAAAACAATGGGTAACAAAGTAGTGCATGGGTTTCATGATTGAAGTTGTATTTTAAGAAATATAAAATAAAATGTATGCAATTATTAATTTTTTTTTTTTTGTAATTCCACGCATGAGGTACATTTTCTTTTTCTCCCTTTGTATTCATATTAAAAGAATTCCAATGCATGTTTTTCTAAATATTTTAGGGGTCTTGTAAAAAATCAGACAATTTTACTAAAAAATTGTGGAACCCATTTAATTGTAATATATGCAAATTTTTAAAAATATAATATTTAATAACTCATAAAATAAATGTCTCACAAGAATGAAATTGGTATGTATCATATAGTGAATGTTTGTACAAAAATCAAGTCTCTATCTCAAAAAATAGAAATTTCACCCATCACCCCCCTTAACTCCTCTTTCTTTTCAACTTGAAGCCACTATTTATTGTAACTCCTCAAATTCCACATGATGCTAAGATGTGTACCAGGCTCATACATTGGCCAAAAAAGATATTTCTTTCTCCTTGGGAAAGGCTTTATACTGGTTGGCCACAAAGGGACTTAGCTAACTACATTGTAACTTCTCAAATTCCACATGATGCTAAGATGTGTACTAGGCTCATACACTGGCAAAA
The DNA here is from genome assembly GCA_030220185.1 of Diploptera punctata. Taxonomy (NCBI): domain Eukaryota; kingdom Metazoa; phylum Arthropoda; class Insecta; order Blattodea; family Blaberidae; genus Diploptera; species Diploptera punctata. Next base: position 1,359,680 of record JASPKZ010003449.1, on the reverse strand, counting down.
AAAAAATTATTTCCCCTTGGGAAAAGCCTTAAACTGCTTGGCCACAAAGGGACTTCGCTAACTACATTTAAAAATGTATACAGATTGATACATTCTCATGGAACTAAAAATTTGTATGCATGTGTTTAGTTTCTGTAAGACCATAAGGGTTAAAAGCTCTCTGTATTATACAAAATGATGAATAGAATTACCAAATAGGGAATTTTTCCTTTGTCGTTTGTTCGGCCAGATCTTTGACTTTATTGCATGATAAGAAAAGAAGATTGGGTAGTGTACAAATGTAGGTACCAGGTGGATATGGCCATTGATCATAAAGACAGAAACCGATGGTTTCATGGACAAAGAATATAAATAGGGAAGCAAACTCTTGAAAATAAAAAAAGCAGTGATCTGTTTTTCCATCGGCAATCTACTGGTCAGCATATCTCCAGGTTAGGGACAGCTGTAATTTTATTCATGGATGGATGGATGGATGACTTTATACCCCAACATAATCTTACTGTAGGATTTGTAGATACATTTCAAACAAATGATTGTAATATCCTAGGCTGTGGAATCCAGAACCAAATTCTACTTTGATTCAATAAGAGCACTATCTTATTATTAGATCAACCAAGCAGATTCGAAACAAATGGAAGCATTTCCTTGGACTTTCAATATTACTGTTCTTTTAAAGATGGGTAAACGATGGATTTGACTTGAAGAGTATAAGGTACAATATATTAGCAATTTAAGATACAAGATTTATTTCAGATGAAATTTCACAGATGATAGATACTAAATAAAAAAAGTTGTATGTTTAAAGAAAACCTCCTCCAGACATCCCTCTTCATAGAAAACTTTTCTCAGATGTTTTATTTTACTTTTTTTTAGGGTCTTGGCATACACAATCCATTCTCTGATTTTAGGTCGTCCTCTTAATCTGGTTCCTTGAGGTTGTGAACAGAAGATTTGTTTCATCTTTTTATTATTTAATGTTCTGTTAGTATGTCCAATCCATCTCATATGGTCAAGTCTTATATTTGAGACAATATCGAGATCTAATAACTGTATTAATTTTTTATATTATATCATCTTCTCCAGATGTTAGCTACACAAACTGCTCCCAATATTCTTCTCAGTATCTTCCTCTCAAAAATATTTAAATAATTACTGTATTACTCAAGTTTCTGAAATATAATAAACAATTGATGTAATCAATGTTGTATATATCTTGATTTTGGTACATCTAAAAACATGCTAGCTCTTTAATATGGGAAAAAAGAGCATAATATGCTTTATTTGCAATTCCAATTCTTCTTCTTGTACTTCTTGTAAGCCCATGTTTCCCTTAACAGAGATTTAGGCTATTTCAAATCTTAAATAATTTTTATTGGTTAAAAGAGTTCCTCAATAATAGACAATGTCAAAATTATAACTCCCCATAGCATTTTTCTGACCTGGCAGGTAAATTTTCCTAGAGACAGTCATAAATTTGGTCGTATTTTCATTTATTACCAGTCCAAGTTTAGATGTAAAATTCATGATGAAACACCATTGAGGTCACTATGTAATATTTATTATATAAAAATAGAGTACCTGAGATCTCAGTCTTCCTCAACATTGGATGTGGGGTGTGGAGTACTTTCGAAGCATATGCTTCATCTTCAGCTTGTGAATTGTGAGTACAAGCTGAAGATGAAGCATATGCTTCGAAAGTACTCCACACACCCCACATCCAATGTTGAGGAAAACTGAATCTCAGGTACTCTATTTTTATATTATAAATGTTTGAGTTGTCAGCACAAACTTTGTTTTTTTATAACATCTGGAATTCTTCACCTAATCATTTGCATATGTGAGAAGCTGACTGCACTTATTAAATGTGCTGCTCGGAGGAACATAATGGTAAGTGTCAAAAGGAATGTTACAATGTTACTTGTCCTTTGCCACTATGTTTCTGCTTCCAGGAGCAGGTGGCTTTTAACATATGTCCTTCTCCTTCTATCTAGTGTGTACCAATCACATACCACTCTGTTAACAAAACAAGCAATGAGGTCAAATGTTGCTTGTTTGATGGCAGTGGTGCTTACCATTATGTTCCAAGCAGCTCAAATATCTGACTTGAAATCCATGAAAAGGTGATTGTTGCAATATTATGATCCCAGCATTTTTCCAAGACTTCTCTAATCTAAATTTGGTCTGTTGTTGAGCGATGGTCATGGAATTCAGCCTGGTATCTTCATAGTAGGCAACATTCTTTGATAGACAATATTGCTCTCTAGTAGAGAGTGACTGTAATGTACAAAATGAATAACTCTGTAAACACACTACCACTTCACAAAGGCTATTTAAACTCATTCCCCAAATGGGAGTCAATGACAGTCATGTTTCACCACACTATTTATCTAATTCTGTTTACCAAAATAAAGAAAGCTCCTTTTTAATATTACTAACAGGTCAGCATTATTTTGCAGTGACTGATTCTCGAACAAATATGTTGAATGAGGCAAATAATGAACAGATTTCTTCAAACTACACATTTGATAATTGTGTTTTAAATAATGATTTTACTGAGTTGTTTCCTAAAAATTAATTAATTACCTATAATGTTCGTTATAATATACAGTTTGATGTGTTTCATTTTTTCTCCACTAGGGTGCATTCTTACAATATTGTGATCCTCTTTGGCAATAAATAATAAGATCAAGTTGCAGAGGATGAACAAATGAATTGCAACCAAAAATTTTTCATTTGTTTAAAACATTGCTGTTTACATATATAAATGTTTTAAAATAAAACTCCAAGCGCAACAGGCCTAGAAGGCCACTATATTTAAATAATGATTTGTGTGTAAACAGCTTAATTTTATTCGTTACATAGTCCTAGCAAATGCCACTCTTGATTTCTAAATCATCTAGATAAATTGGAAATTACTCGTGGCATTACTTATAATAATCTAATCTACTTTAGCAGTAAACACAAATATATCCTAAGTGTTGTGTCCACTGTGCTGCTTGCAGATATAAAGGTAAATGCAGGAAACCTGCAATGCTGCACATATTTCTCCATCTCCTGCACCATTCTTAATTCTTAAGTTTTTTTCTTTCTAATCATTAATAAAACTAAAATAGTTTTATTGTGTTCTCCAAAACAACTATCGTGACCCTTTCTTGTAAGTTATGGATACTTTATCTAGGTAGGAAATGAATGAAGCAATTCATCAATAGCATGTTATTCAAGCTTGGGAAAATCACAATAAGATGAACATACACAGCATCAAATCTTGAAATTTTTTGCCAGTTTTCCCAACTGAGCTCCAATCGATTTGCGATAAAAGTTCCGAATCAGTTGTCAGGATGAATCATCTAACCTCTGTAGATTTAAGAATATTCAACCTATATTCTTTTATTTATTTACTTCCTTTATTAATTAAATAAAAATAAAACTGTTAAAAGTTTTATACGATTTTCATATTTATTTAAATACAAATTCATTACAGCTGTTTCAGTACTTTGTACCTACTTAAGACAAATACCATGATTACAAATTAATTTTGTTATTATAATATATATATGTTTGAGTACTTTGTACCTACTTCAGACAAATACCATGATTACAAATGAATTTTATTATAATATATATATATGTATGTATAATAACAAAATTCATTTGTAATCATGGTATTTGTCTGAAGTAGGTACAAAGTACTGAAGCAGCTGTAACGAATTTGTATTAGGTAAATATGAAATCATATAAAACTTTAACAGTTTTATTTTTATTCAATTAATGTCACATGGATTTTCATCAAGTAAATGCCAAATCAGTTGATTATATTCTGTTACTCTACAAACCTTTACTTGATTTGTTTTCAGCTAAATGCATAGTAATTCAGGTCCCTCTTCTTGCAACATCTTAACAATATGCAGTTGGATGTGTTGGTATTTCAAGTTACTGTGACATTTCCCTGATACAAGTCACTCAGTGTGTATTCTAAAATTTTGCTAATGCTTAGAAGGATTTTCATTATAGAGTAGAAGATACAAGTTTAATTCACATAGTGGAAGGGTGGAGATTTTCCTTCACCTCGTTTGGTTCTCCTGCAGCCCACACAACCATCTTTTAAAAGAATGCTAAGAAAATCATTATGAAGAACTAACTTAAAAAGTAGGTTTAACTACTTTTACGTTATGCTTTGGTTGTAAATAACTGGACTTGTGTTTCATATTGGTTTTCTTTACCTCAAATAAGTTAATTTAAAAAAATTGACATGCATAGATTTGTGTGAAGTTATATTTCATGTGGTAAAAAAAGAGTTATTTTTTATAATTGTAAAATTTGGAATATATTTAAAGTTTGACATTGGATGATATACTTTCAAAAATATTTAATAGAAGTCAACAATTTTATAATACTTACGTCTTTGTGTTTAGTAACTAATTCACTGGCACTGCCGAACATGTGTTCATGGCCGCGATGTCACAAGCTCTCCATACATCCCTATCCTGAGCTAATGTTTTCCAATCATTGCCGGTATAATCTACTTTCCTCAAATCATACATAATGTTATTCTCCCACCTCATTCTTGGTCTACCAATTGGGCGTTTTCTCTCTGGTTTTCCTACAAGAAGCTTCCATGCACGTCTTTCATTCCCCATTCGTGTCATATGTCCTGCCCATCGCAGTCTACGAGACTTAACTTTTCATATTATATCCGGCTTCCTATAAAGACCATGTAGTTCACTGTTAAGCTGTTTTCTCCATTCACCTGTCTGTTTATCTCTCTTTGGTCTAAACATTTTCCTAAGAACTTCATTCACAAATACCCGTAATCTTCTTTCATCCCTTAAAGTAAGAGTCCATACAATATAACTGGTAGAATAATGGTTTTATATATTTTCAGTTTAACGTTTTTTGAAAGGAGTTGGGACGTCAAGAGTCCCTGTAATGCATAATAGCACGCATTTCCAGAATTGAGCCTATGTTTAATGTCTTTGTGCATCTCATTCCTATTTGTGATTATTGTTCCTAGGTATTTGAATTCAGCCACTTCCTCGAAATATCCCTCATTTCTCATTAGCTATGCATTTCCATTATATAATGTATTTCTATGTGTGACCATATTAGTTTTATTGATATTTACTTCGAGCTTTGTGTTTAGTAGGTCTACTAAATTATAAAACATTTACTTTAAATTGATCCATCCAATGGCTAATTGGCTCAAATTCAAGCTTTGGCCTCCCTTAACTTCTGCCTCCAATCGTTTCTATTTTGCGCAGCAAGCCTCTCTTGTCAGACTTTTGCATTAAATCTCCTAATATAATTTCAATATTGAAGTAGCAGCTACAGGTTAAAAAAACAGCTGCATTGTTGGGGGGTCAACATGCTTATCACATTTAAACCCTCTGAAAATTGCATACTGTATATGGATGTGAGGCCAGCTAGTAGGATAATAGCCTTCTAGGACAGTTGGACTATGACATTTTTTATTTCATATTCTATTATTTCCAATATGAGACGAACAGACAGGTGTATGGAGAAAACTACATAATAGCTACATGGTATGTATAGGAAGCCTGATATAATAAGAACAGTTAAGTCTCGTAGACTGCGCTGGGCCGGGCATAGGGTACGAATTGGGAATGAAAGAGATGCATGGAAGCTTCTTGTAAGAAAACAGAAGGAAAATGTCCAATTGGTAGACCAAGAATGAGGTGGGAGAATAACATCCATGATTTGAGGGAAGCAGATTATACGGGGGATGATTGGAAACATTAGTTGAGGATAGGATGTATGGAGAACTTATGTCCGCGCGGCCATGAACCTAGGGATTGGATAGAGCCAGTTATTATTTCCATTGCATCTTCTAAAATCAAATGCCGAGGTCTTTCTCTAATTTGTTTTGCCAAAAATTATTTTAGGGAAATGTTCTGCAGTTTAAATATCCTACTTTAATTGATGCTAAAAATTGCTCAAAATTATATTAAAGATTTTGATATAGAGTACAATTTGCTCAAAGCGGAATTGCATGGCACCATTTTTTTTTTTCACATTAGACAGAATTCCACATTATAAAAAACTAAAACTTATTAATAATCTTAGATTATAGAGTATCATATATGTCTTTTCTACTTATCTTGGATTATTTCTAGTTCCGCTGTCGTTGAAAAGTGAAGTATATTATGTACGAGCGACTTCGAAGGTAACGCGCGAAAAAACAGTCCCGTTTCGTCAGCGTTAAATATGTGTCTTAAGCTATGGTTTATTATACAGCGTGTCGCGCCCGATGTGACGCGTTGTTGCTTTACGCTCGGCGTGATACCGGTTTCGCATTGAGCGCATACCGTACAGCGCTTATGTTTATGGAATTGTCGCCAGATGGCACCACATATATGGGGAATCGAAATGACCAACGTTCATAATAAATTCCCAAACGTGTTTATGAAAAAATGGATATTTACAAACCTGTCCCTGCATAACCTAATGAAATAAATTAAATTAGTAAACTATAAACTAAACTGACCCATCGGAAGTTTACAAAAAGGAACATTTATTTCTTAAAATATGTTTCGGAATTAAAAGCAAATGTTGGTCATTCACTCGTATCTGGTGGATTTAATTTTATAAACGTTCACGTATGCGAACTTCAATTCTAAAGAACTTTGAAAAATAATTGAGAGGAAAAGTTATAATTTGTGTACATAGACAAACATATAAAAATCTTTTATAAAAAAGTTTTAAGTGTTGCAAAACGTTCAAAATAACACGAAATATTAGTAAAGATGGAAAAAGTACCTAGAACAACAGCATCATATGAAAGTTGTCAGGAAAACAATGGAACAAATTATTCTTTAGTTCTTAAATAAACATATGGTTGATAATACCAAATTTTAGAATACTTACAGCAGTGACGACCATGAAAGTTCAACTTTCTACATTTCGGGGTTACCAACCTAAATAACTATACTGTAATATTACAAACCACGTGTGGGAAGTTAAACCATTACCCTCTATGTATACTACGTACAATGTATATACAAAAAATATCCAAAAGGTAGTGTTAATACATTAAACGAATCAAATCACTGCATTTTAAATGAACTGAACTTCTTTTGAAACAATATAAAACAATAAATACGTACACTGCCGCCATTCTATCACTGATTGGTGTCACGGCCTGCTGTAGTTTCAACTAATAAACATTGGCCACACTGTTAAAGTTAGTCAGCTGTTGATAATGAACGCAAATATTTCCAATAAAGATATTATTTTACTATTATTTTGAAAACACCATCCCGCAAAAAATAATGTACAACGTACGTCTGTGAAGTGTTTTACAGAATCTCGGAAATAAACTCGCTTCTGTAAAAACCACTTCCAAACCTCGCATCATAATACATTTGCTTCTTACAGAATTACTGTGGATATAGTGTGAAACCTTTTGATGACAGCTGATTTTTTTATTCTTGAGGATGTATTGAGATATTTCACAGATTTAAACATATCACTATATACAAATTTTATAAAATATATTACCAGATTGTGCTCTATTTTTATGACTATTACGAAGACTGAATATGTAAAATAGAAAACAATTTTAATTACAGTAATTTTACAGTTAAAATGTAATTTATTAACATTTTTATTTGGATACGATAATAGGTTCCTTAAATATTCTGTAAGGTCATTTTTTTAAACATGTGCAATTTGAACTATTGATCGATCTTCAGAATTTATATAAGTAAATAGTTTCATGGTCCCGCGCCGTAGCCTAACGTATTAATGCATAAAATACCTTGGTATAGAGCTACGGGATTTGCGCTGGTTCAAATCCCCAAGGGGGAAGAACATTTTCTCAATAAATTTCGGCCAGAAGGGACCGGTTCCCTCTCAGCATCATGAGAAATTAGGATACCTACAATAAATAGCTGCTTCAGATTGAGAAACTCAGTGCTAACGGCTGGGGACCCTAACCGGTGACCACATGTCACCTTTATATTGATTATCACCTCTGTGATTAACATATGGATGGGAGGCCAGCACCCTGATGATGGTCAAGGACCTTCTAGTTCTGTCGCGCCATGGAATTTCAGTTCAAATAGTTATATGAGATCATTAATTTATATTAGCTAAAATGTTTGACATGAAAAAATGTTGATATTTTGGTTTCACTTGCGACGTGTGCGATTAGATTTAAATTTTATCCATAAGGTTTTTTTTTAACTTAGTAACGGCTGAATGTGTACTTATTATTTATAATCTCACAAACTGCTAAATGTTAATATTATTACTTCTGACAATTAGGGATATAGAGTTTGAATCCATGACCCTAGATTTCAGTGCCAAATGGAATACCATTGAATTACAATTTCGACAATTCCTCGTAGTTTGATGCAATTCGTTTTTTTTTGGAATTCAAATCGGAGCAATGCCAAGAAAGAAAAATGCCTATACACCATGTCTATAAAGAAAATCACATTTTGATAAATTCCTAACTAAAATATTTAAAATGTAAAATTAGTACATGATAAATCTGTCGTCCTCAACTAAAATAAAGTTCTGTTAGAAAACTTCAAGTAGTTAAAAATATGTAGTAGGCCTTTCTAAACAATGTTTCATCTTCTGCATTTCAACTGGTAGTCAAGTTGAAATGCAGAAGATGAAACATTGTTTTGAAAGACGTATTTTAACTACTTGACGAAGTTTTCTAACAGGACTGTTTTAATTCAGGACGACTGTTTTATCAGATACTAATTTTATATTTTTAATATTTTATTATGTTATGCTCCTTGCCTCTGGTCCCGAGGGTCGTGGGTTCAAACCCGGCCGGGGTCGATGGATTTTTTTAGGATGGAAAAATCCAAGGAGCAAGTCCTCCGGGAGGGACTTTAAGCCGTGGGTCCCGAGTCTGAAGATTTTCAGGCTCGTAAAAGATCCTTAAGCCTGAATGAAAAGGCCTCTAAGCAAAATTTACCGAATTTTCCCGTCCTAGTACTACCTTGGTTTCCTAGATGTCAGTATGAGGCGGAACGCTGACCACGGACCACTCAAATGACATCTATACGAAAACAAGTGTAACTAAATTAGTATGGTTCAAATTCTTCCCTCTAGGGGGAGAGCGCCTAAATATCTGTTAAGGGAAACATGGGCTTACAAGAAGAATTACGTAACCTCAACGGTGCTTTAAAATGAATTTTAAAAGTATAAATTCCTGTCATATCTAAGCTGACCGTGTTGGGTCATATAACACTGAACTTTTTTTTTATTTGTTTGCATTAAGTTTACTCTTTTAATCCTGGATGTTGTTAGTGTGCGCATTAATGTAACAGTGGGATTTTCTGGAGCTGGGAAAAAAAAAAAAAAAACTTCCTGTGTTCTACAATTCGATAGAAATTATTGTACTGTGTAAGTACAACATTCATTTCGGACTACATACATGAAAAGCAGTCCCTCTCAGGAAAGTCGATAGAGAAATAGTATCAATTTGTCACAATTGGTAGTTTATCTCCACGCTATGGATGGCATATTTTACCCTGACATGCCCGAACGTTAGTTAATGTCACACCTGAATGAGGATTAAGATGAGTATCCGTTTCAGCAAGATGGAGCACCGCCTCTCTGGCACTGTCAGGTTCGTAAATATCTTAATCGGGTGCTCCTAGAAATTGGGTACAACGAACAGGATTCTTATGAAATGGTCTCAGCGATTCCCAGATTTCACCCTATGAGAATTTTTTTTGAACGACAATGTTTACGTTTTTCCTCTATCATGTGATCCACGTGAACTTCTAATGAGGTTTGAAGAAGGTGCAGCTACAGTCACGCCTGACATTCTGTTCAGAATCTGCAAGAGTTGAACATCGCATTACACTCGGCGCCCACATCGAGAAATTGTAATATAATGCCTTACAAAAAATTATAAGAATGTGATTTTCTTTAGTGACAAGGTGTATGCTAATTTATTGCTTGATTCTGTATAAATACGATCTAAGAAAATATTAATGAAATTGTAATGTGTTGTGGAGTCAAAGGAATTAGACGTTGGTAAGCATGCTTATCCATGCACATATAGATTTAAAAATTTTAGCTTCTTTGTCTAATTCACAAATTAAATTTGTACGATATTAACAGTCACTCAGGATTTGCAGCATATGTATTTTTACGCTATTTTTCTTCGTGTTAACACCATCTGTTGACAACGTGTTACTATTATATTTAATCTGTATCATCACAGATCTGGAGAATCAAGTTCACTTAACTGTCTGCAACACAGGAAATTACACGGTTAGTATAATGTAAACCCTTCAACTTTTTTCCAGATTTTCGAAAGGTTTTCGATTGAAAAACTAACGACTAAAAATCTGAACTAAGTATTTATACAGGAAATACGTGTTAATATTCTCGTCTTCTTAATATTCAACACTCAAAGTTTTTATTCTTTATTTTTCATTTATTTTAATTATCATTTTTTGTTTGTATTCTCATAAAAACTTCATACCCCCTATATATTATGTTCTAAATAAATTATATTTTACGAGCTACTAGATACATTTTGATATGCTATTACCACTAAAGTTTCATTTTAACTTCTAACATTTTTTCATAGTACATTACCTCAGGACGGGTGTATGGAGAGCTTATGTCCGCGTGACCGTGACTCTACGGGTTCGATAGTGCTAGTGAGTTACTCTCTAGAATAGTCAATACATCGTTGGACCGCCTGAAAGCAACAAATGCCTCTGTTATATAGACTATTTAACTCATGCCCCAAATGGGAGTCAATGACCAATCACGTTTCAATGATTTCTGTTTTACAACCAATCAGAGTCGTGTTTCACGAAATATTTATCAGTGTTATATTAATCATAGTAAAGAAAGCTCCTCCAGATTAGTCACATTTGCTACATCAAAGAATCTCATTGTTAAGAGCACAACATTTCAGCATAAGGATATTCATAAATACACCCGGACGTCCCCCAGATGGAGAAACTCGGAACCAGATAGATCATGTATTAGTGGATAAACGCTGGCACAGTAGCATCATCGATGTTAGATCAGTTAGAGGGACAGACTGCAATTCGGATCATCATCTGGTAAGAGTGAAAATCAGACAACGGCTATCGCTTATGAGAGGAACAAATGCTAAAGATGATTCTGAAAAATATGAATTAAAAAACTTGAAAAATGATGAAATGCGGCAAGAATACCAAATCAAAATTGCTAATAGATTTGAAGTACTGGAATCTTCACATGACAATGTGGCAAACGAAGAAGAAACTGATATAAATAAAGAATGGGAGGCTATAAGAGATACTATTAAATTGTCAGCATCAGAAAGCATTGGTTGTTTAAAAAAAAAAGGCAAAACAAGAAATGGTTTGATGAGGAATGTGCCGACATTGTAAAGAAAAGAAAGCTAGCAAAAATGAAATAGTTACACGAGCCAAATAAGGTAAATTTAGAGCAATTGGGTAGTATTAGACGGGAAACCACCAAGCTACTAAAGAGTAAAAAGAGGGAATATTTGAGAAAGAGGATTAATGATCTTGAAATGAATGCAAAAAATAGGAACATTAGAGAATTATGTCAGGGAATTAATAATAATAATAGCTTTATTTTACCTGGCAGAGTTAAGGCCTTAAGGCCTTGTCTACCACTCAACCAGGTTTAAAAAAAATACAAACAAAAAATAGTCTTAAATCTAAATTACAATATATATATATATATATATATATAAACGATTACAAGTTATGAATACAATACAATTAATATTTATAATGTATTTTGATTTACTCTAAATTTAACGAATTAAATATATAATATGTACAATATATATAAAAAAACAGGAAAAGATTAATGACATAGTATAAAATTAAATAAATAGAGAAAAATTAATTATTAGACAACAGGTAACTGTATAAGCGTGACTTAAAGGTACCAAGTGTGCGGCAACCCCTGATATCTTGAGGAAGGAGATTCCAGGAGCGGGCAGAGGCTACTGTGAAGGAAGTAGAATAGGAGGAAGTGCTATGAAGAGGAATTAGTATAGAGAAGAAAGGGAACAAACATAATTCGGAATGAAAATGGGGATATGATTGCAGATTCTAGGAGTATATTAAATAGATGGAAAAGTTACTTTAATCAGCTATTAAATGTACATACAGAACAGGACATTGAGGAGGATAAGTTACAGACAGCAGAAATGCTAGTCGCAGAGCCAAGTGCATTAGAGGTCGAAATGGCGATTGAAAAATTGAAGATGTATAAAGCATCAGGTTCAGATGAGATCCCAGCAGAACTGATAAATCAGGGGGAGAAAAATTGATGGACAAGATACGCTGGTTGCTTAGTATGATTTGGGAAAAAGAAGCTCTTCCAGATGAATGGAAGGAATCAATTATCGTACCAATCTATAAGAAAGGAGATAAAACTGATTGCAACAACTACAGGGGCATCTCATTACTTTCAACTTCGTACAAAATTTTAACAAATATATTAGTAAGCAGACTTACTCTCTATATTGATGACATTCTAGGAGATCATCAATGTGCATTTAGAAGAAACAGGTCTACAACAGATCAGATTTTTAGTATAAGACAGATTTTAGAAAAGAAATGGGAATATAATGGTACTGCACATCAACTATATGTAGACTTCAAAAAAGCATATGATTCAATTAAGAGGGAGAAGTTATATAGTATCCTGCTGGAGTTCGGAATTCCTAAAAAGTTAGACTTATACGAATGTGTCTAAATGACTCAAAGAGTAGGGTGCGTGTAGGCAAACAGTTTTCAGACACTTTTGTAATCCAGAATGGGTTGAAGCAAGGAGATGCACTATCTCCTCTACTATTTAATTTTGTACTAGAGCATGCCATTAAATCTTTAGAGAATGAGGAAGGCTTACAACTGAATGGTATCAATAAGCTGTTAGTTTATGCTGATGATGTAGTACTACTGGCCGATAGCAAGGAGATACTAAAGGCCAACACGCACACACTATTGAGTAACACTAAGAAATTAGGGCTGGAAGTAAATATCAGTAAACCTAAATATATGGTCACACGTAGAAATTCAATATATAATGGAAATGGACAGCTAATGACAAATGAGGGAAATTTTGAGGAAGTGGCTGAATTCAAATACCTAGGAACAATAATCACAAATAGGATTGAGACGCACAAAGAAATTAAACATAGGCTCAATTCTGGAAATGCATGCTATTATGCATTGCATAGACTTTTGATGTCCCAACTCCTTTCAAAAAGCGTTAAGCTGAAAATATATAAAACTATTATTCTACCAGTTATATTATATGGGTGCGAAACATGGACTCTTACTTTAAGGGAGGAAAGGAGATTACGAGTATTTGAGAATAAAGTACTTAGGAAAATTTTTGGACCAAAGAGAGATGAACAGAAGACTACATAACAATGAACTACATGGTCTTTATAGGAAGCCAGATATAATAAGAACAGTTAAGTCTCGTAGACTGCGATGGGCAGGACATGTTGCGCGTATGGGGAATGGAAGACGTGCATGGAAGCTTCTTGTAGGAAAGCCAGAGGGAAAACGCCCAGTTGGCAGACCAAGAATGAGGTGGGAGAACAACATTAACTATGATTTGAGGGAAGTAGATTATACAGGGAATGATTGAAAAGCATTAGCTCAGGATAGGGATGTATGGAGAGCTTATGTCCAGGCTGCCATGAACCTACGGGTTCGATAGTGCCAGTGAGTAAGTAAGTAAGTAAGTAAGTAAAGAAAGCTCCTCCTTTTTAATATTCTGAACAGGTCTGACCATTATTTTGCAGTGACTGAGCCTATAAGAAATACGGCTACCAGATTGTATATATATAGTGTATAGATGTCAACACATAGCGCTTGCAGGAGTTAATATAAAAACATTTGTAGCAATTTATTATACCACCAAAAGAAAAGAAACCACTGTTTGCACTTTCTTAAATGTATTTTTTCCCAGGTAATAATCCAGAAAAATATAATTGTCATATTTACATCATACGACATCAGAAATGAATTAATATACAGTTTGATGTGTTTAATTTTTTCTCCACTAGAGAGCATTCTTACCATATTGCGTTCTTTTGGCAATAAATAGTATGATCTGGTTGCAGTGATAAACAAAAGAAGCAGATGAAGCATACCTATCGTTTCTCATTTGTTTTCAAACATCGCCGTTTACATTACATATATAAATATTTTAAAATAACTATAGTTAAATAATGATTTGTGAGTAAACAGCTTAATTTTATTCGTTAAATAGTCCTAACAACTGCCACTCTTGATTTCCAAATTCTCTAGATGAATTCACTCCTCACTTCGTGAGTCGTGAATTTATCGATAATTTGGAAATCACTCGTGGCATTACTTATGATAATGCATATAGTTTCTCTTCATAGGTAGCAATAATTTTTTTTCAGGGCTGGAAAACCTGTAACCACGTGGATTGTTCACATAGTGAATTCCTTTGTGACCATTGCATTTTCTGTGTGGGCGGATGTACAGCAAATCCTTTGATACGTGTCCTTAGTTTGGAGGGGGGATGTATACGGTACTTTTTGCTCTCCCTGATTTGTGGTTTTCGTGCACAATACTAGCGACGCGACCGCTCTTTCATAAGAAAGTAATTACCATTTTCCCCCCCAGGATTTTGAGTCCCTTGATTTTGATAAGACGGTTATCATCGGAGAGGACCCTGAACAAAGACTGGCGTATGATTTCTGCGCCCAACTGCTACATCCAGGTCTCTTTACGCGTATTACCGCCTCACTATGATGGTTGTCAGTTTATATAAAAGCGGGTGCCGCGTGACAATGATTAACACGCGGAAGTATTATAGTGGCGGTAGTCGGCATCTTTTATTTAATTACAGTAAAACGTGTTTAATCCGGAACGTGAATAATGCGGAAATCTGTCAAATATGAACAAATTTATTGGTCCCGGCGAAAGAATAGTAATTTTACATGTATTTATTTTGCATAAAACTAAATCTGTCCAACGCGGAAACGGAAGGGTATTTATACACAATTCATGAAGAAAATATAAAGCGGAAAGACAGAGAAATAAATTAGTTTCCACTTCATTGAATTCCCGTTAGGCAAAAAAAAAAAAGTAATGATTCCTGCCGCCGGGTGAATTAAAGATTCTACCTGTATCTAAAATTTTATTTCGGCCGTACTGCACACACGTTATACGAAATACAGATACCTTACTTACAAATAACCATTGAACTGTAAAATCTTAATTTAGTTTAAATTCTAAGACCGATCTTTCAGAGGTAGCTTTCTGAATTTACGGAATAAAGATGGCTAAAACGTATGTATCATAGTCATTAAACGAAAAAAGTGAAAGTGGTTGAAGATAAATCTCCAAATTTCCGGACCGATGCTTCAAAGTCAAGCTTTAGCTGTTGCTAAATTCCTAGCGAATAACGATTTCAAGGCATCATCAGGTTGGCTGGACAGTTTTAAAATACGACACAATGTAGTGTGGAATGAAATGTTGCGGGGAATCAAAGGATGTGGACGAAAGTGCAGTTAGTGAGTGGAAATCGAAACTGGATACTTTAATTTCAGAATCGCGCCTAAGAGACTTTAACGCTGGCGAATCGGGACTTTTTTTCGCGCGTTTCCGTCGAAGTCGCTCATACATACTATACTTCACTTTTCAAAGCCAGCGGAATTACAATTAATCCAAGGTACATAAAAAGACATATATGATACTCTATAATGTAAGATTATCAATAAGTTTTAGTTTTTTTATAATGCTGAATTTTGCCTAACGTGAAAAAAAATGGTTCCGTGCGATTCCGCTTTGAGCAAGTTTTACTGTATATAACTGCAGAGAAACAAAGCGAGCTGCTGGACAACCATCGTAGTGAGGCTATTAAATAACATGCCTGACATTCAGTGAGATTCCGTTGTTAATACGTTCTAATATTTACCTTTCAGTACACCGTGTTCCATCCAAATCTCCCACATTTTAATTAATCACAACTCAAAAGTATGAGGGATTATGAAATGGGGTTACTCTTAAGAGAAAGAGAAACTGAAAGAATTTTTGTTTTCAGTTAATTTATCTTTCGCTTGTTAGACAATAATGACAAAACAAAATGGCGACTCCTCAGCAACGCTCTCAAACTGTTTTCTGGTATGTGAGGCAACGTTTCATGTATCAGGATCTGTTAATCGGCGCAATGTAAAGATCTGGGGTGCGCAAAATGCATACCACTATCGTGAACATGTCCGGGACAGCCCAAAAGTAAGCGTTTGATGCGGCCTGATGAATAGGATTGTCAAACCTTTCTTCTTCCATGATAAGTCAATAACTAGCCAGGTATACCAAAACATGTTGGAACAGTTCTTGTAGTTAATCTGTAATCCCAAAAAAAAAATATTTCAGCAAGACGGAGCCCCACCACACTGGAACCTGAATGTTCGGAATTCCCTCACAGAATCCTTCCCAGATCGCTGGAATTAACGCGGCGGACCAATTTTCTGGCCACCACGCTTGCCGGACTTCACTCCACTGGACTTCTTCCTCTAGGGGTATCTAAAATACCTTGTGTTTGCGACTCCAGTACAAGGTTTTCATATTTTACGAACCCGTATCCATGACACAATTGCGACAATACCAACGGACACGTTGCACAGAACGTGATACGAAATCGAATAAAAACTTTATATTTGTGCTACCAATGGTGCACATATAGAGGTTTTAGTGTGTGTTGCAATGAGTTTCTCTTTCGTTTAACACAAGCCTCATTTCATAATTCCCACAGTTTGTTGGTTATGATTAATTAAAATATGGGAGGTTTGAACGGGACATTCTGTATAATGAGACACAGATCAAGATGAATGTTTCTTACTCAGCGATAACCATGAAGGATGATGTATCATGCGGCTAATTAATCCCAAGGGAGAGGATTTGTGCCGTTGTAGATTAATCTCGAATATGCCCTGAACATTAATTACGGGATACATTTTATTTAATTACTACGTTCGAACGCTTTTCTTTTATCTTTGTTTTGAAGTTATGCTATTAGGCCTAATACAAGTGTTATGAATTTTTAAATCCTCTCGAAAATATTTCACTAACTAAATAATTAAATCACCATTGCGTCGCACCGCGGGGTTCTAAAGACCTGTCAGAGTTAGCTGATGACACTGTGCAACAAAAAAGAAACTTTTTTTTTTTGTCTCAGAAAGAAAAATATGTGATTCTCCTGAATTCAAATATGATATCGGGTTTTCTCCATCACGCAAGGTTTCCGATAGACAGTAAATTATAATTTCAAACACTTTAATATTTTCTACATTCGTAACTACACAATATTCGAACATTCGGACTCACCTATAAAGTAAGAAATGACGATTTTCTGCTATATTTCGCCTGTGGAGCATCCCTCTTGGTGGTCAAACAATAATCGGCCAGCATATTAGGATTGCATTTGCCTTGATATATCTTTTCCATATCTGAAATCTCCTGAGTTAGCTCATTTGGTTTTATTTTACAATGGACAAATGGACGAAAACACGTTTATTAAAAAATAATTATTTAAATCCATTAATTGAAATTGAAATAAAAAAACTGTGGCGATGGAGAAATTCCGAATACATATTTAAAAACACGATAAAAAACTGCATTAAGTACAACTATTGGTACTCATGAGACAAAAATCATGTTTACCAGTGTGATCGGAGAAAGGTCTTCTGAACACATTCTAATAAGGGAACTATCAGCCATTGCATGCCGAAACCTACTTTGAAATTTCTTCCAGAGAAGCGTTGTGATGTAAATAGGCCGTGCCCAAAAAATTATCTGCCGTTTTTAACTGCAAGGCACTAAAATCCAGTGCTAAATCTCTCATCTAAACTTTTGGGAAGTAATACAACTCCTGTATTGGCAGACTGGATAACTCTCACTACCCGCCGTCCGCGCTGTATCTCGTCTCACTTCACTCCGTTCTTAACTCATGCAAGGATGTACATGTGCTCCTTGCAGTGGGTTGCCATCCTGGCTTCGATTTCTCTGTCTTGTAGTTAAAAACAGTATATATATATATATATATATATATATATATATATATAGCGCTAAACGTACCGGTACAGAGTTCTAATCCCGACTCGAGCATTCATTTTTCTTTTCATATCATATTTGCCTTCATTGCCAAATGTCAAAAATATAGTTATAACATCTAAATATACAAGCGTTACTGCTATAAAGTAAATATTCTCTTTAAAAATTTGCTTGTCTGTTATGGTGGCCGCTAGATGGTAGTTGGAACGACTTCCCGCTACTTCTTGTGTGAATTGAGAATACTTACATATATAAGAAAAATGTATGTTTGTGTTGGGTCAGTTGATTAGAGCGCTAAACGTAGAGTTTAGAGACTCGGGTTCAAATCCTGACTGAAGCATTCATTTTTCTTTTCATATATATAGGCTATTTTATGTGGCCTTGGTATATCACAACGCTTCTCTGACAGAAATTTCAAGATAGGTTTCGGCATGCAATGGTTGATAGTTTTCCTTGTAAGATAAAACCCTGTAAAATTGAGTTTTAGTATATTTTTGATGTTGACTTTGGTATCCTGTTTCTCAGTTTATATTCCATCCATCCATAGTAATTCTGCCCGAGGGCAGGTCCTTCACTGTAATCATAGCATTTTCATGCTATGCTTGCAGCTTCACTAGGGAATTGTAGGTGTGGAGCTTCCCGTTGCTTTCCACACCGGTGAAGGAGGATGATGATGGTGATGATGGCCATATGATTTCGGGGACCGTTTGGGCGTTAAAGTTTTCCTGACATTTGTCTTACAGGTGAGGAAAAACCCCGATAAAAACCTCACCCAGAAAAACTGCCCCGACCGGGGATCGAACCCGGGCCCGCTGCGTGACAAGGCAGCACGCTACCTCGAGACCACAGCGGTGGACAGTTTATATTGATCTTCAGTATTTATTCAAAAATTATAAGAGTGCTCCTTTCTTTGAATCCCATTTTTCTGAAACGTATTTTACATTCAGTGAAGTGTTACGAGTAGGCCTACAATGCCATATATAACAGGTGATCTGCAAAAAATAATACAAAATGATATTTCGTAAAAAAAAAGTAGTTGCGCACAATTCGGGACTAATAATTGGGGATGAAACGAGTATCCGGCATCCGGCCTAAATTTGTTATCCGGCCGGATACCGAATTTAAAAAAATACGAAATGTAATATTTAGATACTTTATTTAATTCACATAACAAATATAATCATA
Source organism: Diploptera punctata (assembly GCA_030220185.1). Lineage (NCBI taxonomy): Eukaryota > Metazoa > Arthropoda > Insecta > Blattodea > Blaberidae > Diploptera > Diploptera punctata. The sequence goes on along the minus strand of JASPKZ010003449.1, from coordinate 1,340,418 downwards.
TTTTTATTTTACAACAACAAAAAATAGTACTCGTACTGCACTAAGAGTGAATGGTGAATGAATACTAATTTCTCTGCAGGGTGAGTCAGAAGTTTATTAAAAACTATGTTTTATATAAAAGCATATACAATTTACATCAATAACGTTAAAATATTCTTGAATCATATTTTTTTCATATTATGTAGCTACCTGCCAAGATGTTTTCGACGAATTCCATGTAGGTATGTACTTACACCTTAACCATAACATCCAATTGACTATTTAACTCATGCCCAAAATGGGAGTCAATGACCAATCACGTTACAATGATTTTTTATTTACAACCAATCACAGTCATGTTTCGCCTAGAATTTACCAACTAAAGTTTATCATAATAAAGAAAGCACCTCCTTTTTAAACATTCTGAATAGGTCATAGCCCTATTTAGCAGTGACTGACTCCTTAAGAAATACGACTAACAGATTGTATATATATATATATATATATATATATATATATATATATATATATATATATATATATATAGTGCATGAATGTCAACCCGTAGAGCATGCGGGAGTTAATATAAAAACATTTGTAGCAATTGATTATACCACAAAAAAAAAAAACACTGTAGCAATTGATTATACCACAAAAAAAAACACTGTTTGCACTTTCTTAAATGTATTTTTTCCCAGAAAAATATAATTGTCATATTTACATCATAGGATATCAGAAACGGTTCTCTATGATCAGAAATTGATGTGTTTCATTTTTTCTCCACTAGAGTGCATTCTTACAATATTGCATTCCTTTGGCAATAAATAACATAGCGAACAAAAGAAGCGTACCAATCGTTTCTCATTTGTTTTCAAACATCGCCGTTTACATTAAATATATAAATATTTAAAAATAACTATATTTAAATAATGATTTATGAGTAAACAGGTTAATTTTATTCGTTAAATAGTCCTAACATGCCTCTCTTGATTTCCAAATTCTCTATATAAATTCACTCCTCACTTCGTGAGTCGTGAATTTATCGATAATTTGGAAATCACTCGTGGCATTACTCATAAATGGATCATTCAATTCCATGATATAATAAACAAACGGAAAAATGAAAAGTTAGATTTGTTTGGTACATACATATATATGTTTTATTCCGTTTCTTTCTTTACCGCCACGAGAAATTTTAACATTATGTAACAAACAAACTTTCGATCGTCACTGATTATATCAAAATATTCCCATAAAGGCTATCTTTTGTTTACCGATGTCATTTTTCTTTGCTAAATCTTCTTAGAATTACTTATAAAAAGTACTTTTATAATAACCTCAAACTACAATACCATGCTTTTAACAAGTTCAAATGATCGTGTTTGCAATCAATTCAACGAGTCAAACACTTGCTAACTTTGCTCATGAACGAAAAGGCCCGAATTCAGCCGAGTCCACCTCATCGTTCGTATGCCACCTACGCGAGCTTTCTCGTTACGATGCTCCAATCGGCAATGTTAGACCTGATATCCGGACAAACAGCTATTCGTTTCATCTCTACTAATAAAGATTATTTTCTGTAAAATGGTGGCTGCACAATATTAATTAGTTTGATAGATGAACTATTGAATTGAGCTAATATGCAGGACATCATTAGACATCTTAAAGTGAATATATTAACAACTGAGTTTTTACAAAATATTCTATTCTATAGTGTTATGCCCTAGGACAGGTCCTTCACTGCAGTCATAGCATTTTCATGCTATTATTTGCAGTTTACTAGGGAATTATAGGTGCGGTAGCTTCCCCTTGCTTTCCACACCGGGGATGATGATGATGGCCAGATGATGTTCGGGGACCATTTGGGCCTCAAAGCTATCTGACATTTATCTTACAGGTGAAGAACACCCCCGAAAAAAAAACATCACCCAGGAAGCTTGTCCCGACCGTGAATCGAACCCGGGCTCGCTGCATGACAAGGCAGCGCGCTAGACCACACCACCGCTGCAGCGGTGAGCTTACAAAATATAACGCAGCATATGTTTGGAGTTCATTGAGATAACTTTGCTAGTTTTGTATTATTATTATTTTTTTTTTTCAAATGCCCCAGGTTTGTCTTTCGACATTCCTGGTTTCTGTCCTGGCATGGCGTACTTGTAACCCACTTCTGAGGTTGGGGCGCCTGGAAGGCGGGGTTACGTTGCTCCGATGATATGATGGGTGATGATGATGATAATGGTGCGCCAGGAGAGTCCCTAATCCTAAGCTTAACCTAAGATGAATATGAATGATGATGATTGCGATGGCCATATGATTTCGGGGACCGTTTGGGCCTTAAAGTTTTCCTGGCATTTGTCTTACAGGTGAGGAAAAACCCCTATTATTATTATTATTATTATTATTATTATTATTATTATTATTATTATTATTATTATTGTTACTGTCCACCGTTGTCTCAATATAGCGTGCTGCCTTGTCATGCAGCGGCCCCGGGTTCGATTCCCGGTCGGGCCAGGCTCCTGGTGAGGTTTTTTTTTGGGTTTTTCCTCACCTGTAAGACAAATGTCAGGAAGCTTAGGGCCCAACGGTCCCCGAAAATCATCCGGCCATCATCATCATCTTTCACCGGTGTGGAAAGCAACGGGAAGTTACCACACCTATAATTCCCTAGTAAAGCTGCAAAGCATAGCATGAAAATGCTATGATTGCAGTGAAAGACCTGCCCTCGGGCAGAATTACTATGGATGGATTATTGTTATATTGATGTATTTTCTTTTCATGCATAATTCTTGTGTTTGTGTTTCACTGAACTCCTAAACGACTGCACTGATTTTGATGGAATTTTTTGCGTGTCTGATTGGGTCCCTCGATGGTTTAGATTCAGAATTGGAACCTCTAAAACCATTAGGTGTAGGAGTTCACCTGACGTGAAAATTTAAAAATCGCTCTAGCGGTCACAATTTTCGATGTTTAACAACGATACTCAGTATATTCCTTAAAATAAACCGAGTAGGTATTGTCCAAAAAGGAGCGAAATCCGACAATTAGAAGTGGAGATTTATTTGAAACCCGAAATTAAAAACTGCCTAAACGACTGGACCGATTTTGATTATTTTTTAATGTGTTTGAATGGGAAAGCATTAGCTCAGGATAGGGATGTATGGAGAGCTTATGTCCGCGCGGCCATGGACCTACGGTTCGATAGTGCCAGTGAGTAAGTAAGTGTTTAAGTGGGTCCCTGGATGGTTTAGATTCACAACTCAACCCTCTAAAACCATCTGGTGTAGTTTAAATAAAATGGAAATTTAAAAATCGCTCTAGCGGTCAAAATTTTTTCGATGTTTCACAACGAAACTCAGTATATCTTATTAAAATAAACCGAGGTGGGTATTGTCCAAACAGGAGCGAAATCCGACAATTAGAAGTGTACATTCGCCTGAAATCCAAACTTAAAAACCGACTAGTAACCAACATGTTAGGTTCGTCTCAGCGTATATCATACATATAATTTAATTAACCTTTAATATTTCATTTATTTAGGCGTAACAACGCACGCCAGGTATTAGCTAGTTAATTAAATTAATTTAACTGTAGTTAAGGGAAATAAGAAAAATAAAGTACGATTTTTTCTTCATTGGACCAGCCTCATGGGCTAATGGTCATGTGTTTCTGACTACTGTTCATGTGGTCCCGGGTTCCATTTCCGGTCAAACCATAGGAATTTTTCCTTAAAGGGAATTATTCCTGTGGTTGTCTATGGTCTGGAATTTAGGTTAAGAACTCTTCTGGCGCTTCATTACCATTTATCACTTATATCATTGGGGTAACGTAACTCCGCTTCTAGGCGCCCCAACTTCAGAAATGGGTTACAATTAAGCCAATGCTAGGAGAGAACACCAGAAATGTCGAAATGACAACCTGGGACATTGAATAAAAAAAGACATCCAAGAAAAAGTTATGTAATTTCAAACATGTTCATTTACCGTGTACAAGGATAAACTCATTGTTTAAGATTGCTTTTCTATTTATGGCGAATGATTACAGCTTTCCGTATAAGGCAATGAATAATGATATAGGTAAAGGAGACTGGTCCGCAAGACTTGTTGCAGAGATTTGAAATAAATACTTCTAAAGCAGCGAGAACTAAACGTTTGGTTATAAAAAGGGCTCGGAAGTTGAGGTAAATCCTTTTTTGATTTTATGTCTGAAGACGAGGCCCAACCTAATATATATATATATATATATATATATATATATACATATATATATAAAGTATGAAAGAAGAAGCATTTTTAGCTATCAATTTATTTTTCGTTGTGTATGTTGTTACATATAACTAGAAATTTGTACTTTTTAAACTTTTTTTTTATATTCATTAAAAATTCAGTTGAAACTAAAGTTATTAATTAATTTGAATTGCCATTTTAAGTCTTTTTTTTTCAGTTTTTAGTTCTTTTTTAGGACAGTTTTAGGCCCTCAACTTTCGAGTCCTTGTTCTAAGTGTGAGAGATGGTTTTAAATATATTTAAATCTGGACATTCTCTTTGTCTTGCATGCTCTGTGATATCTTTTACAGTACCCCGACGTGATATTAACCACAGTTCCAGAGAGGAATAGAAATCAACTAGTTCACGTCGGTTTGTCTCAGATCACGTGGGAATATAAAAATGTGGGACAGTCCTGTTTGAAACTCCTTCACCTGATTTTCTCTTAATTCAACATTCAGGTCACAATATATTTATTCAAACCATTAAGCATCAGTGTGTTTCTGTCGTGTGTATGGTTCAGAATTCCTCCTACATTTTCACAGGCATCCCGCCCAGGAGTTTAGGTGTAAATTCTACAAAGAAGGAAAGTAAAATAAAAATATCCCAATGCGGAGATTTACGAAAATATGGGAATGATTTTTTTAATTCTTATAGAATACTACAATGTTAAAAGTAATTTTTCCTTTAATTTGTTTAATCCCTTTATGTTTTATACTAAATTATTGACTTGTTCAGTCAATAATTTTTATCATTATTTTTATATTTATATTTATTTATCCTTATTGTGAGTTCATATCGACATTAAAGATTGCGACCTCGATGTTGGATTAAGAATATTATTAGGTGTTCCCTTATTAATTATTAATCTACGACTGCCCAACCGTTCATATGTAATATTGGCTAAACAAAATAAACTAAACTGAGTCAGAACATTATTAGGATTAATAATTATTCCCTCGACATTTTGGCTTATTCCTTCACGAAATAAAAGAGGAATTTAACCTCTAATTAGTGCTTTCAAAACACAGTACTTTCTAAGATTTAACTATTTAGTGCGTTCCTTATTCCGCCGGGAATCGAGTCTGGAATGACGGAGTAGAAAACTCCTGGGGACAAGTCCTCCGGAAGGGACTTTATAAGCCGTAGATCACAAGTCTGAATATTTTCGGGCTAATACAAGAACCTCAAGTCTCTTTAAAAACACCTCTCAGCAACATTTAACCGACCTACATTCATCCGAGTAGTACCTTAGTTTCCTAATAGATGTCTCCTCGAAGAGATGTACTAACCACGTGTCCCTTACTGATATATGTAGGGAAATAAGCGTAACTAAATTAGTATAGTTAAGGAACTTCCCAATAGGGAAGTACCTATGTCCCGACCCGGGACGAAGGGGGATAAATCAGTAAAATATAATTCTATACATAAATTCTACTTTAACCCATTCGCCTCAAAAGACGAGGTACTCTTGCCGTCTGTTAAATGACCAACTCAGAAGACGAAGTACACTCGCTTAACTCTGTCCGTTATATATATTTTGCAATTTTTGTACATTCCTTGGAGGGTAATATTTTGTTAACATTTATGAATAGTAGATGAATGTGTTTTGGTCTTCACCCTTATTGTGATCTCAAGAACCGTTATATTTTGTTAGTTTTGAATATCTGAAAATATACAATGTAATTTACAGTGATTTAAATCTGGTTTCTGGGAAAATGCATTGAGCATTTAAACCTGAAGCGAATGGGTTAAGGACAAAAGTCAATCTGAAGTATGTTGCAGATATACACGATGCATCCAAGATTAACCGGATTTCGATATTTCTCACTCAGTTTTCTGCATAAGGCTCTTTTATACCCCTATTCAAAACAAATTCCTATTGTATAGCTGGGATATCAACCAAACACTTCACAGTTGTATCTGTTACTTTTTGTTTTGATAACTGGGGCTGGATTTTATTATAACGGAACTTGCTGTAATTAGAAAAATATAGATTATGAAAATATCAACGTTTAAGAGATGTACACCTCAAGAAAGAAAGACGAAAATAATCTTCTTGGTGTAAGATTTTGCCACAGTTGGTCAAAAGGTTCTTAATGCATATGTTAGTCATGCCATTTGTGCATGATGTTCTCCTAGATATCAACGTTAAGTATACAACGTTTTAGCTATTTGGCAGGAATGTATTGCTGGACATGGATTAGGGGCTCGGTCGGTAAAGCAGTTATTCTCTTCTCAAGGTAGAAATCCATCCATCCATAGTAATTCTGCCCGAAGGCAGGTCCTTCACTGCAATCATAGCATTTTCATGCTATGCTTGCAGCTTTACTAGGGAATTATAGGTGTGGTAGCTTCCCGTTGCTTTCCACACCGGTGAAGGATGATGACGATAATGCTAAGAATGATGATGATGGCCATATGATTTCGGGGGGCCGTTTGGGCCTAAAAGTTTTCCTGACATTTATTTGTCTTACAGGTGAGGAAAAACCTCACCCAGAAAAACTGCCCCGACCGGGGATCGAACCCGGGCCCGCTGCGTGACAAGGCAGCACGCTACCTCGAGACCACAGCGGTGGACAATAAGTAATTCTGCCAGAGGGCAGATCCTTCACTGCAATCATAGCATTTTCATGCTATGCTTGCAGCTTTTACTAGGGAATTGTAGGTGTGGTAGCTTCCCGTTGCTTTCCACACCAGTGCCTTATTGTGATCTCAAGAACCGTTATATTTTTGTTAGTTTTGAATATCTGAAAATATACAATGTAATTTACAGTGATTTAAATCTGGTTTCTGGGAAAATGCATTGAGCATTTAAACCTGAAGCGAATGGGTTAAGGACAAAAGTCAATCTGAAGTATGTTGCAGATATACACGATGCATCCAAGATTAACCGGATTTCGATATTTCTCACTCAGTTTTCTGCATAAGGCTCTTTTATACCCCTATTCAAAACAAATTCCTATTGTATAGCTGGGATATCAACCAAACACTTCACAGTTGTATCTTGTACTTTTTGTTTTGATAACTGGGGCTGGATTTTATTATAACGGAACTTGCTGTAATTAGAAAAATATAGATTATGAAAATATCAACGTTTAAGAGATGTACACCTCAAGAAAGAAAGACGAAAATAATCTTCTTGGTGTAAGATTTTGCCACAGTTGGTCAAAAGGTTCTTAATGCATATGTTAGTCATGCCATTTGTGCATGATGTTCTCCTAGATATCAACGTTAAGTATACAACGTTTTAGCTATTTGGCAGGAATGTATTGCTGGACATGGATTAGGGGCTCGGTCGGTAAAGCAGTTATTCTCTTCTCAAGGTAGAATCCATCCATCCATAGTAATTCTGCCCGAAGGCAGGTCCTTCACTGCAATCATAGCATTTTCATGCTATGCTTGCAGCTTTACTAGGGAATTATAGGTGTGGTAGCTTCCCGTTGCTTTCCACACCGGTGAAGGATGATGACGATAATGCTAAGAATGATGATGATGACCATATGATTTCGGGGGGCCGTTTGGGCCTAAAAGTTTTCCTGACATTTATTTGTCTTACAGGTGAGGAAAAACCTCACCCAGAAAAACTGCCCCGACCGGGGATCGAACCCGGGCCCGCTGCGTGACAAGGCAGCACGCTACCTCGAGACCACAGCGGTGGACAATAAGTAATTCTGCCAGAGGGCAGATCCTTCACTGCAATCATAGCATTTTCATGCTATGCTTGCAGCTTTACTAGGGAATTGTAGGTGTGGTAGCTTCCCGTTGCTTTCCACACCAGTGCCTTATTGTGATCTCAAGAACCGTTATATTTTGTTAGTTTTGAATATCTGAAAATATACAATGTAATTTACAGTGATTTAAATCTGGTTTCTGGGAAAATGCATTGAGCATTTAAACCTGAAGCGAATGGGTTAAGGACAAAAGTCAATCTGAAGTATGTTGCAGATATACACGATGCATCCAAGATTAACCGGATTTCGATATTTCTCACTCAGTTTTCTGCATAAGGCTCTTTTATACCCCTATTCAAAACAAATTCCTATTGTATAGCTGGGATATCAACCAAACACTTCACAGTTGTATCTGTTACTTTTTGTTTTGATAACTGGGGCTGGATTTTATTATAACGGAACTTGCTGTAATTAGAAAAATATAGATTATGAAAATATCAACGTTTAAGAGATGTACACCTCAAGAAAGAAAGACGAAAATAATCTTCTTGGTGTAAGATTTTGCCACAGTTGGTCAAAGGTTCTTAATGCATATGTTAGTCATGCCATTTGTGCATGATGTTCTCCTAGATATCAACGTTAAGTATACAACGTTTTAGCTATTTGGCAGGAATGTATTGCTGGACATGGATTAGGGGCTCGGTCGGTAAAGCAGTTATTCTCTTCTCAAGGTAGAATCCATCCATCCATAGTAATTCTGCCCGAAGGCAGGTCCTTCACTGCAATCATAGCATTTTCATGCTATGCTTGCAGCTTTACTAGGGAATTATAGGTGTGGTAGCTTCCCGTTGCTTTCCACACCGGTGAAGGATGATGACGATAATGCTAAGAATGATGATGATGGCCATATGATTTCGGGGGGCCGTTTGGGCCTAAAAGTTTTCCTGACATTTATTTGTCTTACAGGTGAGGAAAAACCTCACCCAGAAAAACTGCCCCGACCGGGGATCGAACCCGGGCCCGCTGCGTGACAAGGCAGCACGCTACCTCGAGACCACAGCGGTGGACAATAAGTAATTCTGCCAGAGGGCAGATCCTTCACTGCAATCATAGCATTTTCATGCTATGCTTGCAGCTTTACTAGGGAATTGTAGGTGTGGTAGCTTCCCGTTGCTTTCCACACCAGTGAAGGAGATGATGATGATGATGATGATGATAATGATAAGGATGATGGTGATGATGGCCATATGATTTCGGGGACCGTTTGGGCCTTAAAGTTTTCCTGACATTTGTCTTACAGGTGAGGAAAAACCCCGATAAAAACCTCACCCAGAAAAACTGCCCCGACCGGGGATCGAACCCGGGCCCGCTGCGTGGCAAGGCAGCTCGCTACCTCGAGACCACAGCGGTGGACAATAAGTAATTCTGCCAGAGGGCAGGTCCTTCACTGCAATCATAGCATTTTCATGCTACGCTTGCAGCTTTACTAGGGAATTGTAGGTGTGGTAGCTTCCCGCTGCTTTCCACACCAGTGAAGGATGTTGATGATGGTGATGATGGCCGTATGATTTCGGGGACCGTTTGGGTCTTAAAGTTTTCCTGACATTTGTCTTACAGGTGAGGAAAAACCCCGATAAAAACCTCACCCAGAAAAACTGCCCCGACCGGGGATCGAACCCGGGCCCGCTGCGTGACAAGGCAGCACGCTACCTCGAGACCACAGCGGTGGACAATAAGTAATTCTGCCAGAGGGCAGATCCTTCACTGCAATCATAGCATTTTCATGCTATGCTTGCAGCTTTACTAGGGAATTGTAGGTGTGGTAGCTTCCCATTGCTTTCCACACCAGTGAAGGAGATGGTGATGATGATAAGGATGATGGTGATGATGGCCATATGATTTCGGGGACCGTTTGGGCCTTAAAGTTTTCCTGACATTTGTCTTACAGGTGAGGAAAAACCCCGATAAAAACCTCACCCAGAAAAACTGCCCCGACCGGGGATCGAACCCGGGCCCGCTGCGTGGCAAGGCAGCTCGCTACCTCGAGACCACAGCGGTGGACAATAAGTAATTCTGCCAGAGGGCAGGTCCTTCACTGCAATCATAGCATTTTCATGCTACGCTTGCAGCTTTACTAGGGAATTGTAGGTGTGGTAGCTTCCCGTTGCTTTCCACACCAGTGAAGGAGATGATGATGATGATGATGATGGTGATGATGGCCATATGATTTCGGGGACCGTTTGGGCCTTAAAGTTTTCCTGACATTTGTCTTACAGGTGAGGAAAAACCCCGATAAAAACCTCACCCAGAAAAACTGCCCCGACCGGGGATCGAACCCGGGCCCGCTGCGTGGCAAGGCAGCTCGCTACCTCGAGACCACAGCGGTGGACAATAAGTAATTCTGCCAGAGGGCAGGTCCTTCACTGCAATCATAGCATTTTCATGCTACGCTTGCAGCTTTACTAGGGAATTGTAGGTGTGGTAGCTTCCCGCTGCTTTCCACACCAGTGAAGGATGATGATGATGATAATGATGATGGCCATATGATTTCGGGGACCGTTTGGGTCTTAAAGTTTTCCTGACATTTGTCTTACAGGTGAGGAAAAACCCCGATAAAAACCTCACCCAGAAAAACTGCCCCGACCGGGGATCGAACCCGGGCCCGCTGCGTGGTAAGGCAGCTCGCTACCTCGAGACCACAGTTGTGGACCAAGGTAGAATGCAAGGAAATAATATATTAATGAAATGGATAATTCAAAACTTACTGAAAATAGATCATTTTGTACTATATTAAATGCTGATAATCCTTACATCAGATTGAATCTTCGTACTTATGTTTCGGTTTAAATTATTACCACACAACTAACTTTTCTTTATATTAATGGCGGGATTACGATCAACGTTCGTTGACGTTGCGTTACGTTCATGTTTATCAAATACACCTTCCACGTATCATATTATGATGAACATTTGCAGGTACGGCACATGATGGCGTTCGTTGTACATTGGCAAGATCAAGCTTCAACAAACGCAAACGTAACGTCATATTGTTCAAATCACGTGACATCGACGGTTCCCGCAAATAACACTGAAATTTAAATTTTCAACGAATTCCGGAGATTTGTTTTGTTCTATTGGCAAAATTTTCATAAGGCATTTTTAAACACTGTTTTCGGATTCCATCTTCTTTTTAACTGCTTATGATGGAGCCATATCTGCTTCCTACATGCACTCTTGCAAAGGGAAATGGTTGCAACACAGTTCATGCTCAAATATAGTCTATCCATAGATTTTTAAATTCTATGGCCAAATATGAATTTCAATAAATACGAATTATACTAATAATAATAATAATAATAATAATAATAATAATAATAAAGTAATAATAATAATAATAATAAAGTAGTAATAATAATAATAATAATAATACTTTATTTATTCTGGCAGAGTTAAGGCCATAAGGCCCTCTCTTCTACTCAACCAGCACAAATACAAATAAATATTTGACAAATATAGATATACACTATACTAATTATAAACAGTTAAAGATACAATAATGTAGCAATGTAAATGTCATGTACAAACAACATTTTATAGGGTAATAACAATAATGATACGATAATAATAATATTAATAATAATGATAATAATAATAATATAAATATGATACATTATACGAGAAACACTTATTAATATATATACCTTACACTGGATAATAATGAAGTCGAGTTTAGAGCAAATATAAATTTAGATTTCTTTTAAAAGATGCCAATGTCCGGCAGCCCCTTATTTCTTGTGGTAGGGAATTCCAGTTGCGAGAAGTGGAGATGGTATATGACATGGAGTGATGTGATGTCCTATGTTGCGGTATATTAAGCAAGAGACTATGTTGTGATCTTGTGTTTAAGTTATGGTTTGAGGATAGATACTGGAAACGGGATGATAAATAATTGGGAATCGAGGTATGTAGGATTTTAAATAGGAGAATTAGACAGTGCGATTTTCTTCTCTCTTTTAGATGTAGCCATGACAATTCGTGGAATAATGGAGAAATTTGATCGTATTTTCGAACATTAAATATGAATCTGATACACATATTATGGACACGCTGCAGTTTGTCCGACAATCCGTCACTTATGTCAGTTAGTAGAACGTCACAGTAGTCGAAATGCGGCATCACTAAAGTTTGGATTAAAATTCTTTTAAGAGTTGTAGGAAGAAAATGTTTAACGTGTAAGAACGTTTTTTCCTTCTAAACTAGGATTAAAAATACTCATGTACATTTTTTTAGAATAACACCGCCAAGTTCCCAATAACATCGAAATCTTGAAATTTTAAAACGAATTTTCCCTAAAAATATAACCACTTTCACGGATATCTACTTATTGGTCAATGAAAGGCGTTGTGTTTCTCACTTGCACTAAACTGTTTCGCCTATACAATGTGTATTATTCTGTTAGACGCTTACTGATTTATTACCTATATTATAAATTATAATATTAGGTTTTTTAGGACGGAAAAATCCAAGGAGCAAGTCCTCCGGGAGGGACTTTAAGCCGTGAGTCCCGAGTCTGAAGATTTTCAGGTTCGTAAAAGATCCTTAAGCCTGAATGAAAGGGCCTCTAAGCAAAATTTACCGAATTTTTCCGTCCTAGTACTACCTTGGTTTCCTAGATGTCAGTATGAGGCGGAACGCTGACCACGGACCACTCAAAATGACATATATACGAAAACAAGTGTAACTAAATTAGTATGGTTCAAATTCTTCCCTGTAGGGGGAGAGCGGCTAAATCTCTGTAAAGGGAAAACATGGGCTTACAATACTATACAATTTCCATTACACACTTTTATCCATATCTAAATACACTTGTTTATAAGCGTCGCCGATAACACATCAACTGTCTAAATTTCAGTTAGTGATTAGTTCACACTTGCTGAGGTTAGTTCCAACCAACACGTGTCACAAGTCCTACAATCTAATGGTGACAGCATTTCAACTCATTTCTAAGAAGAAATAGTATTAAAATCATGTAACTGTTATCTTTGTTGTCATTGGCTATTACTTGAAATTTGATATCCCTTGATACCTTTCTGCCAACAGAAAATTTGACATTTTAAATAAAAAATCCACGAGAATTCAAAATCTTAACATTTCCTTAAATACTCGCAAATTAAAAGTGTAAAATTAAGCAGAAAGTAACAAATACATTTCTCATGAATCAATTAAAAGAATCGTAAAGAAAAAATTAATGATAATTCCAATTCCAGTTTATTTGAAAAAGTCTGAAACAGAAATATAAAAATACTGTTAGAAAATCCATCTCTAATTGCTTAACTACCACGAAAATCTGCAGTTGCTATACTGAGGCTTACTACAGGACATGACTGTTTAGGAAAACATCATAGAATTGGTGTATTAATGTCTCCTGAGGGTATATTGTGTTCTCAAGGTGTGGAAATGGACAGAGAACATTTAACAAACTGTGTAGCTCTTCAAAATGATCAAGATGTGACATCCAAGTATTGGGAAGCAAGAATGAGAATAACTTTGTTGTTAACACCAGAGCATTGGCTACACACATACATAGGCCTACATACATACATTTTTACACGCTTTATATTAGCTTGACCTGTATCTTGCCTGTCTATGTAACGGAATCTTTCAACACTATTTTCGCCCACTTAAAAACATTGGACCCACTTGAAACTTTGTATACTTGTAAAGGACCAATGACAATACAATAATTTCATAATTTTTTCTAAGATCCTGGTCAGGATCATCAGAACATCAAAAAAATAAAGACCGGTATAATAGGTTGACTTTTTAGTCCATCGTTGTTAAGAAATTAATATTATATCCCCTGGTAGTTCAGTTGGTAGAGCGGTGGACTGTAGTGATATATAATTTCCGTAATCCAGTGAGTTAGTTATAATCTCATATTGATATATTATGATATTTAATTTTTAGTTGCGATCCGATCATTCCTACCATTCTAGTTGCCGTGATTGCGATGGCTGATGCATTTCATATTGAGTTGTATATCACTCAATATTTCAGTGAATTAATAATTGCAGTGTGACAATTAAAATAGTAACTAAGGCAAATTGTAATTCAAACAATATGCTTGACATTGGTATAGTCTTCTAGACTGCATGACGACAAATTTCTCACACACAGCTGTTGTTGTGCACGCCTTCCTCAGAACCATTTAATCGATTTTATTATATTACTAGCTAATACCCGGCGTGCGCTGCTACACATAAATAAATGATGTGTTTTTGCATTTAGTTGAATAAGTAAAAGGAAATATAAATATAAATTTATATCATTATTTTTAGATACCCGGTGCTGATTACCCGACGTTGCACAGGAATCTACGCATCCCGATGTACATGGCATAAATGAGCTGAAAGACAAAATTCGTTATTTTGAGTTATCCATAAAAGAATACCCGCCGTGCGCTGTTATGGTTGCCCGGGAATCTACTTATCCCGATCTTCTTGGCATCAAAGAAAGACAAAAATGGTTATTGTGAGTTATCCTTAAAAGATAAACATATGCTATCGCGGACTTTGAGTTTTTTGAGATATTCAATTCTGTGTACAATAATTTTGTGTATTGTTTAGGCAGCATAAACCATTTAAGCTTGCAAAATGCGACATTTTTTTTTCACTTTTCACTACAGAAGGTGATTTTGAAGGGTGAAGGGCTTGAGCATTAAAACTCTCTTACAACCTATAAACTTCCCGGGAAAATTCTGAACATTTTGCAAAAAGCCACATGACAATCGAATGATTGGTATGGCAGCACATTCTTGCCCGGAAATCTACTTATCTCGATCTCCTTCGCATCAATGAAAGACAAAAAAAGGCTAATTGTGTGTTATCTGTAAAAGATAAACATATGCTGTCGCGGACTTTTTTTGTACAGTTTTTCTGAGATATTCAATTCTGTGTACATTAATTTTGTGTATTTGTTATGGTTTAGGCAGCGTAAGCCATTTAAAGGTAAAAAGGGAGTTTTTCACTACAAAGGTTGTTTTTAAGGGTGTAGGGGTTGAGTATCTCAACTCTCTTATAGCCTATGTTCATCCCGGGAATCTCCTGAATATTAAAAAAAAAAACATCACAATCGAGTCAACGGTATGGCCGCGCATGAAGTACAAACAAACAAACATTAATTTTTATATAGTCTACGGAGTATTAGATTTGAGCTGTTTATAACGACTGATTATTTCTATGTTTGTTTATTCCTCGCAGGAAATTGTTTATGTTCTAAATACAGAGGACTACAACAAAACGTCCCTCTGAGTTGAGTATTCAAACTGTCGCGTCGAGATAATAAGCGTTTATTGTTGAATATCGATAACTTACCGTAAATTTATGTAATGAATTGTCATACAGGATGAGTTTTAATTACACCGACAAACTGCAGGGACTGATTGATTCGTGACTGGAAATGGAGGAAAAAGTGCCATATGAATAAGTGTCCATAAATACATCGTTGCCACGATAGATGACACTGAAACTCCAAGCGCGACAGGCCTTGAAGGCCCTAGACCTACCAGCCGGCTGCTGGCCTCACGGTCCACATGTGTTATTCGCAGAGGTAGACGATAATGAGCCAGTGTAGGAGTGACATGTGGTCAGCATGTCGGGTCCCCCAGCCGTTATAGCTGGTCTTCTCAACCTGGAGTCGCTACTTATTGTAGCTACCCAAATGCCTCACGATGCTGGGTGGGCACCGGTCTCATACGGCCGAAATTCCATGAGAAAAATTTCTTCCCCCATGGGAACCATCGCAAGTCCCATACCTCTGCGCCAAAGGCTTCTTACCTTAACCACTCGGCTACGGCGCGGGACAGATGACACTGACGAATTACATTATTTTCTCGGCCCTGATGCATGGCCTGCTAGATCACCGGACTTTTACATCTGGATTTTTACATCTGGGGGCATCTAAAAAGCGTTGTGTATGCTGAACCAGTTCTCGATGTGCTCACCCTTCAACAGCGTGACCACGTCGCCTGTGACGCTATTCGCAGACAGGCCGGAACATGCGAAAGAGTGAGGCAATCCATGATACGACGTGTGAACGCGTGCATTGCATCCCATGGAGGCCACTTTGAACATCTATTGTGACGTTGATGCGATTATACTATGTACCGGGACGATTTGTTGTCGTTGCACGCACATCGTTCATTTCCGGACACGTTTATAGGACCATTTTTCCTTCGTTTTCAGTCAGGAATCAGTTCCTGAAGTTTGCCGGTGTAATTACCGTTCACTCTGTATGTGTAATATAACAAGAACCTGCATGATAAACTGTAATTTTAATCTCAGTATATGAAAAATAACAATGTAGTATACAGTAAAAGCTCGTTATTCACGGTTCCATTATTCGCGGTTTAAAAAATTGCGACACAGTTCCTGTATTCGCAGCTAAAAAGTCTTTATTCACGGATACAGTCGGTATATTAGAAGGATCATTATCCTTTATTAACGCATCGGCAACTTTTTTTTTTTTTTACTGCAGGCACGTGCCAAGGCGGCTTTTACAAAGAGCGATTCATACCAAATGGACAAATAAGTATCAAAGTAAAACAAACCGTATTGTCACTAAGCCTGAAGTTCATTGTTAAAAGCCGCCGCTGTATTTCACGTGCCGATATGTTCGTTGATAAATGTTGCGGAAAAAGTAGTGTTGCTGCATAAAGTGAAATTGTAAGTGCTTGACCGTTTACGCGTTGGCGAGTCGTTTGCATCCATATCATGCTGTTTCAATGTTAATGAATCAACTGTACGTTTCATCAGCACAATCGCGCCATTAGATGTACGAGTTCACCTAAAACGAAAATTTAAAAATCGTTCTAGCAGTCGCAAGTCGCAGTTTTGATGTATCATAACGAAACTCAATATAACTACCTCACTGCCGCTATCGAACTCGTAGGTTCATGGCCTCGCGGACATAAGCTATCCATACATTCCTATCCTCAGCTAATGTTTTCCAATCATCCCCTGTATAATCTACTTCCCTCAAATCATGGTTAATGTTATTCTCCCACCTTATCCTTGGTCTACCAACTGGGCGTTTTCCCTCTAGTTTTCCTACAAGAAGCTTCCATTTTCATTCCACATTCGTGCTGCATGTCCTGCCCATCGCAATCTACGGGACTTAACTGTTCTTATTATATCTGACTTCCAATAAAGACCATGTAGTTCTCTGTTATGTAGTCTTCTTCATTTGCTAGTAAAATACACCGAGGAAGGCAATTCTCCTAAAATATAATACGCTTAGTTTACGCAGTTCCTGCATGATTTTTTTTGGTGCAGTAAAAGCTCCTTATTCGCGGGGATACGTTCCTTAAATAAGCCGCGAATACGGAAACTGTGAATATGGAATGGTAATTTGTTTGGGTAAATAGGGGATACGTTCCCAGGTTCCAAAATAAAATAAAAATTATCAAAATAAAAATCAATTTAATGAGAGATTTTGAACAATTGCTATTGATTATTATTGTTAGGCTTAGGCAAGGACTTAAAAACTTGGTCTTTTTTGTCACTTTTAAAAGATTTTTCAATTCAACTGTGAATTCAGCGATATAATTCCTTATTTTGTCTTCGGATTTCTTGATGGATCGTACTGTTGATTCATTAATATTGAAACAGCGTGATATAGACGCAAACGACTCGCCAACGCGTAAACGGTCAAGTATTTCTGTTTTTAGTTTACCCTTTTTCCGCTTCGGAACTAAATTTTCTTTCCTTTTACTCGACATTAAAAATGGCAACAAAGCAGAAGAGACACGCGTTATTCAATCAAAATTATTACAACGAATGACAAGTTGAAACAATAATTCACCAATCGTGGCGAAGGCGGCATTTGTAACGGACATAGCGGCACGTGAAATATGGCGGTGGCCATTAACAACGGACTTTAGGCTTGGTGACAATAAAGTTTGCTTTACTTTGATATTAATTTGTCCATTTGGTTTGAATCGCTATTTGTAAATGTCGCCTTTTTACGTAACTGCAGTAAAAAAAGTTGCCGATGCGTTAATAAAGGATACTAATTCTTTTAATATACCTACTGTATCCGCGAATACAGAACTATGTCGCAATTTTTTAACGCGAATAGGGGAACCGCGCGTAAGGAGCTTTTATGCTATGGTTTATCTACGACGCAAAGCGCCAGCGCAAAAATTGTTCCCCATGTATTTAAATGGAGGTGGTTTATCTACAACGCAAATTGCTGGCGCGAAAAATTTTGCGCTGACATGTCGCGTCGTGTATTGGAATCACTTGAATCCGGGACGCAATTTGCCAGCGCAAACAAAGAATATAGAAGATATTACCCGTACTCATTGGTGTAATTGCTAAAAACAGATTAAGATTTTATGACAATGTCGGAAATACAGTACTTGTTTTATAACTTTCCCATTTTAACGACGATAGTTAAATAGTTTTGTTGCAAATCATCGAGTTCTATACAATATGAGCATGAAGGAGTACAGAGATGTACAGAAAAAAAAGAGTTATTGTGGCTTGACCTTAGTCAAGAGATAAATAAAAGCTGTAAATATTGTATCTTGGGGATATTATGGATGCACATAAATTTCGTCTTCTATTAAATTCAAAACCTGATAAAACTGCTCAGGCGAAAATCTGAAGTATTCTAAAATTTGGTATTTTCATCAACCATATATTTATTTAAGAACTAAAGAATAATTTATTCTATAATTTTCCGTACAACATTCATATGATGCTGTTGCTCTAGGTACTTTTTCTGTCTTTACTAATATTTCGTACTATTTTAAACGTTTTGCAGCGATACTTAAAACTTTTTTAATAAAGAATTTTAGTATGTTTGTCTATGTACACAAATTATGACTTTTGCTCTCAATTTATTTTCAAAGTTCTTTATTAGAATTGAAGTTGGCATACGTGAACGCTTATAAAATTAAATCCACCAGATACCAGGACATATGTGTGAATGGCCAACATTTGCATTTAATTCCAAACCATATTTTAAGAAATAAATGTTCAATCACTTAATTTTGTTAGGTTCCGATGGGTCAGTTTAGTGTACATCAGATTAGTTTATAGTTTACTAAATAGTATGTACGTAATTTATTTCATTAGGTTATGCAGGGACAGGTTTGTATACATTAATTTTTGTAAACACATTTGGAAATTTATTATGAACGTTGGTCATTTTGATCTCCCATATATGTGGTGCCATCTGGCGACAATTCTGTACCGTAATGCGCTCCATGCTAAAACAGTATCACGCCGAGCGTAACGCGAGATTGCGTCACGTCGGACGCGACACGCTGTATAATAAACCGTAGCATTACTGTACATAAAAATGCAAATAAATCAGTGTAAGTTCATCAAACTGACAACAGAGTGAGGTAGCAGTCATAAACATCAGTGAAGTAGATCATGAAGCACCTACTAAAATTGTGCGTTATAGCTTGCCCTCTCAACGCAACGCATCATCAACGAACGTTGATCGTAATCCCGTCATAATAGTATAGCTCGGTGCTCGACTGTCACTTTATAGGAGACTATGTAGATTCAGGGCCACTGTGGAGACAGATTAGTAAGAAATAAAACTGATATTCCGTAATAATTGTGATGTATTTGTATGTTATTCTATTTTTGTAATGGGCTCGTAAGTGCCGTGGATTTATTGAGAAATTGTATTTTTCTTTCCCATTGGGTGATTTTGTAAATACGTGATTTCAGAAAGAAGAAATATATCAATGTTCAAAAAGAATAAGTAAGTTGTATATTGATTGGCAGGCGTCTAGACTAGACTAGACTATATTAAGTCTAAAAAGTTGCCGTAGGATTTAGATGCAGGTTAAGGTTTACCTGTTGCTATTGAAGTTTCGTGCTTTGACTATTGCATTTACATTACACGTGGTAGCGGCTGGTTGCAGTTGTACGAAAGGAAAATTTGTGGGAAAAGAAAAACAGTGCGTTTATTTCTACTTTTAGTTTTTTATAAAAATGAGCTGATCACATTATCATCTGGTTATCATATCATATTCGCCTTTATTAGTAAAAATGTATGAATGTACGAGTACATGGTATACAGAGTATATCTAAAGGTACGTATACACCTGCGCGCCGCAAACACGAACGGCGCCGCGCGCCGCACCATGTTCGTCAGATTTGGACGGGGTTTTAAGGTGCGCGCGTCTCTCACCACGATCCACTCATTGTCGGTTTTTTCCACGAACACTTTGATGGTTCGCTGTTTAGATTTGGACGGGTACCTGAGAGGTTCGTTGCTTTCGGGTGCGCACCTATTATTTGAGTATGGAGTGGTCAGAGGAAAACGTGTTAAAACTTGTTGACATTTATAGAAGCAAGCAATTATTGTGGGATCCACAACATAAGGATCATTTTAAAAAATCATTGAAAGGAGATGCCTGTTTTTTTTTTCAATGATATGTGTTTTTTTTCGTGTGTACTGTAATTGTATAAATAAATTAGAATTATTTAGAAAACATTATTTATTTAAGACGTTCATTTCATAATATTATGTATGAAGTATCACAAAACAATACAATATATAAACACATTTATTGCTAATTATTTATTTATCTCTTCAAAGACTCCAAAGATGGCCATCATCATCATCCTTATCATTATCATATCATCATCATCTCATCATCCTTCACCGGTGTGGAAAGCAACGGGAAGCTACCACACCTACACAATTCCCTAGTAAAGCTGCAAGCATATCATGAAAATGCTATGATTTCAGTGAAGGACCTGCCTTCGGGCAGAATTACTATGGATGGATATACAATCATATATTTTTTTAAAATTCCTTTAATGCTATAATATTTGAAAACGTATAAATAAAGTTATAAGATTGTAATAAGTAATAAGCTTGACCAGACGTCCCGATTTTGGCGGGACAGTCCCGATTTTTAACAATTTGTCCCGCGTCCCGCGGCATTTAAAAAAAATGTCCCTATTTTTGGGAAAGAATGCAGGACAAGCGGGAGAACGGAAAGGGAATAGACATCGTTGGTTACACCTGCTCTGCAAAATGTCTACTGAAGGTTTGTGGGTTTCCTATGGATCGCAGGAGGTTCGTTGAAATTAATAATTTCGACGAACATAACACGCGCCGCGCGCGCGCCGTTCGTGTTCGCGGCGCGCATATGTGTACGTACCTTAAAGTCACTACCCGTTCTCATGAAAACATTACTTTTTTTTTTTTTTTTTGCATGCACAGTTAGTTTAGTGCAACATGTTTAGCACGGAATAACGGATACGCGGTTTGTCATATGAAGACGCCAGAGCTAAATTTACCCATACATTCTGTAAACCAACCCCCACCAAAGGCACAGATTCGTCTGCCTATAACTAACTCATTGACACTATAGAACCCATAGGTTCATGGTCGCGTGGATATAAGCTCTCCATGCATCCATATCCTGAGCTAATGTTTTCCAATCATTCCCTGTATAATCTACTTCCTTCATCATAGTTTATGTTGTTCTCCCACCTCATTCTTGGTCTACCAACTGGGCGTTTTTCCTCTGGTTTACCTACAAGAAGCTTCCATGTACGCCTTTCATTCCCCATTCGTGCAATATGTCCTGCCTATCGCAGTCTACAAGATTTAACTGTTCTTATTATATCTGGCTTCTTGTAAAGACCATGTAGTCACTGTTATGTAGTCTTCATTCACCTGTCTGTTCATCTCTCTTTGGCCCACAAATGTTCCTAAGAATTCTCAAATAATTGTAATCTCCTTTCCTCCCTTAAAGTAAGAGTCCATGTTTCGCATCCGTAATAATATAAATTGTAGAATAATTAAAAGTAAAGTAAAGTGATCCCACAACAGGCCCGGAGGCCCTTGGGGTAGTGGGAGGTTAAGGCTCCCACTTTTTCTATACAATCGGCACTTTATATCAGCCGGGTTGTCAGCCCTGCGTGACGGCCGTCTTTAGCCCCAGAACAAGCGTCTGGTACTCATTTCTGTTAGAGGCTGAGTCGACCCCAGGGCCATGGTGCCGCCAGAGGGTTTGGGTCAGTTTAAAAATCCTGACCCCAATGGGACTTGAACCCTCGACCCTCCGCCTTGTAGCTCAGTGCCTTAACCACTACGCTACGGCGTGCCCCAAATTGTAGAATAATAGTTTTATATATTTTCAGTTTAAAGTTTTTTTAAAGGAGTTGGGATGTCAAGAGTGTAATGCATAATAGCACGCATTTCCAGAATTGAGCCTATGTTTAATTTCTTTGTGCATCTCATTTCTATTTGTGATTATTGTTCCTAGGTATTTGAATTCATCAGCCACTTTCTCAAAATTTGCCTCATTTGTTATTAGCTGTCCATTTTCATTATGTAATGTATTTCTATGTATGACCATATATTTAGTCTTATTGATATTTACATCCAGTTCCAATTTCTTGTTACTCAATAGTCCGTGCGTGTTTTTCCTTTAGTATCTCCTCATAAACAAATTAAACAGTGTGTTTGATGAGCCACGTCAAGGACGGCCATGCATATCAGCAGAAACAGTGCAGCAGTTCAAATTGCCAATGATAGTCCGAGCGCAGCAGCTCGACGCCTCAGTAGGGAGTTGAATGCCCCTCGCAACACTGTAGAAAATTATACCGTCACGCAGGGCTGACAACCCGGCTGACATAAAGTGCCGATTGTCTAGAAAAAGTGGGAACCTTAACCTCCTACTACCTACCGCAAGGACCTCCGGGTCTGTTGTGGGATCACTTTACTTTACTTACTGTACGAAAACGTCCTTATCACATCTGCTCGATTTACGGAATCCTATCTCAGAAGCAGCAGGCTTTATTTACGGTTTAAATGTTAAGGCCCATATTTCGTTTCACAGCTGAAAGATGGAACATGTGTTTTCACCTAGATGACGGACATGTAGAAATGCAGTAGAATATATGTAAAACTTCACAATAACATTGATTTTTCATTCATTGTCTTCCTTCGTTGAAATGGATACAGTGACTTTAGGGATATTGTGTATTATCGTATTGTGTCGGAGGTAGCCCCGTTATTGTGATGATCACTCATTCGGAAGGTTCTCCATACCTTTGTCCACATTTCCATTTATAATTAAACGAAGCACGAAAAGTAAATCTAAATCAATGTATAACATGCGCACACAATTGGCGAATCTGTGACGTCATTGTTGTATTGGGGGAAACGAGAAATGAATTGGTACTTCTTCTTCTTGTATGCCCATGTTACCCTTTACAGAGATTTAGGCGCTCTGCCCCTATAGGGAAGAATTTGAACCATACTAATTTAGTTACACTTGTTTTCGTACAGATGTCATTTGATTGGTCCGTGGTCTACGTTCCGCCTCATACTGACATCTAGGAAACGAAGGTAATACTAGGACGGAAAAATTCGGTAAATTTTGCCTATAGGCCTTTTCATTCAGGCTTGAGGATCTTTTACGAGCCTGAAAATCTTCAGACTCGGGACCCACGGCTTGAAATCCCTCCCGGATGACTTGCTCCTTGGATTGGTACTACTGACTTTAAAATATCGACTCGTCCTTTATTAATGAAAAGGCGTTTCAAATGTGAATTTGTACTAATAAGTTATTCTAAGTTAAACTAAACTTATAACTGACTTTAAAATTATTGTGTGTAGCACATGATACTTATAGAAACAACAGAGACAGTTTTCTTTCGGGTCTATACTAGGGGTTGGAATGTAGAGTGAGAGGCTATAAGACGACAAATTACGTAACGGTCCTCAGCCATCAGATAAGAATGTACGAAGTGTTGTTTGCTTTATCTTATGAATCGTAAGTTTTGTAATTGGATCTTATCCATTACTACATTATATTAATACAAGTTTTAAGCAGGGGTTTTAACCCTTTTTTGATTCGCGGAGTCCTTTTTAGAATCAGTTTCTATAATGCCTAACGTAGCCATTCAAGTCGATGTTACGGTGAAGGGGAGAAGTTGGGATAGATTGTAAAGGAATGTAAAGTTATATGTTAACCTAAAGACACAATGTTAATTCTCAACTACCATCAATACACATGATAATGTCAGAACTTGATCATACATAACAATGTACTTCCAACGTAGAATAAACCTTCTGCTAATTGCAGTAAGTCGGCCGATGGATTTTTTTAGGACGGAAAAATCCAAGGAGTAAGTCCTCCGGGAGGGACTTTAAGCCGTGGGTCGCGAATCTGAAAATTTTCAGGCTCAAAAAATCCTTAATCATGAATAAAAAAGGTCTCTGAGGAAAATTACCGATCTCAAACATCCTAGTAAGACCTTTAATTACCTGCTAGATGTCTCATTCAGTCGGTGTGTTGACCGCATGCCACTCATGACATCTATGGACACATAAGAAAACTAAAATTAACTTGGGTCTAGTAACTCCTAACAAAGGAGAGGCTGTGGCTCAACACTGGGCTATGCCATTATAGATAGATAGATAAATAGATAATTGCAGTAAAATTACTAGCTGTAATCTGCTAGAGAAAGCGCGAATCCAGTTTCTGCTCAGAATGTAATTCTAGTTTTCTTGTTTTAATTAATTTTTGATTCAGTTATTACTTGTTTCATTCTCCTAGAGCGGCCGTGGAACCCTTAAGTCACATGGAGCCTTAAATCTAGATTTATAAGTAACTAGCTAATACCCGGAGTTTGTTGCTACGCCTAAAGAAATTAAATGTGTTATGTTTTGTTGAATAAGTAAAAAGAAAAATAATTATAAATTTATACCGTAATTATTTTTAGATACCCCGTGCTGATTTATCCGGCGTTGCCCGGAAATCTACTTATCTCTATCTTCTTGGCATCAATGAGCTGAAAGACAAAAAATAATGTGTCTTTATGTTTAGTTGAATAAGTAAAACGAACAATTTATATTTATTTTTAGATATCCCAAGCTGATTACCCGGCATTGCTCGGGAATCTACTTATCCCGATCTTCTTGGCATCAATGAGCTGAAAGACAAAAATGGTTATTGTGAGTTATCCCGTAAAAGATAGAGATAAGCTGCCAGGGACTTTTTGTAGATTTGTTAGATATTCAATTCTGTGTACATTAATTTGGTGCATATGTTATGGTTAGGCAGCGTATTAAGTGTCCAAATAGTTCCGAAAAACACGTTTTTCTCTCACAACCCTCTTATAGCCTAAAACCTTCCCGGGAAACTCCTGAACATTTTGCAAAAAGCCTCATCACAATCAGATGAACGGTATGGCAACGCATAGAGATATATATTCATTTATATAGATATATGATGTTAAACTGTTTTTAGTTGTAATTTTACATAACTTACTTACTCACTGGCACTATCGAACCCGTAGGTTCATGGCCGCGCGGACATAAGCTCTCCATACATCCCTATCCTGAGCCAATGCTTTCCAATCATTCCCTGTAAAATCTACTTCCCTCAAATCGTAGTTAATGTTGTTCTCCCACCTCATTCTTGGTCTACCAACTGGGCGTTTTCCTTCTGGCTTTCCTACAAGAAGTTTCCATGCACGTCTTTCATTCCCCATACGTGCAACATATCCTGCCCATCGCAGTCTACGAGACTTAACTGTTCTTATTATATCTGGCTTCCTATAAAGACCATGTAGTTCATTGTTATGAAGTCTTCTCCATTCACCTGTCTGTTCATCTCTCTTTGGTCCAAAAATTTTCCTAAGAACTTTATTCTCAAATACTCTTAATCTCCTTTCCTCCCTTAAAGTAAGAGTCCATGTTTCGCACCCATATAATGTAACTGGTAGAATAATAGTTTTATATATTTTCAGCTTAACGTTTTTTGAAAGGAGTTGGGACATCAAAAGTCTCTGCAATGCATTATAGCAAGCATTTCCAGAATTGAGCCTATGTTTAATTTCTTTGTGCATCTCATTCCTAGTACTTTTACATAATGTATTCTATTTTAAGAATGTACCTGTGGTTATATTTGTATTATGTGGGAAAATCCTAACTATGATTATTTTTGTAACCGTGCTTTATATTTATTGTTCTCTAAATTTATTTATTTTTTCAAGATAATATTGTAAAGAAGTGTGAGTTTTTGAGACTTTGATTTTGATTATTTTATTTTTCAGGATCTGCAATTGGAAGGTGGCAGTAGCCGCTTTGCAGGACCCAATGTGACATATTCGAGCCATATGAGGATCAACCATGTCAAGTCAGACAAACGACAGTTCAGGCTCTGGTTAGTCTATATTTTCGTTTTATGTGGTTAATTTGCTTGATTATACATGTCGTTACTCATCCTGTTACATATTTCAGGGAATTCATCATAAAAAGTGGATACAAAAGATTTTAAGAAGACGGCCTATCGTGTTATAAAAACTGGATACATATCTTTCCTATCTATTTTTTTTATTTTGTTATTTTCAATTGTTGTGTTTGCACCTTTGGACGTGACAAAGGATCGAACTTCAGTGAATTAGACAGTTATAAACAATTACACTGTGGTATAATAGACTTTGTTAATATCAAAATCAAGAAGTCTTTAGTGAAGGTTGAAATCTTACGAAGTGTTTTGCTTTGGAGCCGTCTGCATATTTATTGTGCCAGGTAATGGCTTCCGCTAATTTCAGTACGATGAACGGAACAGCAAGCATGGCTGCACCACCACCTACACTAGCACCACCACCACCGCCACCACCACCACCTGGTGAAGGTGAACCTCAACTGAAGAAATTGAAGGTGGATGGGGATCTTCAACAAACCTCTGCAGTGCAATTACCACCTTCACAACAGTATCCATTATCTTCAGATTTCTTACCAGGTCCTATATATAATATATCTCAATCAGGACCTGTGGTGGCAGGACCTGGTGCCAGAAACATTACAATCCCAGGTCTTCTTGGCGCAGGGCTACCTAAACTTAACCGTGAGCAACAAGATGCAGTGACTCGAGCTAAGAAGTATGCTATGGAACAAAGCATTAAGATGGTTCTCATGAAGCAGACTCTAGCTCATCAACAACAGCAAATGGCTAGTCAAAGAAATCAAGTACAAAGACAGCAAGCACTAGCTCTTATGTGCAGAATTTATGTTGGGAGTATCAGTTTTGAGTTAAAGGAAGATACTATTCGACAAGCATTTCTACCATTTGGCCCAATTAAATCTATCAACATGCCATTTGATCTGGTGATGCAAAAACATAAAGGATTTGCATTTGTAGAATATGAGATACCTGAAGCTGCTCAGCTTTCTTTAGAACAGATGAATGGCGTGATGATTGGGGGAAGAAATATCAAAGTAGTTGGAAGGCCTAGCAACATGCCTCAAGCACAGTCAGTTATCGATGAAATCACCGAAGAAGCAAAACATTACAATAGAATTTATGTAGCATCTATTCATCCCAGATCTTACAGAAGATGACATCAAGAGTGTTTTTGAAGCTTTCGGTCCAATCAAATATTGCAAGCTTGCTCCTGGTAGTACCCCTAGCCGACATAAAGGCTATGGATTTATAGAATATGAAACTCAGCAAGCTGCTATGGAAGCCATTGCTTCTATGAATTTATTTGATCTTGGAGGTCAGTTTTTAAGAGTTGGGAGGGCTATCACTCCTCCGAATGCCCTGCAAGGTCCGTCAAGTACAGCTAGCATGATGCCGACAGCTGCTGCCGTTGCTGCTGCGGCTGCTACTGCTAAGATTCAGGCAATGGATGCTGTGGCAAATAATGCAGTTGCTCTTGGATTATCTAAATTGGGATCTGCTGTCGCATCACCATCTGTTCCTCTGATACCCAGTATCCCAGCAATTCCAACTGTAATGCCCACATTGCCACTACAGCCTGTATCGAGCATGCCAGGTTTGCAGACCGTAGCTCCCATGGGGATGTCCCCAGTGCATCCAGCCCCAGGCATAATGCCACCTACAATACCAGGTGCTATGATACCACCTCCTGGTCTCGCAATTCCTCAGTTCTGCTCTCCTGCCATGCTTCTGCCATGATTCTCCAGTTACAACAGTCGGAGGACAGCCAGTGGCAGTAATCCCTCCTCCCACTGTGGTAACTCCAACAATAGTTGGACAGCCTCTGACTCCACAGGTTAATAATGTGCAAGATGCTCAGCAGAGAGCACAGGAGCAACAACAGGAAGAACTACAGAAGAAATTGTTGGAGGAGACGGAGCCGCAAACATTACAACAACAAGAAAACATGTCAATCAAGGGCCAGAGTGCACGACATCTTGTCATGCAGAAATTGATGCGTAAAGTGGAAAGCCGAGTCGAGTGATTATTTTGCGCAACATGGTGGAGCCAGAGGATGTTGATGAAACTCTTCAAGAGGAGATCCAGGATGAATGCAGCAAATACGGTACAGTGGAGAGAGTAATCATATACAATGAAAAGCAATCTGAAGATGATGATGCTGAAGTAATTGTGAAGATTTTTGTGGAATTTTCCCAAATGAGTGAAGCCGAGAGCGCACGAGATGCATTAAATGGAAGATACTTTGGAGGACGCTTAGTAAAGGGTGAACTTTATGATCAAACATTATTTGATCATAGTGACTTTTCTGCTTGAAGTTATGTGTACATGGTTATCATAAACACAGGCAGTGCAGCATGTTATTCCTCAAATGTATGATTTTTTTTTTTGTGGGAATATTTCCATGAAAGACATAAACATTCCGAACATTTGTAAACTAGATCTAGAGTGAATTGCAACCGATTGTCCATTATTGAGAAGAGAAGAATTCAGTATTTTTTAATTTATACTTATGAATTCTGCTGTGCATTATTGGAAAAAAAAAATCAAGACATAACAAACAAAATGTTGATCACAATCAGATATGTTTGTGTAATTTTAATGAATAATAATTAAAAGTTTCTCAATCAATAAATAATTCCCCATTGATTTTCTAGTGATAAATTGGTGACTACATGGAATGATCAACACAAAACAAAAATCTGCCAATAAGTTGCATATGGGAAGAAATTTTTATCTTTCAGTTAATTTCCATGTTTTTAACATTGAAGTTAATATGATACAATTGTGCAAGAAAATAGGGATCACATATATTTTCCTGTTTATATCTTAATGGAGATATGTTGATATTTTGTACATATATGAAGGAGATTCATGAGGACAATATAGATTTTGGTCTAAATTTATGGTTAAATTATTCACTGAAAAATTAGTTACAGAATTTTGAGCAATTGCCTTAAGTAATAATATGAAATTTTAACATAGATTAAAACTTTGATATTGAATTAAATATAATGTAAGAGCATAGTTTAATATTCATATTTTAATTTATCTCAAAATAATTAAAATCTCTTTTGAATTGAACAAATATATATTGGAGATTAAAATACAGTACAAAAATGTAGTACTACAACGTTAAATGTAAATCAGCCATTTTTTAAATCTGTGAACATGATAATAAAAAATATTTGGCAGTCCAAGACACTTAAAGATTGTTTAATTATGCAGCCTTACGGTACATACAAACATTCACCTGTGAAAAATAAAGTTTCAGCTTATATATTTATTACCGTTATTTTTATGATATTCCATCATCATGAATAAGGCACTATACACTCAATGGCATGCTGTAGCATAGTCGGTTAAGGTAATACACTACAAGCTGTAAGGTCACAGATTCAAATCCTGAAGGGGTCTCATTTTTTAAACTGGCCTAAACCTTGTAGTGGCAATATGGCCCAGGGGTATACTCAACCTCTAACGAAAATGAGTACTACATATTTTAGGGTTAAATGAGGCCCTCATGGAAGGCTGACAATCTGGCGACATTTCATACTGATTATCTAGAAATATAGGAGTCCTACTACCACAAAGACCTCCTCAGAACTGTAATGGGATCACTTCATACACTACCTTTAATTATTCTATCACAAGAACATTTGTTTGAGTGTTTCTTCTCTCAGTATCTCTGATTACTATTTTCGGGGATTCTTTACAACATGTGATGCGAACAATTTTTTCTAAGTTTCAATCATACACCATGCTCATGCACCAACAAACACGAAGCGGTTTACACTATGGAATCACGGGGATGCAGCCAACATGTACATAATATTTAAGGTAGAATATTTTTTATCACTCACCTCATATTGTTCTTCTTATTTGATTATAAACTAGTTTCGGAACATAGTTTCTGTTCCATCCTCAGTATCGTCACGACCGTTGTTCTGTCGTCTTGACAGACGACAGAACAACGGTCGTGACGATACTGAGGATGGAACAGAAACTATGTTCCGAAACTAGTTTATAATCAAATAAGAAGAACAATATGAGGTGAGTGATAAAAATATTCTACCTTAATGAATATACCTCATAGTGAGAATTCCTAAAATAAGTAATGTACATAATATTTAATGAACCCAAAAGCTAACCTAACACACTTTAAGTACGCTATTCTAATGCAATTTAAGCACTCTAACCTGTGAAAGAATGCAATGCCCTAAAATAAATAGTAAGTTCTGAAATTCTGAAGTATATGCATACAGTTAAATAGTACATATTCTATTTATTTAACTTTCACAGGGAAAGAACACTATGAGGTTTAATTTAAGAATTAAATTAATGTTTTTATTACCTCACCTCATATCCTTTTTTTCTTCTATACTGCAGTTTCGGAGCTTATCTCCATCGTCAGTAGCCTCTGGTCGACCGGTATTATGTCGTTTCTTGGCAGTTTCCTTCTTACTTCTGAAGGAAACCTCCAAGAAACGACAAAACACCTGTCGACCAGAGGCTACTGACGATGGAGATAAGCTCCGAAACTGCAGTATAGAAGAAAAAGGATATGAGGTGAGGTAATAAAACATTAATTTAATTCTTAGTACATATTCTATGTTGGCTGCACTGAAACATGACTTTGTTTTTGCTTAGAATATTTGTTAAAATCAATATGGCTGCCACTTGTTCATGCTATGTATGTAGTTAAATGTCATAGAAAAATATATTGAAATAATCGTTAGAAAAATGTAAATCATTGTAAATAGTGGGAAATAATTTGAAAAATGAAACCCTAAGAATAAAATTTGACAGGAGTTTATGAAGGAATTTAAAAAAGTCGCATCACATGTTGTAAAGAATAGCCCTTTTTTCTTTTTTTTTTCCTTACTTGA
Source organism: Diploptera punctata (assembly GCA_030220185.1). Taxonomy (NCBI): domain Eukaryota; kingdom Metazoa; phylum Arthropoda; class Insecta; order Blattodea; family Blaberidae; genus Diploptera; species Diploptera punctata. The sequence goes on along the minus strand of JASPKZ010003449.1, from coordinate 1,309,367 downwards.
ATTTTTGGGTAATTACTTATTTCTGGGTTAACATGGTATTTGACTTTTTGCTCATTTATAAATTTCCGTTGGATTTTTAAAAAACACTACTAAGTTGTGATGCTCACTGAAGATGTAGATGAGATCAATTTGCGTAAATAGCAGCATAACCTTAATTTGCTGTATAATGCAACTTTATTCCCCATTTGATAATTTCCTTTTCTCCCCTTTACAAATTTTCGATCAATTGTATTCACTGATGGCAATAATTCCTCATAAGTTATAATTATTAGGGAGTGGATTTTATGTTCTAAAAGTTAAGGTTGCAACATAGTATAGTGATAAAAATTAATTTAACAAGTCTTTATGTTCAATCAAAAGAATTTTTTATAATATAACTTACAAAAAAGTTTCTTAATAATTTTTGTGTAGGATTTAGCAATATTACATTTATATTACATAAAGATATTGGAACCTTATATTTCATCTTCGGAGCCTGAACGGTAATAGTAGTCCCGCGCCATAGCCAGGTGGTCAAGGCAGGAAGCCTTGATGCAGAGCTACGGGACTTGCACTAGTTCGATTCACCATGGGGGAAGAAATTTTCTTATGGTATTTCGGCCAGTATGGACTATACTATGTTGCAATCTTAGCTTTTAGAACATAAAAATCCGTTCCCTAATTATTATCTTGTCTTTTTAGAGATGGAAAGAACAGAATAGTCCAAAATTTCTTTCTGATAGTCAACCTTTAGGCCTATATCCCATTTGAAAACACTTTTAATTTAATACAGTGTGATTATAAAGTCCCAGTACATTTTGTGGATAACGTAGCGCAAATAAAACAAAAAATTATAAGGTAGTATCTAGTATGAAGTTAGTGTTCAACATAACCTCCATCAATCTCAAAACATGTTTCCCAACGACGCACCGTCGCTCGGAAAACATGCACCAACACATTCTCTGTAATCATTTCACTTGCTTGGCGTATGCGTTCTTTCAGCACTTGCAGATTAGGAAACTTGGTTCTGTACACCTGTTGCTTGATGAACCCCAAGCAAAAAAGTCCAGGGATGCGAGTTCTGGCGAACGAGGTGCCTAGATACGAGGAGATGCCCTTCCAATCCACCTCTTGGGAAACCTGTCATTGAGATACCGCGCGTATAGCCAGAGCAAAGTGTGGTGGTGCTCCATCTTGTTGCAACACCACTGTATCAATGATACCATCTTGCTGTAACTGTGGCTGTAAGAAAAGTTGCAACATATCAAGATACACATCTCCCGTGATGGTTTCCTTTGGAATCTGTCTCTTAACTTCCTCGTATGACTGGCCTCTTAAACGCGCAGCAACAATCTCTATCCGCTCTTCAATGGTGAACATATATGTATCTTTCGAATGGCTTCTTCTTCTTCCTTCCAAGTATTAGGCCAAGGCCTGTTACAATCCTATAGAAAATTTTCCCTCCAGCGTTTCATAGGACGGCCCAGTGATCTTCATCCTCTTGGTATATAGTTATAAACCAAGAGGACGGCTGTAACTCTTAGTGGTTTAATTCCATTTATATTTCTTCGTTTATATAGTTTACTTAAAAACATTACATTTTCATTGTATAAATATTGAATTATTTCAATTATAAATTTATTTAAGGATTTAATAATCACCTTAGTATCTTCAATTATAAATAATAATAAACATATATAAACTTGAAATAAATAGAGATAATTATATAATAAGATTTATATAAAATATAAACCACTTAAATTTAAATATATTTTTATTATATAATCATTTATATATATTAGGAATATCACAAATATGATATGTAAGCGATTTCTGTAAAATGTACTGAGACTTTATAATCACACTGTATTAGAACTGAATTGTTTATTAACAAGAGTTGAGGAAATCTTTGTTTTTTTTATAGTTGTAAATAACTGTTTTGTGGTTTGATTCACGTTAAGCTTTTAACTATCATTCTCTCTCTGTACTTGTAGAAATTAAAAATGTTTGATCCATATTCAAATCCAAGGCATAATGCATTCCATATTACATGCCATGTTTATTAAAATTATATTTATACATATTTGATATTAACACACTGTTAATGAAATTGTACTTTTTTCTTTAATTCATATATTATACAAACTAAAAGACCTGTATGTTATTATTGAAACCCTTTGTAATAACCGGGCTTCCAATATAAACCCGGACCGGCCTCACGGGGTTTCACCCGTCAGGCACTGCTCTCTCCTCGTCCGCATTTCACTCTGCCAGCCGCTCGTCCTTGAACTAGTCAGTTTACTATCGTTCGACAAGATGAGACGTCAGCTGACATTAGAGCAGCGCATTTATGTGTGTAAATGTTATTATAAATACGAATCAGCTCGTCGCGTTCGCCAGGAATTTATTCGGAACTTCCCTGGACAATTACCTCCTTCCAAATCGACAATCCATGATCTTGTGACTAAATTTGAGACCACTGGTTCAGTACAAAATAAGAAACACACGCGAAGGCATGCGGTTCTCACCGAAGAAAAATTAGACGAAATTGGCGAAAATTTGGAACGTTCACCACAAAAATCATTACTGAAATTAGCACAACAAGTTGGGATTTCAGTATCTTCTGCACATACAGCAACAAAATTGTTAAAACTCAAACCTTACAAGTGTACACGTGTTCACTGTCTAAACCGAGGTGATCCCATAGCACGTGTGCGGGAGGACAACATTTCCAGCATTTTCTATAAGGTAAGAAACAGTTCAAGGACGGGTGGCAGGCAGGGTGAATTGCGGGAGGAAGAGACAGCACTACGTGCCGGGTGAAACTCTGTGAGGCCGGTCCGGTTTTATATTGGAAGCCCTTTATATTATTAAATGCATATGAAATGGAATAGAAATTTTAAATATATGGACAATTAAATTAAATATTTGCATGATGAATCTAATAGTAATCTTTATATATACATTTCTTCTGTACGTGTGTTGGTCACTCTACTCCTCCCAAACGACTGGACCAATTTTGATGGAATTTTTTGTGTATGACTGATTGGCTCCCTCGATGATTTAGATTCATAATTTGTCCCTCTAAACCCATTAGGTGTAGGAGTTCACCTGAAGTGAAAATTTAAAAATTTGCTCTAGTGGTCACATTTTTTGATATTTCACAACGAAACTCAGTATCTTACCGAGGTAGGTATTGTCAAAAAATGAGCGAATTTGACAATTAGAAGTGGAGGTTTCCTTGAAATCCAAAATTAAAAAATGCCTAAATGACTGCACCGATCTTGATTAAATTTTTGTGTATGTTTGAGTCTGTCTCTGGATGGTTTAGATTCACAATATTGGATCCTCTAAAACATTAGGTGTAGGAGTTCACCTGAAGTGAAAATTTAAAAATCCTCTAGCGGTCACAATTTTTGATACTTTACAACAAAACTCAGTATATACTATTAAAATAAACCAAGGTAGGTATTATTTACAAAATTAGTGAAATCCGACATTTAGAAGTGGAGGTTTACCTGAAATCCAAAACTAAAAACTGACTAGCAACCGCCATGTTTGGTTCATCTCTGCGTATAACATACAATTTAATTAACCTTTAATACTTTATTTATTTAGGCATAGCAACACACGCCAGGTATTAGCTTGTTTATATATATATATATATATATATATATATATATATACATATATATATATATATATATGTCCCATGCCATAGCTGAGTGGTTAAGGCAAGAAGCCTTGGCGCAGAGCTATGGGACTTGCGCTGGTTCGAGAACCCATGGGGGAAGAAATTTTCTCAGGGAATTTTGGCCAGTGTGGAACCGGTGCCCACCCAGCATCGTGAGGCATTTGGGTAGCTACAATAAGTAGCAACTCCAGGTTGAAAAGACCAGCTAGGCTGGGGGATCCGACATGCTAACCACATGTCACCCCTACACTGGCTAGATGATTGTCTACCTCTGTGATCAAACATGTGGATGTGAGGCCAGCAGCAGGATGGTAGGCCAAGGGCCGTGTAGGCCTGTCGTGCTTGGAGTTTTATATATATATATATATATATATATATATATATATATATATATATATATAAAAAAATTTGATTTGAATTCTAAAATCTGCATATATCACCCATCTCAAAGTAGTAATTTAGTATTTTAATAAATAATATTGAATTGAAGTATTTACAAAATATATAGGAGAGTAAAGAGATTTTTATCGTTCAATTTCCCCAACTATGATAATTGATAAGAAAAATTAGTTCAAATGATACAAACTTACACATTTGAATTCTATGAAGAGATATCTGTGAATGTAATGGATTAGGTCTCCTTACAGTTATATTAAACAATACTTAGCTTAAATATTCGGATACTAAATCTGTGTTAGCATATATTTTACCTAAGATAATAAAATAAACTAACAAATAAGTTATTCTATTATCTTCTTGATGTTTTGGATCAACTTTACAAAGCATTTCATATTCCTTGTTAAACTTTCAATACTGAAATTTTAGGCTAAGAATTATTATGGCATTTTGTTCAGTCTTCTATTGCCCTTCTTGCCCTCTTAAAGGTATATCATCCCCCCCTTCGAATAGAATAATAAGAATTATATTTGAAAGTTTTGATATTCTCTCCAAAATTTTGTAACGTATTTTAGTATAATTTTAAAAAAATTATTTCTGCGTTATAGAGTAAAATTATATTTAGTGATTAAATAAATTAAAACCGTTAAAGTTTTATATCGTCGCTTAAGAAACAATACCGCGTAACTAACAAAATGAACATTTTACATGAGAAACGAAAAACTGTTTACTTTTCCCCTTAGTACCTATACATTGAAACCATTGTATCTATAAGTTTAGCAAGGTCATGGTACAAAATTTCATCCCAATCTATGTTAGAACTGAGCGCACTTCTTCCGTGATGCTAACAGTATAAAAATGTAATTTCACTAAAAGTGTCAGTTATGCGGTATTGTTTCTTAAGCGATGATTTTCATATTTATTCTAATACAAATTCGTTACAGCTGTTTCAGTACTTTGTACCTTCTTCAGACAAATACTCAAAATATAAATGAATTTTGTTATTATATATACACTAAAGTACATAACAAATGTAACTAAGCAACTGAATTTAAATAAAAACAGTGTAACAAAACATTCTGTTACTATAAATTTAAAAGAGGTGATATATTTAAATCCTATGACATTATTAGTGACCCGCACAATTGTGGTAAAGAAGTTGTCCTCCAATGGCTACCCTCCCACTATGGGATTGCCAGTAATGAAACAGCCGATCTCGCAAAAAAAAAGGATTTCACATTGAACAAATGCCTAGATCTAAAACAACATCACATCTTACTCCTCAGTGAAACGCCACATAAAGTTACTTACTTACTCACTGGCACTATCGAAACCGTAGGTTCATGGCCGCGCGGACATAAGCTCTCCATACATCCTTATCCTGAGCAAATGCTTTCCAATCATTCCCTGTATAATCTACTTCCCTCAAATCATAGTTAATGTTATTCTCCCACCTCATTCTTGGTCTACCAACTGGACGTTTTCCCTCTGACTCTCCTACAAGAAGCTTCCATGCAAGTCTTTCATTCCCCATACGTGCAACATGTCCTGCCCATCACAGTCTCCGAGACTTAACTGTTCTTATTATATCTGGCTTCCTATAAAGACCATGTAGTTCATTGTTATGTAGTCTTCTCCATTCACATGTCTGTTCATCTCTCTTTGGTCCAAAAATCTTCCTAAGTACTTTATTCTCAAATACTTGTAATCTCCTTTCCTCCCTTAAAGTAAGAGTCCATGTTTTGCACCCATATAATATAACTGGTAGAATAATAGTTTATATATTTTCAGTTTAACGTTTTTTGAAAGGAGTTGGGACATCAAGAGTCTCTGCAATGCATAATTCAAAATTATGAATGACAATAGACTTCAAACAGTGGCCAGAAACAAAAATGGGAATGGCTAATAAAACATACTGATATACCGAACATACCAAGAAAAACAGAGGTAGCACATTTTAGGATGATAACGGGCCACGACTGCCTGGCAAAACACTTTCACAAAATCAGTGTTCTGCCTTCACTGAAATGCGTTTTATGCAATCACCCTGATGAAGAAATTGATGAAGGTCATCTGAACAACTGTATCGCTGTCAAACATGAAGATTCTAAGACCTCAAAGTATTGGAGAGCAAGACTGCTAATGACTTCAGTGTTAGATGCAGCACATTAGACAACAACAACTTTTAAATCCAGTTGGGAATTTAACAGCCTATATTAAATTAATGTTGGGAAGTAAACATTATGAGGTATAATAATTAAAATTCGTCGGATAACATTTTGTTTAAACAACTCACCTCATAGGATGCATGCTTCCATGATGGCTGAGGATGAACACGACTGTGTTTGAAACCGCGGTATCATGGAAGCATGAATCCTATGAGGTGAATTGTTTAAACAAAATGTTCTTCGACGAATTTTAATAATTTAACAGCCTATTGCTCTTCTTACAGTTGCTTAATTACACTTGTTACATACTTGAGTGTATATATAATAACAAAATTCATTTTATTTGCAGTATTCATCTCAAGAAGGTACAAAGTACTGAAACAGCTGTAACAGATTTGTATTAAGATAAATATGAAAATTGTATAAAACTTTAAATATTTAATTTAATTTAATCACTTAAATATAATGGATTTTGATCAAGTAAACACTAAATCAATTGTTTATGAAATTATATTAATTAAAGAAAAGGCATTTGTGTTATTTATATTGAATTTAACAAAATAATTGTTTTGTGTTTAAATTTAACTTTCAAGGTGTAAATTAATTTGGAGAGTTGCCAGTTACAAGAGAGTAGTTATTAAAGTTGTGGTTTCATAATAGCATGATATGGCTAATTATGGTTGATTTTTATTGTACAGTATGTTAGTGATTTCATTGGCAAACTGTTTCACAATTCGCATTGTACAATATAGCAAATTAAGTGGAATAAGGTTAAATGATAATATCGATTAGGTCTACTGCCATTTATAATACTCCAAATATTGCTGTTTTATTTAATATTCTTTGCGTTCGATCAGTCTTATTCAATTTGTTTAATCAGGTATTTTCTTTTGAAGAAATTGTTAGAAGATAGGCTTCAAAATGGAATTACTTCATTTAAGATACGCTGTACTTGTAAGTATTGATATTTGTTACGAACAATTGCTGAAAAGTATTAAGTTAATAAAATATAAAATAGTACCTGATAAATCAGTCGTCCACAACTAAAATATAGTTCTGTTATAACACTTTGACAATTTGTTAAAATATGAAAGCCTTTCAAAACAATATTCCATTTTCTGCCTTTCAAGTAGTACCAGTTGAAATGCATGAAATGAAACATTGTTTTGAAAGGCCTACATATTTTAACTAATTGTCAAAGTTTTATAACAGAACTTTATTTTAGTTGAGGACGACTAATTTATCAGGTACTAATTTTATGTTTTAATATTTTATTACATAATCTCAACGGTGCTTTAAAATTAATTTTAGAAATATTGAAAGTATTAAATTGTTATCATGTATTTGAAACAAGGAATTTGATGCCCCTACATAAAAATATCATCACTTATTGTTGCTTTTAGTCCAAGATCCGGCTGCAAGATTACTACGTTCATCGAGTGTATGAACAAAATTAATTTTTTTTCATAAAATTGTGAATTACTAAATACTTTTTGCTGAGTTGCCTATTAAAATTCGGCCGCCAATATGTTTAATTAAAATATAATTAATTCATTTATTCAAAATAATTTGATTCACTTGTTATTAACATAAATTATAATCCAGTTCGCAGAAATCGATATATGGAGCTTCAAAAGTTTTGGTTGCCATTGCACACTTGACCGTAAACCACCTCGCGGCTACAGCAGGCTGTGACACCAACCAGTAATAAAATGGCGGTAACTACATATTTATTGTTTTATATTGTTTCAAATAAAGTTCAGTTCATTTAAAATGCCGTGATTTGTTTCGTATAATGTATATTAACACTACCTTTTGGATATATTTTTATATACACATTATACGTAGTATACATAAAGGGCAGTGGTTTTACTTCCCGCGGCGAGAGAACAATATAAAACAATAAATACGTACTTATCGCCATTTTATAACTGATTGGTGTCACAACCTACTCTAGCCGCGAGGAGGTTTACGGCCAAGTGTGCAATGGCAATTAAAACTTTTCAAGCTCTATACATCGATTTCTGCGAACTGGATTATAATTTATTTTAATAACAAGTGAATAAAATTATTTTGAATAAATAAATAAATTATATTTTAATTAAACATACTGGCCGCCGAATTTTAATAGGCAACTAGGCAAAAATGTATTCAGTCATTCACAATTTTATGAAAAAAAAATGATTTTGTTCATACACTCGATGAACGTGGTAAACTTGCAGCCGGATCTCGGACTATTTGATTAAAGTTAACAGTGATAATTAATTTCTTAAAATATAACGTAATAATCATTAAAGTAATTTGAAGGTAGAAAATTGAACGAATTCATCGCCTGGTTTATATTCGTAAGTATATTCGATAATGCAACTTTCAATGTAACGCTTAAATGTAATAGATTTATATCCGCGCCCAGGCCTGGTTGATGAGACCGGACTTTATCCAGTGGCATCCAACTACACTTCACGAATTTTCATTGGTCAGACCAAAATTCAATCCCCTTCCCCCTCATGTCTTAAAACTCATGCAGGGTTGCATAATGCAGAGCGAGATAATCTCAAACCATACAACTCCTCATACCATACAACTTATCACTGGATTCAGTGTGACAGCTAGCAACGACTTTGATCTGACTACTGAAAATACGTGGACTATAAAATCGTATTGGGAAACTCGTCACTGTATTTGTTTAGTGCATGGATCAAAGTTAATTCCTCCTGTAGGGCCTATAGAGGGGATCCGATCAGTTTTGGAAGTCCCATGAGAATGTAAATCCTACAAAAGGAGGGAGGGAAAAATTATAAAGAAGGAAAACAAAAAAAAAAATTAGATAACTTTAAGCAATTCCACCTGTCAACCTTGTACACTTAGATCAGCGCAACAGAATAACCAATAAGATTTACGGAGTGTCTGTAATATAATGAATGCAGAAACGCCCATTATAATTAGTGCAATAATTTAAGACAGTGAGCGGCCCTGATATTCAAATTGAATTAAAGTTTGTAGTATCAAATTTTAGTTAGTGCTTATTTCTATGGCGTTTATTGAGACTATTTAACTTATGCCCCAAATGGAAGTCGATGACCAATCACATTTCAATGAATTTTGTTTTACAACCAATGGCAATCGTGTTTCAATTCGCTGTTTATCGAATTCTCTTTGCCAAAATAAAGAAAGGTCATGTGCATTATTTTCAGTGACTGACTCTCCAACAAATACATTGAATATAGCAAATAATGAACAGATTCCTTCGAACTACACATTTGATAATTGTGTGTTCAATAATTGTGTTTTAAATAACGATTTTATTGAGTTGTTTACTAAAAAAATTAATTAATAACCTATAACGTTGGTTGTTATATACAGTTTGATGTGTTTCACTTTATCTCCACTGGTTGCGATCCTATTTGGCAATAAAATAGCATGATCAAGTTGCAGTGAATAATCAAATCTAACATAACCACATATTTCTGATTTGTTTTCAAACATCGCCGTTTACATTAAATATTTGTCTTGTATAAATATTTTAAAATAACTATATTTAAATAATCATTTTGAGTAAACAGCTTAATTTTATTCGTTAAATAGTCCTAACAAATGCCACTTTTGATTTCCAAATCCTCTAGATAAATTCACTCATCACTTAGTGACATCATGAATTTATTGATGATTCAGAAATCATTACTTACGATTATTTAACTCATGCCCCAAATGGCAGTCAATGACCAATCACGTTTCAATGAATTTTGTTTTATAACCGATGACAGTCATGTTTCACCTCGCTCTTTATCGATTTCTCTGTATTAGCTTCTGCTTTTGTGATAAAAAGCTCCTCCTTTTTAATATTCTGAACAGGTCACAGCATTATTTTTCTCCAACAAAGACATTGAATATAGCAAATAATGAACGAATTCCGTGATTTTACTGAGTTGTTTACTAAAAAAATTAATGAATAACCTATAATGTTGATTATAATATACTGTTTAATGTGTTTCATTATTTCTCCATTAGGATGAGTCTTACAATATTGCAATCCTATTTGGCAGTAAATAATATGATCAAGTTGCATTGATTGAACATAATCTTACATTTCTGATTTGTTTTCAAACATAGGCTTTTACATTAAATATGTAACTATTTTAAAATAAACTGTATTTAAATAATGATTTTTTGAGTAAACAGCGTAATTTTATTTGTTAAATAGTCCTAACAAATGTCACTCTTGATTTTTAAATCCTCTAGATAAATTCACTCCTCACTTCGTGAATTTATGGATAAGTTGGAATTATAACTATTTAACTCATTGACATATAATCGTTCGTATCTTACTGTTCGTAATGAGAGATATCTCCGCAAATTAACTTCTTTGACAAGGATATCGATTGAATGATGTACGATCGATATGGTACAACAAGAAATGCCAAAAGAAAACAACTTCAAAAATTACTAAATAAAAAGATTTGCTCTGTTGCTCTAAAAAAATTATTAAATGTTATTAATGAATCTGCATTATTGTTAATAGTTATTTCTCATACAATCACCTGTTGTTGATTTTTTCCAATCCCAAAGAGATTTAACAGTAAAGATATGCTATTTGTAACTATTCAGCCGGCTTACAAACCGCCCGGAAGTAAGATAGGAATACATAACCTCACATTTGGTAAATATTAAATATTGTAATTATTATTTTTAGCTTCTGATGTTGTATTATTCGTTAAATAGTTACTCCAAATCCAACGCGAGGTAGAGTTTTTCATTAGACAAAATCACTCGCGACTTCGTCCCTTGTGATTTTTTTTTTCAGAAAAACACCTCTTGTTAGATTACTGTTTATAAATTTGCGATTCTTCTATTGTTACTTTAAAATACAAAATCATGTGAACCGAACTCCTTACATAACCTTTTACGTCACACTCTAGAGTTGAGCAAATTGATTACTTTAAGCTACTTTTAGGAGGACGTCTGTAATCGATAAAGCCATTTATTATTGATATTTTATGTGAATTGGTTCGCGTTTATTGAGAAGGCTACACTTATTCCACGTTACGTTGCAAAAAATACTCTGAAATTATGAAAATAACTCAAATTAAATAGGGCTCTGTGACGCAATTTACAATAAAACAGTTTTTTATGATCCGTTAAATGACATATTTGTTTTTACATTTTTCATCTCATTTAAAAAGCGATGAAAATCTGCAAACTCGTAGCATGCTGCCTTGTCACGCATCAGGTTCGATCCCCGGTCGAGACAAGTTTGCTGGGTGAGGTTTTTTCGGTTTTTTTTTTTTCCTCGCCTGTAAGACAAATGTCAGGAAACTTTGAGGCCCAAACGGTCCCTGAACATCATATCGCCATCATTATCATTCATATTAGCCTTAGATTAAGTTTAGGATTAAGGACTCTTATGGCGCACCACTATCATCATTATCACGATCATATAATCGGGGCAACTTAACCACCCCCTTCCAGGCGCCCCAAAATCGGAAGTGGGTTACAATTACGCCAGTGCCAGTAGAGAACACAAAAATGTCGAAATAACTACCTGGGCCATTGAATATTATTTTAATAGTAAATCTCATAAAATGGCAATATTGTCTAAATAGAATAAAATAATTTAATGGACTGAAAGAGTTGGCCCAGTTTCCAATCCAAAGCCCGACCAACCTAATTAAATAATAATAATAGTTTTATTTTACCTGGCAGAGCTAAAGCCTTACCTACCACTGAACCAGGATATAAAAAAAACACAACAATTATTCTTATATCTAAATTACAATAAACAAAATTATTGCATGTTATATCTACAATATAATTATTATTTACAATATATTTTGATTTAATCTAGATTTAACGAATGAAATATAAAAATGTACAAGATAGAAAAAATGAGAGGAAAAATACTAGTAATGACATTGAATAACTTTAGTTCTCGAGAAAAATGTATTATTTAACAGCAAATAATTATATAATCATGACTTAAAAGTGCCAAGTGTGCGACGAGGGAGGAAATTCCAGAAAAGGGTACATGCTACTGTTAAAGAAGTAGAACAAGAGGAAGTCATATGGAGAGGGTATGTTAGCAGACTGTTATCTTGAGACATAGTGCCAATATTGTAGTAAGAAGATATCTTCTCAAATCTGGTGGCCAGGTAGCTAGGAGTGTAGGAATTCAGAAGCTTGAAAAGAAATGAAAGAGTGTGCAATTTAAGTCTGTCGTTAAGACGGAGCCAAGAGAGATTATTTGCATGTTCGGGAATTTGATCTTAACAGCTGATATTGAAAATGAATCGAAAACAAGCATTATGAACCTGCTGCAGTCTGTGACAAGTCATAGTTTAGGCATTATATATAATGTTACAATAATCGAAGTGTGGCAACACAAAATTCTGCACAAGGATTTGTTTTAGTGAAACTGGGGAAATTTTCTTTAAACGTCTTAAGATAATGTAAGATGGAGAAAGGCTTGTTACATATGTATTTCACTTGTGTTTGTCAGATTAAATTTGCATTAAAATGTAGCCCTAGGTTTATTAATAAGTGATAATTATATAATTTATAGTAATGTTTGGAAATGCAGATATGTCATAGGTTGTGAGCAGTATTTGTTGTCCCATTAGAATGACTTGTGGCTTGTTAGGATTCAGAGTGAAACCGAAACTAGTAGACCAGTTGAAGTTAAAGATATACATGAGATCGTCAGCATAGAGGTGTTTTAGTACAGTTGATAGTCATTGAATTATATTGAGAAAGAAGAGGTTCGAGGACACTGCCCTGGGGGACTCCAGCCTGCACGTTGCGCCAAGGCCAGGATTTAGAGTTTATTGAAACGTATTGTTGACATCCGTGTAGGTATGAACCAAACCAGGATACAGCGCTTTTATGATAAGTAAGTCGTGGTCTACAGTGTCAAAAGCTATGCTAAAGTCAATAGTCAATTTGCATCTGCCGTGGCTGACGGATATCTTTAGTAATTTTAACAAAACTGTGATTGTTCTATGACCAGATCTAGAGCCGGGTTAATAAGGATCAAGGAGGTAATTTGTTTGGAGATATTCAGTTATTTGCTTAGGCCTATGTACAATATGTAGGCATTTTCATTATTTCATAGTCCCCATAAAATGAAACTACGCAAAAAACATGACAGCAATATAAATTCAAGGTTTATTGGATACAAAGATTCTAGATTATTAAAACTTCTATAAATAAAAATGATATAAAACGTTTGATGGCCGATGGTAGGCTTATCTTTACCTTGTTCATGATGGAGGGGCTTACGCGCTTAAATGACCCTGCGAGCATTGCTAGCAGAAAGGTTGTCCATGCCGCACTAAACCAGACTAAAATATAAATTTGGTAGAAAGAGTGATGATTTTTCACCAGTGGCGTGCATTCAATTCCAGCACTGCTGGGATAATTGGTATATTAATAATTTCGATTTAAAATAAAATAACATATTTGCCAAATTTAATTTTAATTAATTACGCGAGAACATAAAAATTCCCGCCGTATTCTGCGTATTCACATTATCTCCATAGAGGAACACATAGAGTGTTTTCCTCTATGTTATCCCCACCAACACCAGCTATTTCGCTGCAGATGAATTAGCGATAACCCACTATATAAATGAATCTACCTGCTAAATCCAGCGATAACCCACACTAGACCAGTGATGACCCGCTAGACGAAGCATGTGTCTTACTCCATCGATTTTTTATTGAACACCAGCTAGCTGAACCCAGAAACGTCATAACTCAAAGTATACAGAAGGTCGAATGACCTTTCGACTTATCAATTCATGAAACATTCATTATTAGCTGATTTGGAAAGCGCCAATTCCTCAATAATAGAATTTTTAGAAATAACTTTTTAATGTACAGTATTTAATTTATGTTAGTTATATTTGACCAGTCTCGTGGGCTAGTGGTCAGCGTTCCTTACTGTTCATGAGGTCCCGGGTTCGATTCCCGGTCAAACCATAGGAATTTTTCCTTAAAGGGAATTATTCCTGTGGTTGCCCATGGTCTGGAATTTAGGTTAAGTTTAGGTTAAGAACTCTCCTGGCGCTTCATTATCATTTATCACCGATCATAACATCGGGGCAACGTAACTCTCCGCCTTCCAGGTGCCCCAACCTAAGAAATGTATTACAATTCTGGTAATGCTAGGGTAGAAAGCCAGAAATGTCATAAAAGACAACCTGGTGGCATCAGACAAAAAAAAAAAACGAAATAAAATTATGCGGTATGTTTAGTCAGTTATGGCAACCTGTTAATTTAAGCTTTTTTTATATTATATACATGAATAACAACAATTGAATTATTACGAACGCGCGCGCGCGCATATATATATATATATATATATATATAATTTTTGGAAAGGACAGTTGAATTTAATATCGGCACTGAGTTTGTTCAAATGCGTTATTAACACGTTTTAAAGTGTTTGTCAGTTTAGTAAAAATGAACGTGACTATGATTTATAATTTACATAGTACAACATTTTCGTGCAGACCTTTCAACGAGAAAAATGACCTTATACAAAAAGGTAGGCCAACTCCAGATTTACCGGATCTAACAAAAAATACACAAGGCAGTAAGTTTTTTATATACTATAAGTCATATTTCCATCATACGGCGGGGGTAATTGCTGTCTTTTACTATAAAATTCGACCGTCAAGAAACGCGGGTGTGGGAAGAGACTTTGCCCGCGCGGCCATGAACCTCTGGGTTGGATAGTGTCAATGAGTTAGATGGTACACGTATATCCGTGCCTGGATTCTTAGAAAAACGTTTACTGCATCTCGATATATATCGAACTGCAGGTCGATTAGAGAAGTGTATATTATATTTTTATATATAATTCTTCTGTATGAGTGTTTGTCACTCTACTCCTCCTAAACGACTGGACCGATTTTGATGAAAATTTGTGTGTTTCTGATTGGGTCCCTCGATGGTTTAGATTCACAATTGGACCCTCTAAAACCATTAGGTGTAGGATTTCACCTGAAGTGAAATTTTAAAAATTTGCTCTAGCGGTCCCATTTTTCGAAGTTTGACAACGAATCTCAGTATGTCGTATTAAAATAAACCGTGGTTGGTATTGTCCTTAAATCAGCGAAATCGGATAAAGAGGTTTACTTGAAATCCGAAATTAAAAACCGCTTGAACAACTGGGCCGATTTTGACATTTTGTGTGTGTTTGAGTGGGTCCGTGGATGGTTTAGATCCACAATTGGATCCGGTAGGTGGCGCTGCGATCGGGTTGTAGAAATGTTTTGTCAGATATGTAGTCATATGCATTACCGACATATTCCGCGCGACAACAATGACGTCATAATGCAGGCTTCTTAAGTCACAACGGATGACAGTGAGGACTTTTCTTACGAACTTATTAATTAGTGAATTTTATGGTAAGAAAGTAACATTTTTATTGTCCGGCCATGAAACGAGAATTAAACTTTCGGGCAGGACAACTCTGCCAGGCCCGCTAGTTCTTTATGAAACTCTTTACGAACCATTGTTGTAAACAGTTATTTTAGCTATTCTTATAATTGTTATAAACTGTCCTTGTCTGTACACTGTAGGTCAGAAAGTATGTTTTTTGTGTTTATAACAACTAAGTTTTGATTGGAAGTATGTGCAAAGTTTATTTGTTCTACGTTCGTAGAATTTATTGCGCTTGCAGAATCTCCAACATTTTCACCGCTGTGGTCTCTACACGTATATTTTTCTTTTCACTGCCAAACATTACACAAACTTTTGTGGATTTGTCATTGCTCCCACTACCTTGGTAATTGCTGCGTTTGTCTAATGGCGGGATTACGATCAACGTTCGTTGATGTTGCGTTGAACGGCAAGCTACAACGCACAATTTGAGTAAGTGTATCATGACCAATGTTCATTGGCGCTTATGTTAAGACGAAATATAGTAAATAGAGATATTATGGCAGTCCTTACATTGTTTCCTATTTCTTTCCAAATAGCTTCCTTTTTTTTCCCCTTATTTTTTTGTTTATCGTCTCTCATGTTGATATCCATCCATCCATAGTAATTCTGCTCGAGGGCAGGTCTTTCACTGCAGTCATAGCATTTTCATTCTATGCTTTGCAGCTTTACTAGTCATTTACAGGTGTGATAGCTTCCCGTTGCTTTCCACACCGATGAAGGATGATGGTGATAATGATAAGGATTATGAATGATGGCCGGATGATTTTCGGGGACCGTTGGACCCTAAACTTCCTGACATTTATCTTACAGGTGAGGAAAAAACCCGAAAAACCTCACCCAGGAGCCTGTCCCGACCGGGAATCGAACCCGGGCCCGCTAAGTGTGCAAGGCAGCACGCTACCTCGAAACCACATCGGTGGACCATGTTGATATAATTATTAAAATATCAAGATATTATAATTTATTGGCTCCAATAAGGTCAACAAGAATCGGCTAGAAACAAATGAAATGTGGGAACCGTCGATGTCACGTGATTTGAACAGTATAACGTTCTTTTGCGTTTGTTGAATCTTGATCTTGCCAATGTACAGCCAACACCATCATGCGCCGTACCCTGCTAATGTTGATCATAATATGATACGTGGAAGGTGTATTTGATAAACATGAACGAACTCAAACGCAACGCAACGTAGATCGTAATCTCGCCGTAACAATGCATTTTGCTCTTTTTTTAATATTCCCATATTAAGGGACATTTTGTCGCAAATTGAATAGATGTCCACTTTTATGTTATAGTTCACGCGATAAAAGTAAATATATATCCTCAACTCAGGGTCGGGTCGAGGGATGAGACGAGATGAAGCCCCCTATATAGAGGTCTGTGAATGACATGAGTGCCGGCCGACAACTCCTGATGCCACCATCCGGGGCAGACGAACGAAATGGATGAGATGAGTATGGAGAAATGGTGAAATGAATTTGTGACAGGGGAAAACGGGAGAAAACCCCGAGAAAAACCTGCCCAAGCTCCGTTTCGTCCAACACGGAACCCACGTGGAGTGACCGAGCCTCGATATCGGGACCCCAGCGGTGAGAGACGAGCGTCTAACCAATTGCGCCACGGAGCCGCCATATATCTTCTTTTTCTACTTAATGAAATTAGGCCCTATGAGTTGTTTTCACAACAAATGGGATGTAATGAATCTTCCAATTCGTAAGTAAAAAGGGGCGGCCATCACTTGGGGGTACTATTGGTTGGTACTTTAATAACAGTTGAGGGGTTATTTCTGGAGGCCAGCGGCTAAACATGTTCATCGACCAGTCGGTTCTCATATTGTCGGTTTTATTTTTAAATTAAAAATGTTTAAGTATTTTCTAATATCTTCATTATATATATATATATATATATATATATATAATATATATATATATAATTAAGAGAATTTTCTTGGGTTTTCATCGTCATGGATTGAAGGTCGGCACACTGGTAACGTTTCTTTTAAATAATACTGATATCCGCAAAAATCGACCATTGATATATACCGTATATATAGATATATATATATATATATATATTTATGGAATGATAAGAAAAATAAAATGACTGGACGGGATTCGAACCCGGATCTCGGAGTCTGTACCTCAGCGTGATATCCATTACACTACCAGGCGAATCCAATTCAAACACTTATTTTTCTTATATATTGTGATTATACTCTCCATTATTACCTAGATGTCGCGAGAACCGGGGTCTTCACCGCCATCTAGCAGCTGACTATAAGCAAGTAAGCAAATTAAAGAGAATAAAAAAAAATATCCTCTTTAATTTGCTTACTTGATATAGTCAGCTGCTAGATGGCGGTGAAGACCGAGTTCTCGCGACATCTAGTAATAATGGAGAGTATAATACATATATAAGAAAACTAAGTGTTTGAATTGGATTCGCCTGGTAGTGTAATGGATATCACGCTGAGATACAGACTCAGAGATCCGGGTTCGAATCCCGTCCAGGCATTTATTTTTCTTATCATTCCACATTAAGCTTGCATTGCTCAATGTTAAACATTTAATTATAACATAATATATATATATATATATATATTATCCATCCATAATAATTCTGCCCGAGGACAGGTATTTCACTGCAATCTTGGCATTTTCATGCTATGCTTTGCAGCTTTACTAGGGAATTTTAGGTGTGGTAGCTTCCCGTTGTTTTCCACACCGGTGAAGGATGACGTTATGAATTCAAGGTCGACCGCTGGCCACTGGCCACTTTCTTAATAATACTTATATCCGCGAAAATCTACAATATACCATATATACCCGAAATGAATAAACAATTCAAATAATTATATTTTAAAGGACTGATAAAGCCACTGGGTTAAAATAAGAAGAGACGAATTCGTATAAACCCTTTGTAGAAATAGTCAATTAGGGTATTTAAATGAAGAAAAGTTGTATTGTTTTTAACATTCTTAGAGGAATTTAGTCATGCATGCATGCTTGGATCTTCTTCGCGAAATAACTTATTTTGATAGATTTTTGTGTTGTAGCGCTGAATCGTCTTATGATGGTTGGAGCTGGGATTGCCAACTTCTCTTCTGGATACCACAATTTATCCTTAAAAAAATAGAGTGAAATAAATATAAATGTGCCCTTTTTCGATGTGATTCGCCGATTTTTTTCGTGGCGATACAAGTGAAAGGGCACAAACATTCAGAACTGAACTGTGAAATCTCTGATTGGTTATTTAAATGAACCATGCGGAAGTTTAGTTCTGAGATCTTGTTTTAAAATGAATTGCTTCTTGTCTTCACCTTCACATGTTAAAGGAAAGTGCTCATCCTCATCTTCACTGTGTTCACTTTTTCGTCTGTCACCAGAAGACGGAGGTAAATATGGTGCAGAACGGAGGGAGATCAGCTGCTGATGTGCTGCAAGGAAGTCCAGGAGTCATGAGATGCCAGCAACCCAAATAAATATCATTTAATGTAAACAAAATTCCCGTAATGTTCATTCTCTTACTTAGACTAAGAATTTGGTCACTTGTTGGTTTCGGGAGAGAGAAAACTGCATACTTCAATCTTGTGCAGTTACACGACTTGCACAATTTTTTTCTCCCCGAAATTGTTTCGAAATTCTTAGTTCTTAGCTCAACTAACTATACATTATGGTTCTATTTAATTCCAAACTAATAAAAATATAAAAATAAATATCGGTGTTAATAATAAAAATAATAATAATAATAATAATAATAATAATAATAATAATAATAATAATAATAATAATAATAATGCAAACCCGTGTGATTAATCAGTTGTTATTTTTTAAATCTTATTACAAATTTCATTTTGCAGTCTGTTTAAAGAAAGTTATAAAATACAGTAAAGGTACACCAATAAATCATTAATCAATTTTGTTCATTTGTTAAAAAAATAACTAGTTAAAAAAATAATCTTACCATTTTATTGAATAATGTTACTAAGTAATTGAAGTATCTTGGCATTTTATTATAAGAATGCCATAATTGGATACATGTAAACAACGTATAGCTAAATACGAGGGGCATACTGAAAGTCATGAGCAACTTTAAAAAAAATCATAATACTTATTTTAGACGAACCAAATATACCATCGTAATCTACAGATTTTTGTGTCACTTTTCAACATAGTCTCCATTTCTTTGCACACATTTTCCCCATCGTTGTACAAACTTGAAAAAAATTCCCTTAAGGTAGAAGTCCGTTCCAGCATCTCGTAGCATTGGCCTCACAGCTGATCCTTCACAGAACCGAAAATATGGTAGTCGGAGGGTGCTATGTCGGGACTGCAGGGAGGATTCGAAAGAGTTTCCCGCCTTTCCAGCTGGGAAAGTTATGAGGAGTGTCTTTTGGGATGCGCTGGGTTGCATTCTGATTGCAGTTTTTGAACCTGGACAAACCATAAATGCTGTCCGCTATGTCCACACACTTGTGAAGCTCCATCATGCATTACCCGACAGACTACCTGGAAAGATCATTATCCAACACGATAACGAGCGTCCTCACACTGCTTGTGCCACTGTGGAGAAGATAAGGAAATTTGGGTGGGAAACTCGCATCCTCTCTACAGTCCCGACTTGGCACCCTCCGACTACAATATTTTCAGTACTTTGAAGGAACAGCTGCGAGGCCAATGCTACGAGACGCTGGACGATATTTGGAAAGCAGTGCGTCAGTGTCTTCGAGCAGCTGGAACGGACTTCTATATTAAGGGTATTTTCAAGCTTGTAGAACGATGGGGAAAATGTGTACAAATTAATGGAGACTATGTTGAAAAGTGACATAAAAGTTTGTAGATTACGATGATATACTTGGTTTGTCTAAAATAAATATTATGATTTTTTTTAAAAATGTTGCTCATGTCTTTCAGTGTGTCCCTCGTATAAAAATTGAATATGTAAACAACTTGTAGTTAAATATAAAAATATAACCCTAAAAATATGTTAAAGTAATTGTAACTAAACCTTTGGTAATTGAAGGCGGGATATATTTAGCATTAGTTCTAGTACATGTAAGTTATGGGAACTTCGTAACCTTCAGCTACCAAATTTTAATTCTTTTTAAATGATAAAATCTTGGCATAATAAATACCGAGTCAGTATTTTCCTGAAGAATTAACCCACGTCAAGAACCTAACTCATCCTGAAGAAACTTGCCATGAAGAAATATGATGTTTTAGAACAAAATGTAACATTTTATTATGTGCTGATGACCAAGTCGTTGTCTCAAAGCATGCAGTCGCGTGATTGTTCGCTCGCTTGCTTTGTGTTTGCAGACAGCGCTCCCGAGGCGGACAAGGAAGAGATACTCCAACGAGTCACCCCAAATATCTCAGAAACTTGTGAAGGTAAATGCCAGCAAGCAATTTAATTTTGTCACGACAATCCGTTTCCCTGCAATGTTACACTAACTGTCAGGGCAGGCTATCAACTAATGACAATAGAGGATGCTGTTTGGAATACTCACTTTACTATGAAAAAATTCATTGGTACGCATATTTTGTATGTTGATTTGGTCTAAATTATATACATTCTCAAAATATATTTTCGGTGAAGAGTAAATATCTTCCTAATGTGTATTTGAAGCCATCGAGGATTATCAAAAATAATTTCACTCACTCTTGATTAAAAAATGGTGGTAGTAATATTATTTTGAAAATATAGTCCTGTTGTTATTGTGTTTAAAATAGAAAACAATTAGTATTCTAATACTTTATAAAATGTTTATTCTTACTGTTGATTGCAGTTATTAAAAGCTTCATTTTATTCGGTTTCCAAAATGTTAATTAATGTATGTTTTCTTGTAGAGAGGTTTAATCACCTACATTCTGTATAATTAGGTATTATCCGCTTATATAAATGATGAAGTCGTGTATTATTTACAGTTTTACAGTAATAGATAAGAGAGGAAATTTTTATTTCATGTCAAATCAAAAACTTTATTATGCAGTCTATGAATATCCAATTGATACCGGTGTATAATATTTCAAAGTTATAGAATTTTTAAAGCGATTATATAGGGAAGTTCGGATAATGTGGACCCTCCTGTTTGAGTGGACCCTGGTTAATATCTTCTTTAATTGGTGCTGCCCTCGAACAGAAAATATTTTAACTTCTTCCCCTCATCAACTTTGACGGGTTCAAGGCCAGTTTCGTTTGTCCTTTGTGCGAAGAAGGGATTATTTGTGATTATATATATATATATATATATATATATATATATATATATATATATATATATGAAAATGACCACTTTAAAACTGTTCAAGCTAAGAATCAATTCTTCATTGCTGCTATTGAATATTACAATTGTTGAAAAAAACTCCTAAATATATTGTATTATGTAGATGCTGTTTTAATATACTGACGGGTTTGATTTGATACTATGTGACATGGTGGCTGTATAAAATAATTAAACATAAAGAAATTCGGTTAATGTGGTCCCTCCACGAGGATCTGGGTCCACTTTACACGAATACTATATTTTATCAATGAGGATGCTATCTGTAAAAACCATTCACTTAATTAATTTTATTTAATATCCTTGTAATTTTACTAAACTAAAGACCGTCGATTTCTGCAGTTGAATGACGTGCGAATGTTATAACCAACAATATTTTTTTCAAAACATTAAATAAATACCAACGCTTATTAATTATGTCATACATATTTTCGGATTAATCTGTGCCTGTCTGTATAAGTTAATAGAGTAAATAAACTTAAAAATAGACTAAATGCTAAGGTGGACTCTGTGGTCCACTTTATCCGAATATGGAGGTTAAAGTGGACCTTTCTTTTAATGTAAAAAAGTTTATAAATTATGAAGATGATTCCATATTTGAATGCTATTTCATAGTTACAGCACTAATGATAATCACTGTAATTAAACAAAATTCAAATCCCTTAATTAAAAGAAGGAAAACAACAAATTCAAAATAGGGGTCCATATTACCCAAAGTTCTTCTACAGTGCAAACAGTTATCTAATTTCGGATATTCTAATTTCCCCGTATGCGGGCTCTTGTAATTTATCTGCGGCAGGCTTCCCGCACTCAAATATTTAGTATAGAAATTTAGGAAATACTTTACAACATGTGACGCGAAAATGTTTTGTAAGTTCCAATCATACACCATGGGCATGCGCCAACAAACGCGAAGCGGTTTACACTATGGAATCACGGGATACAGCCAACATATTGTAGCATATGTGATGGGTCCTAAGGAAGACTAGAACTCTCTGGCTCATTAGCCTAGAAATGTCTGTGGACCCTGGACTCGCGATTGGTTATTCATCAATCCAATCCACCAATGCGAGGTTTCTCTCGCCAGCCCGCGTAGTTTAAATGACGCGTCACAATATACACAATATTTAACGAACCTAAAAGATAAACTGACGCAATTTAAGTACTCTAATGTGTGAAACACCAACCCAAAAGGTAACCTAACGCAATCTAAGCACTATAACCTGTGAAAGAATGCAACACCCAAAAATAAATAGTATGTTCTGAAATTCTAAGTTCATGTGTCCAGTTAATTAGCACATAAGGGGTGAATCATAAATATGGCTATACGTTTGATCGCGTTGTGTGATGAAAATATTACCATTATAGGAAATATCAAATTGTCGTTGGAAAGGCAATTATTCAAAATACAACAATAGAATAAAACAAAACAGTGTAGAACTTACGTCATTAGTCTAAATGGCGTTGAATATGCAACAGCAAATTACAATTGCTGCATGGGCAATAACGTATGCTAATGATCGTGAGGCCGCAAGACGGGCAAGACGTGAGTTCAACGTAGCATTGCAGCCGTCGACTGTGGGGAAATGGAGAAAACGACTGCTGGAAACGGGAAGGATGCAGAAAATCAAACCTCCTGGAAGGCCTCGCATTAGCACGAAGAAAATTGTGGAGGCGTTCGACGCTAGCCCACAAAAATGAAACCACCAAGCTGCACGTGAGCAGTGAATTGTTTTGTTTTGTTCTATTGTTGTAATTTGAAGGATTCCCTTTCCAATGATATCATATTTCCTTTCATAATAATATTTTCGTCACAAAATGCGATCAAACGTATAGCCATATTTCTGAATCACTCTGTACTCTGTGGCCTGCACTGGAACACGTCGTTGTTGTAAATAATATTGGTTAAAATCAATATGGGTGCCATATGCATGTAGTGAAATATCATAGAGAAATATATTGAAATAATCTTCAAGAAAAATGTAAAAATCATTGTAAATTGTGGGAAATAATTTGAAAAATGAAACCCTAAGTATAAAATTTTACAGGAGTTAATGAAGGAATTAGTAAAGTCGCGTCACATGTTGTAAAGTTTAACCGAAATTTGTAGTTATTCACCTCACAGTCTCTTTTAATTTTCGAAGTGCAGGAATTCTGAATGGCTTTAAGTAATTTTGTTGCTTGACGAGCGGACTGTTACTTCATGTTTCGGTGCGGGGATGCGGGCAGATCTGCTCGCCGCATATAAACACCTAGCCCTCTATTGGGAAATAACATTCTCCGGTATTGGATAACCTGTTCGCACTGTATAATCGCTTTGAGAATTCCCATACAATATGTAATCCACGTAAAATATAAGTAAATATCCCGTTAGGGAGTATTGATATATTACAGAACCAACTAAGTTTTAAAAAGTTGTTTCAACTCAGTTTTCAAATTACGTTAATCTTTTAATTATTATTATCATTATTATGATTATTATTGTTGTTATTTTAACGACAGTCTCATTGACAAATTTCAATATTCTCACAAATATTGATTTTATTGCTATATTCAAAAACGAATAATTCTATTGGGACTATCACCAACAGATTTAGTAGAAGGAATAATACAGCGTGATACAATTTAATTGCTAAATTAAATTTTATTTCAAAATAATGTACAAATTGATTGTATGTTGGATTCCTGTAATTTCTCCTTTACGTTTTCATTGCAGATAATATTTACTCTTAAGTATTATTACATCTTGAACAAGTTTGAATGAAATTATTGCTTTGTTTCATCAATGGATTTAGCCTAAATCATTGTGTTGTGGTATGCCAAATATTCTGGTACACTTTTTTAATAAACATATATATTGAATAGATCATATCTCCATTTTTTTTACAAAAGTTTATTTCTTTATTTTTTTGACATCCCTGAAGATGGTGATATGCATATTTATTAAAGTATACCAGAAATGTAAGTTTAACATTGCATGGATGGGTATTAGACCTAAGTCCCTGGTTTATGAAGATACGTTTTTCTTGGCTATTTTTTGTGCAGATATCTGAAGAACTTATATTTGTATTTCGGGGACTTGGCGCTGTTTTCCCAATTCGCCATACACATTGCACCAAGCATCGCAACATGTGTAGTGAGTGGTGATACAAGTTGCGGTGCACCAGGACTCAACTCTGGAATCGAGTGCTCTTGCCACTACACGTGCATCAAAACATTGCGATAAATTTAATGTGAGTGAATTTATTCGTATTGCCGAAATTGAAGGAACTTGAGAATTGTTTGATACATTTTTTAAAACACGAATTCCTATTATACATAGTCAATAAAAACCCAAATCATCAAATTAAAATTTAAAAGAGTCAACTAGTTTAGAAATTTATAAAAATAAAGATAAAATTATGAATAATGATAGGGACCCTTTTCCAGTTAGTGCCCACTTTTCTTTAATTAAAAGAGATGATTAGATTTATGATGTCGCGAAGTAATTTAAGATTATTAATCTCGTCATGTGACGTCAGAATTTTAATTATTTTATTTACCTATTTTAAAATATATATACAGTCAATATGCCCATTTCACCAATAAATGTTTAAAATGGTCAACTAGTTTCTACAGCCAAGCTGTCATTCTCAAGACCAGTTATTGACTTTTACCTATTTTAGTTTGCTTTTCTTTAGTCAGTAAGGAATTTTGAAAATTATAGCATCACTATTGAAACTAATTGACTTTTTTAAATTTAAATTTGGTGATTTGGGTTTTTATTGACTATGTATAATACAATTTTATCACCAGGAAGATAATATTATTTTATTAACGAATTCCTAGTTTTCATAATTTCTTACTTTTTGTTAAACTATTTGCTGACAATTCAATTATATCTGATTGCAATTTTCGTAAACAGGTTAGGGTAAAATACCTTGACCAAAACTAAGGTCCTTTAGGAAGATTAACCTGTGTTTGGCGTCTCGGCCGTAGCCGAGCGATTTAAGGCATGATATTTTTGTGCAGAGCTACGAGATTTGCACTGGTTCGAGTCCCTAAGGGGAAAGTAATTTCCTTAAGGAATTTCGGCCAGTATGGGAACAGTGTCTACCAAACATCGTGAGGAATTTCGGTAGGTACAATAAGTAGCGGCTCCAGGATGAGGAAACCAGTTATAACGGCTGGGAGATCCGACTAGCGGACCACAAGACACCCCTACACTAGCTGTCCACCTTTCATTAACATTTGGATGTGAGGTCAGCAGCCGGATGGTAGGCCAACGGTTTTGTAGGTCTGTCGCGCCATTTTTTATACAGGAACTTGGAGTATAGGGATACGATACATACAACACCTATCTGTTCAGTTTAATTATCACTGTTTTCATTTAAATCCATATATACATCATGTCCATAAACTTCCTATAAGATGAAAACTGTAGAAGTTAGAGTTGTGTGGTTTATGGCAGATGACAGACAAACTCTCAAAATTTGTAAAGCAATGTCAGTGAATTCCACATGTTCACCTCTTGTCGCCCGCAAAACAACTAAGCGATATTCAATTTCTCGCCATACATTATGCAGCATTTTTTGGATGATGCTAGCAACAGCAGCAGTTATCCTTCTTCTTAAAGTGTTCAAATCAGGTATAGTCCACAGACGAAGAGAATGAAAGCACGGGTCGAAGGGGACACAGAGAATTGCAAGAAATACAATGGAATACTACCTGAGAATAAAGGAATACTCATGACGTATGAAATACCTACTGCTTTCATTCACCTCGTCTGTGGACAGTACTTGTGTTACTTATACCCTGTCATTTACATAACCCCAACAAAAAAAATCAATGGGGTTATGTCTGGGGATCGAGGTGGCTAGGGTGTTGGGCCATCGCGCCCAATCCATCTATTAGGAAATGTGTTATCCAGCAACTCTCTGACGATTAATCCCCATTGTTGGTGGTGCTCCATCTTGCTGGAATATCACCATGGGTTGCAGGTCACTAAGTTGAGGTACAACGTAAAGCTCTAACATATCAATGTTAATGTTAGCTGTTATTGGATTCTCGATAAAAAATAACAGTGATTGGTGACCGTGCCTCATGGTACCATAAAACACATTGCGCTTTCTCCTAGTTTGACATAATTGTAGATTATACTAAACAATTAAGAGTTTGTCTTTCATCTGCCACAAACCACACAACTCTAACTTTTATAGTTTTCAACTTATAGGAAGTTGTAATGTTGGAAATACTTTATGTACACGGTAGGCCTATATATTCTTTCTGGCTCTACCATATAAAGGTCATTTAACATTTTCCAATACTGTTATTTTCACACAGTTCCAATAATGGATCATATTATAATATAATGAAAAATTGTCTGAACCAGGAATCGAACTGTGGACCTCTCCTCCGTAGGAGTGTGCAGCCCACTACGCCATTCTAGACTTGGTACATACATTAACAATTCTTTCCACATATACAAATCTATAATTCTCGTTTCGTCCGCTGCCAGGTAGGTGTCACTACCATCGCCAACGGCAGGCTTCGTTTAGAAGTATCTATATTTGAGAATTTTACAATATGGGAAATGTTAAATAACATCGTTTACTGCTTATAAAAGTGGTGATGTAACTTATTTAACATTTTCCAATACTAGTATTGGAAAATGTTAAATAACGTCGTTTGCTGCTTATAAAAGTGGTGATGTAAAATTCTCAAATATAGATACTTCTAAACGAAGCCGGTCGTTGACGATGGTAATGACACCTGTCTGGCAGCGGACGAAACGAGAATTATAGATTTGTGTATGTGGAAAGAATTGTTGGTGTTTGTACAAAGTCTAGAATGGTGTAGTGGGCTGCACACTCCTACGGAGGAGAGGTCCACGGTTCGATTCCTGGTTCAGACATTAATTTTTCTTTTCACAATATCATTATAATATTATATTATAAAGGTTAGTCCAAAAAGTTATTTATCAAAATGAAAGTTGAAATGCCAACCATGTATACGTGAAGTTCCGCCATTTAGTACAACATTTTAAAGTGCTGTCCATCTGCTTCAAACTAAAATTGGATACTTCTTTATGTGAAAATACCCTGGTTGAATTGCCTGATGTAACTCCTCTACTGTTATATTTGAAGAGAAAAATGTACGCTCAGACTGGGGTTTGAACCCAGGACCTTTCGCACTCTAGGCGAATGCTCTACCAACTGAGCTACCTGAGAAACTCCAATCTAAGTGCAAATCTTTCTCTTATATACGTTGATAATTCCCGCGCACCAAATGCTATGAAGCCATTGCTTCTATCTTGCAAATGGTGGCTTCTTTATTAAGAAGGCCTTTAATTAATAAGGATGCCACCATTTGCAAGATAGAAGCAATTGCTTCATAGCATTTGGTGCGCGGGAATTGACAAAGTATATAGGAGAAATATTTGCGTATAGATTGGAGTTTCTCAGGCAGCTCAGTTGGTAGAGCATTCACCTAGATTGCGAAAAGTCCTGAGTTCAAACCCCAGTCTGAGCGTATATTTTTCTCTTCAAATATGATTTATTCTTCATTGAGATGTATGAAATGAATAATAAAAACATCCTCTACTGTTACTGTCAATTCCGGTCCAAACTCTCTTTGAGGTAACCCTCCCCCAAAAAATAAATCCTAAAACCTTGCAGTTCATCCAATCCACCAGTCTGACGAGCAACATAATACATGGTGTTCGTAAATTAATATTACAAAATTTCTAGGGCTAGTAGAGGGGACTGAGTAGACAATATCTTGAATAGGGGTCGAGGGTTCGAGTCCCGGTGGGGTCAGGATTTTTAAACTGATCCAAACCTTCTGGCGGCACTATGGCCCTGGGGTCAACTCAGCCTCTAACGGAAATGAGTACCAGACGCTTGTTCTGGGGGTAAAGACGGCCGACAACCCGGCTGACATCTAGTGCCGATTGTCCAGAAAAGTGAAAGCCTTAACCTCCTACTACCCCAAGGGCCTCCTGAGGTCTGTAGTGGGATACCTTTACCTTTTTGCCCATGTCCGGAAACGTACCGTTTCCGTGCTACAGCCATTACAATGTGTTTTGCAGCCTGATAGGCAGTACGTGGCATCAGAAGAGCATCATGTCAAATGAGGTGTGACGTAAGGTACAGAATTAAATGACGTTTGACTCATTACAGAAGAAAATCAAATGTATTTGGTAACAATATCAAAGTAACAAAAACACTTTCATTGATCACAATAACACAGTGCCAACAGTAGAAAAAAAAACTTGTTTCTGTCTTCTGCACTGGATGTGTCCCATACGAAACTGCTCACGACAGAGGCTCGATGTGAGACCACCAACGTCGTTGCACACATTGTACCGACGAATCATGTTCCGGCATCACACCTGGTATCCCATTCATCTCTTGTGCAGCGACCATAACTCGTGACGTCATCTACTGCCTATCCAGTAGCAAAACATCACCGGCAAATCCGACATATTGTAATGGCTGTAGCACGGAAACGATACGTTTCCGGACATGGGTTCCTATTCAAAATATTGTCTACTCAGTCCCCTCTACTAGCCCTAGAAGTTTGTAATATGAATTTCCGAACACTCTGTGTAAAGCAACAACCATAATATCAAAATGTTCATGCATTGCACGGAAATGCGATGTGATCGACTTTTTTTTTGAATCAACATGAAGTGTTCCATTCGTCAATGAAACCAATGACGAAAGAAATATACTTTTTTTTTTCAAAAGTAATGTTACATAACGACGTTAACAGTGCTTCAGCAGTAATGTAAGAACCGAAAGAGCATGCCATATAGTGGCGCATTGCCCTGAGAGACTAAATGCACTACGTTTTATAGGACAGGACAACTCGTACCCGATAAAATGTGGCATGTAAACAGCAAAACGTACGTCTTGTTGAGTGGGAATGAAATCCAAGGTCAGATTGAACTGACGAGAGAAACATCATTTTGCGACAAAACTTACGATTTGTATGTTTTCGTTTAAATGGCTTTTCTCATGCAGGTGTCTTGTTTCTGTGTGTATGGTGTTGCCAACTCCAGCAATTGACTGTAGACTGAGGTGTCCATTCGCAAATAATTGCGCCAGTCATCAGGTTCGCCTCTCGTTCTTTCAGTGACAGAACATGGGAATACTGACTTCTTTTCAGAAGCCACTCCCTTGACCATCTTGTCTTTTTTTCTCTTCATCACTTTACCTCCCAGTCGTTGAATCCTTACGAGGGAAAAAAATAAAATATAGCAACTGGGCTTCCTCCATAGTGACATTAATGATGTCTTTCTCACTTTCAATAAGACGAAAAAAATCACTGACAATAACTAACTTACTGGCACTATCGAACCCGTAGGTTCATGGCCGCGCGGACATAAGCTCTCCATATATCCCTATCCTGAGCCAATGTTTTCCAATCATCCCCTGTATAATCTACTTCCCTCAAATCATAGTAATCACTGACAATACATTACATTATTATAATGATATTGTGAAAAGAAAAATTAATGTGTGAACCAGGAATCGAACCATGGACCCCTAGTTCTCCAGACTAGTGGGCAATCCACTACACCATTCTACACCTGGCACAAACATAATTCTCTCCACATATACAAATCTATAATTCTCGTTTCGTCCGTGGTCAGGTAGATGACACTGCCATCGCCAACGGCCGGCTTCGTTTAGAAGTATCTATATTTGAGAATTTTACACCACCACTTTTATGAGTAGTAAACGATGTTATTTAACATTTTCCAATACTGTTATTTTAACATAGTTCCAATAATGGATCATATTATAATAGATACTTCTAAACGAAGCCGGCCGTTGGCGATGGCAGTGTCATCTACCTGACAGCGGACGAAACGAGAAGTATAGGTTTGTACATGTGGAAAGAACTGTTACTGTTTGTGCCAGGTGTGGAATGGTGTAGTGGGCTGCACTCTAGTCTGGAGAACTAGAGGTCCACGGTTCGATTCCTGGTTCACACATTCATTTTTCTTTTCACAATATCATTATAATATGATCCATTATTGGAAATGTGTTAAAGTAACAGTATTGAAAAATGTTAAATACATTACAAGTCGATTGGATATATCTGGATTGGAACTGAGGTAGAAAATGGAGGGGAAAACGTTACTGTGTAAACACTGGACAAAACGTGCGTTTAATATTCCGTTTTGTACGATAGACAAATCGAACAATAAGAACGTAGCCTGTAAACTGGTCTTAATGCTCTGTGCTCCAAATGCACAAATTTTGTTTTTTATTAAATTCAGTTCATCCGAAAATTAAATGTTTTGAGACTCATTTTTCTTGTTCCTACAATTTTCTACTTAACCTGGTCGACCAGGGTCAAAAACATCTGCATCAGGGCTTGTAACAAATTTCGTGACCGGTGCTATTATGGCGTGTCTGTCAGGGCCTTTTGTTACTTTAGATTTTGAGTGAAATGCTCGTCGGATGTGCTCGTTCCATCGGTAATTCTCGGCTGTTAACAAGATGAAGATCACAGGTCACCTGAGGAAAAATGGCGGAACTTCATAAATACATAGTTCAAGTATCAACTTCTCTTGTTCTAATTTTTTTGCATATAGGCATTATCAAAACTAAAGACAATATGAAATCTCAACTTTACTTAATTTAATTTCTTCTGTTAAATTAATTGAAGGTGGAACAGCCATATTATTATATGATTATTATAAAACATACGTCCACCGCTGTGGTCTCGAGGTAGCGTGCTGCCTTGTCACGCAGCGGGCCCGGGTTCGATCCCCGGTCGGGGCAGTTTTTCTGGGTGATGTTTTTATCGGGGTTTTTACTTACCTGTAAGATAAATGTCAGGAAAACTTTAAGGCCCAAACGGTCCCCGAAATCATATGGCCATCCTTATCATCATCATCATCATCATCCTTCACCGGTGTGGAAAGCAACGGGAAGCTACCACACCTACAATTCCCTAGTAAAGCTGCAAGCATAGCATGAAAATGCTGTGATTGCAGTGAAGGACCTGCCTTCGGGCAGAATTACTATGGATGTATGGATTATAAAACATCATAAATACATTCTTGTTATAATATTTATTAAACTCTTGTAATTATTATTTACCTCTGTGCCTTCAATTATTACAAATTTATATTTAAATGTCATTTTAAATTAGATATACACTGTGTTCATAAAGTATTTCCAACATTACAACTTCCTATAAGATATTGTGTGGTTTGTGGCAGACGAAAGACAAACTCTCAAAGTTTTAAAGCAATATCAAACGTTCTTTAGTTGCCTACTAGATGTCTCATTGTAAAAGATCCTTAAGCCTGAATAAAGAGGCCTCTAAGAAAATATTTCCGACCTTATTCATCCTAGTATACATTTCTCCTCGTTTGACGTCATTGTAGATTATACCAAAAAAAAAACTTCCAGAGTTTGTTTTGCATCTGCCACAAAACACACAACTCTTAACTTTCATCATCTTCTTCTTCTTCACTTCCAGGTTTAGGCAAGAGTTGCCTGTTCCGTAGTTTTCATCTTATAAGAAGTTATAGAGAGGATTTCTCGACCGAAGTCTAAACACAACCGCGGTTTTCCAATTTTGTATTGTTTTCATAACACTTATATAAAAATAACAGAAAATTCACAGAAATTATGAAACCTTAAACATGATTTATACATTTATTTTTGTAATTAAAGCCGTAGATTTTCAGTTTTTATGGTTGTTATGGAAAGAATGAAACATCGGGAAACCGCGGTCGTGGTTTAGACTTCAGTTGAGAAATCCACCCATAATGTTGGAAAGACTTAACAGACACACTGTACAATTATACAGCATTTATTCTTCGGATTTTACGGTGAAGAAGATAAATGGTATTCCGATTTTTAAGTGATAGTAAAAGAAAAGAAAAAAAAATCACCTAACAGAACCCAAGTGGAGTAGTTAGGGTGATTAATCAGCGATTAATAATATTAACATATGAAAATCAGCAGGTGCTGTAATGTACATAATATTACACACACACATGTTATGTGTGTATATATATATTCGGCCGCGGTGGACTAGTGGTTACGCTCCTCTGCCTCTGGTTCCGCGGGTTCAAACCCGGACGCGGTCAATGGATTTTTTAGGATGGAAAAATCCAAGGAGCAAGTCCTCCGTGAAGGGCTTTAAGCCGTGGTTCCCGAGTCTGAAGATTTTCAGGCTCGTTAGAGATCAAGCCTGAATAAAAATCTCAAACATCCTAGTAATACCTTATTTGCCTGCTAGATGTCT
Organism: Diploptera punctata; assembly: GCA_030220185.1. Lineage (NCBI taxonomy): Eukaryota > Metazoa > Arthropoda > Insecta > Blattodea > Blaberidae > Diploptera > Diploptera punctata. Next base: position 1,276,144 of record JASPKZ010003449.1, on the reverse strand, counting down.
CATTGTGTCGGTTTATTGACCGCATGTCACTCATGACAATCCATCCATAGTAATTCTGCCCGAAGGCAGGTCCTTCACTGCAATCATAGCATTTTCATGCTATGCTTGCAGTTTTACTAGGGAATTGTAGGTGTGGTAGCTTCCCGTTGCTTTCCACACCGGTGAAGGATGATGATGGCCATATGATTTCGGGGACCGTTTGGGCCTAAACGTTTTTCTGACATTTGTCTTACAGGTGAGGAAAAACCCCGATAAAAACCTCACCCAGAAAAACTGCCCCGACCGGGGATCGAACCCGGGCCCGCTGCGTGACAAGGCAGCACGCTACCTCGAGACCACAGCGGTGGACTCTCATGACAATAAAGTAACTAAAATGAACTTGGTCTATTAACTCCTGATATAGGAAAGGCTATGGCTCAACAATTGGCTACGCCATTAATTTATATATATATATATATACAGGGTGTAACAGGACCTCACCGACAAAATTATAGGGATGATAGGCCATGCAGAGAGGATCATTTTTTGTGAAGGAACGCATAGTCGCAAACATGTCGTTTATGAGTTACGAGCAATTACAAGTGGAGGTTTACTTGAAATCCGAAATTAAAAACTGCCTAAACGACTGGACCCATTTTGATTTTTTTTATGTGTGTTTGAGTGGGTCTCTGGATGGTTTGAATTCACAATTGGACCCTGTAAAACCTTTAGTTGTAGGAGTTCGCCTGAAGTGAAAATTAAAAATCGCTGTAGCGGTCACAATTTTCTATGTTTCACAACGAAACTCAGTATATTCTATTAACATGAAGCGATATAGGTATTATCCAAAAAGAACGAAATACGACGATTAAAAGTGGAGATTTACTTGAAATCGGAAATTAAAAACTGACTAGCAACCGCCATGTTTGGTTCGTGTCAGCGTATACCATACAAATTAATTTACCCTTAATATTTCAATAATTTAGGTGTAGCAACGCACGTCGGATTTTGGCTAGTAATATTGTAAAATATGAGGAAGGCTTTTCGGAACATATGTACTTTTTTTTTTTTTTTTGGCTGATCGTTGCTGCGACGATATCAAACATGCAGTGAGGCACAGGGTCGACTGTTTGAACACTTCTTGTAAAAAACATGCCTTTTTTTTTCAATAAAATTATATGTGTACATTTGTTTGTATTCAATTTCGACCGTTACTGGTGAACACCTTCATCTGCGCATTACGTGTTATGGGACTATATGTTCCTTCACAAAAAAATGATCCTTTCTGTATGGCCTGTCATTTTGTCGGTGAGGTCCTGTTACACCATATATATATATATATATATATATATATATATATATATATATATATATATATCCATCCATAGTAATTCTGCTCGAGGGCAGGTCCTTCACTGCAATCATAGCATTTTCATTGCTATGCTTGCAGCTTGGGAATTGTAGGTGTGGTAGCTTCCCGCTGGTTTCCACACCGGTGAAGGATCATGACGATAATGGCCATATGATTTCGGGGACTGTTTGGGCCTTAAAGTTTTCCTGACATTTGTCTTACAGGTGAGGAAAAACCTCACCCAGAAAAACTGCCCCGACTGGGGATCGAACCATACACACACACACACACACACACACACACACACACATATATATATATATATATATATATATATAATCACTAAATCTCTCCGATTAGAGTTTGAAATTGCTATTATAGATTCAGATGTCTACTCTTCACTTACGTTTTTCTGATGCTGTCACCTTAAAATGACATATATTTGTTTTCGGTTATTTTTTGCAAATTATCATCTCTTGTAAAATAAATAGTCATAGCTATGCCCAGTTAAATTATAAAATAATGTGAATTCACTTTATAATTAACCAAAATTAAAATTACCAGTAACTTTTAAAATAAATTATTAAGATTAAATCCCAAAGAAGTATAAACATTAACTTGGTGGGTTGACAAACATAATGAATGCATTTAGTGTATGGGCATTTGTACTCAACTCATTTCATTCTATTGAATTTTGTTGCAATTAACATGATGTATCGCTATTTTGAATTTACTTTTATTTTTTTAGAAAATTTTAAAGCTGTTGCAAATATAGTGCATTGCAACTTGTATGTATAAATGGGTTTACGCGAAGCTGATGCTAATTATGTCAGTATGGATTTGTCATAAATGAAATTCTCTCGCTCTGTGTATGGCAACACATTATGCAGTTACAAAATGAATTAATTACAACAATTAATAGATCGATGTATCCCTACTGATACATCAGAATACAGCAGAGTTACTATAGAATATAATTATCACATGAAAAAGAGAAAAATCTAGATGATTTATCAAAATTCCAGCATATGTGTGGCACAATTCATGTAACCTTGCTTAATAAAATGAGGGAAGAGACAATGATGGTATTTTATAAGGTCTTGGCAGTCCCGCTCCTAACAAAACGGAAGTGAAAATTGGACATTAAATAAAATTGGAAAAAAGGAAGATAGAAACGGCAGAGATATGTTTCTTAAGAAGGATAGCAGGACACACTTTAAGAGATCATGTCTGTAATACCGACATTAGAGAACAATTACAAATATATCATCCATCCATAGTAATTCTGCCCGAAGGCAGGTCTTTCATTGCAATCGTAGCATTTTCATGCTATGCTTGCAGCTTTACTAGGGAATTGTAGGTGTGGTAGCTTCCCGTTGCTTTCCACACCGGTGAAGGATGATGATGATGATGATAATGATAAGGATGATGTTGACGATGTTGGCCATATGATTTCGGGGACCGTTTGGGCCTTAAAGTTTTCCTGACATTTGTCTTACAGGTGAGGAAAAACCCCGATAAAAACCTCACCCAGAAAAACTGCCCCGACCGGGGATCGAACCCGGGCCCGCTGCGTGGCAAGGCAGCACACTACCTCGAGACCACAGCGGTGGACAATATATAAATTAGCAAATAAATTGACAGATATTTAAAATGGTTTTCACATACAAATAGAATGGAGACATCTCTTCTATCAAAACAGGCTTTACAATATATTACGTTCCGTTGGAGCCCCATGACCAGATGGAGGATATGCTTCGAGTCGGCACAGGCTTACAGCCCAACCTTGAAGTTTAAGAATAAGAAAATTGAAATTACATACCTGTCGTATGTAATCATACTGCAATGTAGGCCTTTAGGCCCTTACAACAATCAAAATATATTTACAATATACTTTAGGCACTTTACCTAATAATGAATTACAAAGACTATTTAACTCATGCCCCAAATGGGAGTCAATGACCAATCACGTTTCAATGATTTTTTTTATTTACAACCAATCACAGTCGTGTTTCGCCTAGAATTTACCAACTAAAGTTTATCATAATAAAGAAAGCGCCTCCTTTTTAACGTTCTGAATAGGTCATAGCGTTATTTTGCAGTGACTGACTCCCTAAAAAATACCGCTACCAGATTGTATATATAGTGCATGAATGTCAACACATAGCGCATGCCGGAGTTAATATAAAAAATATTTGTAGCAATTGATTATACCACCAAAAAAAGAAACCACTGTTTGCACTTTCTCAATTTTTTTTTTCCCCAGGTAATAACATTCCAGAAAAATATAATTGCCATATACATCATAGGACAT